>CM035808.1:7168632-7666132 GCA_020466095.1 Chlorops oryzae | reverse complement strand
TCTCCGACGTTGAGGACAGACACTGCATACTCAGACTGCGCGCTGGCATTTGATAGGGTTTGGGAACTTTCTGAGTATCGGTGCGACGGAGCTGGAATTTTTTTTTAGGTTTAATTATTTTGGGTTTCTACATGTGAAATCGTAACTAACCTGCACGCTATTCAGATCCTGTATCGAAATTGCCGACAATGGTTGATGCTGTTTACGCGTTGCGGTATCCTGATGCGTCGGTGTAATCGTATTCGAATTCTTCGTTGTATTTTGTCTTTCGTTGCTCTGCAAAAGCTGCGGTATGGGCAATGGCGGCGGTGGTGGCGGTTTTGGTGGCTCAAAGCCAATTGGGTGCTGATTGGATACCTGTATTTGCATATAGTCCTCAGCGTCCGTTGATCTGAAAATAAATTCAATTTTTATACAGTTCAGTGCCTATTGTTTACGAAAAACTTCTTCAAAAAAACTAAAACTTTTTCAAAAAACTGATTACAACTAGTCCTTTTTGGACCAGTTTGGAACTAGACCCCAACTAGTCCTTTTTGGATCAGTTTGGAACTAGACCCAAACTAGACTAGTTGTAATCAGTATTTTTTTTTAATGTTAGCGTCGAAATTCTTAGAATTTTTCACTTATTCTATATATAAATTTTCATCGAAATCGGACGCCATGAATTTTTCGGATTTTTTGGGATTTTTGGTCCAAAACTCTCTAAACTTCTTCTTGCCCTCCCAAATTTTTTTTTCGGTTAATCTCTTTTAATTGCTCAATATACCACTGTGGCAAATATAAGCGCTACCAAAGCACTCTTTCTCTCGGTACGCCCTTGAGGGACACTCTTTCAAAGCTTTAAGAGTTTGAAAATTTTTAAATTTTTATTGGAAATCGAATTAATTCAAGCGGCCACCTCAATTTATTTTGACCACATCAATGTCCACTCCTGAGGGGCTCTTTTTTTTTTTTTTTTTTAATTTATCCCAGCGACATTTCAAGCTTTCAAAAAAGACGGATTAACTTTCCAAAGATAAAGATTTCGATAAAAAGAAAAGTTTTCTTTTTTCTTTCACTTCTATTGCACTGACCTTCGCTGTGTAAGACGCGTACGGAAAATCATACCGTTGCGAAGAAATTGGAATGATCATCACACATCCGATCCGTAAGAAAACTAAATTGGAAAATCGCATTCTTCCACAGCTGAAGCGATTTTTCAAGAGAAATACTTGGACAAAAAAGCTTTAAATTGCTGAGTAAAAGCATATAGCATGCAACACGCATGCGCACCTCACATACACGAAGCGTTAAATCACTTAATCTTGTGTGCTTACTAATTGGCTAAGGAAAAATTGTATTGCCTTCGTTAAATCTTTAATCACCTCAAAAAGAGTTATGAGAAGACGCGAAAAAAATTGTTCAGTAAAAAAAAAAATAATTTTTTTTTTTCTTCGAGCCTAAGGTTAAATTAAAGGACCTGAAAAAAATTTTTTTTATAAAAAAACATCATATGGAAGGGACTCACCTCGCCGAGGATGGACACGAGCGTTTATCACTGATGCTCTTCAGATATTCGGATGGTTTGATCAAATGCGTAACGCCATCTTGCGAGTTATTTGGGAAGCTCGGCGGCACGAATGGCAGTACAAGTTGTTTGTTCACCAAATTCGGGCCACCGGGACGGCCATTTGGATTGTTGCCGCCATAACCGTATTGCGCGTAATGATCCTCAGCGGATGAGCCATAAATTGTTGGCTGTGCTTGATGCTGCTGGAAGTGCTGTTGCTGATAGTGCGTCTGCTGGGAGGCGTGCATGTAGCCATGCAACTGTTGGCCACCAGCGTTATGATGCAAATGCTGCGAGTGGCTGCTACCATTCTGGTGGTAATTGCCATTATTCAGATTCTGATGTGGTGCGAAGTTGTTGTTGTTGTTGTTGTGGCCGTTGTGGTTGAGGTTGTAAGAGTGTTTGTTATGACTGTGAATGCTGTTCATTTCACCCGACGTCGCTATTTGGCCCGTTTGCACGCTTGAGCTGCCACCGCCACTGACGACGCCGCCGCCACTGCCGCCACCTCCATTAAGGAGCTTGGCTTTCTTGTTCGCTGAAATTGAACAAATTTATTTAATTTATTTATAAGATTCATTGAGATAGATATGAATCAAAAGATAATCGAAAGAAACAATGTGTTGATTTTTGGAAATTTATTTTTATGTTGCTGGCGTTTTTAATCCTCTCCGCATATAACGACGCTTAATTCCATCGAAGTGTAGGTATACCTTTATAGAGAAGTTCATTCAAATTCAGTTCATTAAAGTACTTGGGAGTTAGGTGAGATAAAATTTTTTTTTATTTCATAAAGGGAAAGTGATTTAGGAGAGAGTTAACGAGGTTTTTTTTCTAAAATGTTTTTGCATTCGCCATGAATTTCGGCTACACAAAAAAAGGAAAAAAAAAAAAAATAGGTTCGCTGAGTGGTGGTGAATTTCCAGCATAAAATTACCAAAAACTCGAATGAGGTTTTTATATAAAATCTCCCGGAGCTGTATAAATCACATACACTTTCGAACCTTGTAGATCTGATGAAATAAATGAGATTATTTTTTACAATTCTTTTAAAGGCTCTTTCTACAGAGACAACTGCCTTGACGACCTCCTAAACAATTCTTTTACAACTAATTTGATATTTTAGCCTAAAATATTCTCGTAAATTTCAGTCGGGTCCTCAACTAACTGCACTGTTTCTTTTTAATGTAAGATACACACAGTCCAATCCATTGTACAATGCGTAGGACCAGCGGTTGTAATTGAATTCGACTCTTACGTTCCAATACGTAGTACAACGTCCGATCCAACTTCACTTTATTTTATGTTATTCTCTTTATTTGGGACTATTTCCTTCGTTGAAATAAAACTGACTGAAGTTGGTACAACAACGCTACAAACGTTCCATCACGTTGGACGACCATGGATTTCAAGTTTAAAAAATCAAAACGTTTTAATTTTCGTCCTACCGTTGTATCAACCGAAAATCGGTTGTGCAACGTTTACAAAAACGATCAAATCTATCTTCCAATCTAGCTTGGTTGTACAATAGGTTGGACTATGTTTATCCCACATAATTAATGTTCCTTATGACCGATTTTCAGTTGATACATCGGTTGGAAGAAAATCAAAATGTTTTGATTTTTTGAAGTTGGATTCCATGGTCGTACAACCGAATCGAACGTTTTTAGCATTATAAAATGGATTGGACTGTGTGGATCCCACATTATGTAGGATATACACAGTCCAATCTATTGTACAATCAAGGCCGATTGGACGATAGATTGGATTGTTTTCGGCAAAGTTGAGTGACCGATTCGGTTGAAGAAAATCAAAATTTTTTGAGTTTGGAATCCATGGTCGTACAACGTGAGGGAACGTTAGTAGCATCGTAAAATGGATTGGACTATGTGGATCCCACATTATGTAGGATATACACAGTCCAATATATTGTACAACCAAGGCAGATTGGACGATAGATTGGATTGTTTTCGGCAAAGTTGAATGACCGATTCGGTTGAAGAAAATTAAAATTTTTTTGAGGTTGGAACCCACGGTCGTACAACTTGAGGGAACGTTTGTAGCATCGTAAAATGGATTGGACTGTGTGTATCCCACATTATGTAGGATATACACAGTCCAATCTATTGTACAACCAAGGCCGATTGGACGATAGATTGGATTGTTTTCGGCAAAGTTGAATGACCGATTCGGTTGAAGAAAATCAAAATTTTTTTGAGGTTGGAACCCACGATCGTACAACGTGAGGTAACGTTTGTAGCATTGTTGTATCAACTTCAGGCAGTTTTGTTATTACGCAAATAAAGGCAATAACATAAAATACACTGAAGTTTAGTCCTACTTCCATAGGTTTTACAATGGAATACTCAAGAAGGATATTGTAAAGTTTAAAAAGGGAATTTGTTGAGCTATTTAATAAAATAGTGAATTTTCAAAAGTGATTCAATCTGGCGTTGGTTATGTGTGTAAAATGCCTTGACTATTCACTTAGGGTTTTTATTCAAATTCATTGACAGTTCAATTCCATCGTTTGTTATTTTCTATAAGATTTTCAAAATAAAATGCTTCTTTTTACGGTACTGAAACATTTTTCGTTTGGCACTCTGGATCACTCTGAGTGGATAATAGACTCAAAAATTATAATCGCTGTTAAAATTGAAAATAAATTTGATCCAAAAATAATCGATATAGTCCACAGAATTAAATATTTAAAAATTATTTAAATCATAATCCATAAAATACTATAAGCAATTGCACTAGTGAGAATTCGTTCCTTTTTTATTTAAACAGCCCACGTAATTTCTTCACTTGACTCACATCGTATATGAAAAAAATCGAATTGCGTGAAACGCAACGAGAAATAGTTGAAACGAGAACGAGAACACTTTTTCTGACCCAACATGGGTGGACGGATACGAACGGCAAACACGATCCAAAAGAAAATATCGAATCAAGTTCTCAAATCGATTTATTTATTCTGAGACGATGCGACACAAATTCCGAATATCCGCGTTGAACAAACCGAATGGCATATTCCATGAGAGATTGCGATCCACCGAAAATCCGTTGGAATGGAATGCGTTAGTTGAACGTGTGGCAACAACAAAACAACTGATGGCACTGCACGAACCAAAGATGCAGCGATGCTGTTGTGGCCAAAATGTCATACAACTGGGGGTACACAAAATGCTCAGCAATGGCAGCAAAAAAAAAAAAAAAAAAAACCAATTGCAGACTTCCAGTTTATGTGGCGCACACAGCGACATTCATGCACATCACACTGACGACGAGTTAAGACGATGCATGCATCGACTTGATGCAACCGGCCCACTCAAAGGAAAATTGGAAATTCGAAACGGCAACATGAGTGCAACGCGGCAACATGTCCACCAAAGCCATAACACAACACATTCACTTTCATTGTCGCCGCGTTCGGTACGAACGACGATCACGGTCATCAGCTCAGCGATGCCAACAACAATGAACGCAACAGTGTTCGGTGATATTTGGTGACTGTGGTGCTTCCATTGTTGCCTTGTTTAATGAACCTTTATTCGATCATGCTCTCATGATGTTTCTATTTTTTTTTTTTTAATTTTTTTCGCCGCCTTTCGATTTTGAAAGAAGGAAAAAAATGTTTTGCAGAATTTTCTCTACACTCTGTGGAAAATGCCTTAGAAAGAAAGCTACCCAACCTGAAGATCCAGATTAGTTGAAAAGCTCCAAATGCAGTTGTTCAAACTTGCTTTGGCGATGATAGATGCGTCCGTGAATTGGAAAAATAATTTTTTAAGAAATTATAATAAAATCAGGATCAAACATTTTTTTTGATCCGATGATTAGTATATCTTTGTTAAATCAATTTTACTGCTCCAGCGATGAGAGGGCCGAACGTGATCATGCATGAAATTTTCATTATAAATTAACATTATTTAAAAAAAGTTATTTCCGTGACTCCATCAAGTTTTTTTCGAACTTTCACAACTTCTGAACTTCGAGGGCATTATTTACATAAGTATGTATGTAAATATGGGTGGCTGACTTCCCTTTTGTCATTTCCTATAGCACGATTGCTATTACCTTTCTATATTCCGTTGACATTTTCATTTTCCCAATTGTTTTTCATGTGAAAATCCATCAACAGTCAAAAGGAAAAACTTTTCGTAGCTTCTTCCCACATCACAAAGCATTTCACCGTCTATTGTCAGTGACGTAACTAACAAGGGATCAAGAAGCTACACATTGTCATCTGCAGAGAGGGGGGAAGGTACCTGAGGAGCTATAATTCTATTTCCTGGAGGAGGCCACAAACGAACGCTTCAGTTATGCCGCAAGTGAAATATTTTTTTAAGGGGGTCTTCTCATTGAGCAACTTTTTTTTTCGACTTTTTTTTTTTTGCATTTATTTATAGCTTGGGTAGTTGTGAATATGCCCCTAAAAGGATTTTTTGAAATTCGAAATAGTTTAGAGGATATAGCCTTCTTTGTCGAGCAAGATCTGCGCTAAAACGAGTAATTTTTGCGTTGCTTCAAACTTTAAACGCGTTTATCTCGAAACCACGTTTTTCGAACTGGCGGCCATGATATCTCCAGTTCAACTGAACCGATTTTCATGAAACAAAGTGGAATCGACGCAGAATTGTCACCATTCTCGGGTGAACCTCGACCATAATTTTAAAAAATTTTTTACTATTTTTTTTTTACACTAAACTACAAAAAAAAAGCCCGAAATTGAAATTTTTTTTTGAATGGCCGCCATTTTGTCAAAAAAAATCACAAAATTAAGCTTGAGGTTCACCCGAGAATTACATCTATACTGATTATAACCCCGTTTTTTTTTTCCATTTCGGACGCTCCGGAGACCCGGAATCGTGGCCGCCGTGACGGCACCTTTTTTTTTCACCACCAACTTTGAAGTCTCATTACTTTTTGAACAGCCCACGTATCGAGGCAAAAAATTTTTTTTTATTTACTTTGAACCTTTTGTAATACAATAAATAAAAAAAGTTTTCAATTATTCTTTGCGTTTTCAAATAAGAATTTTTTTAAAAAGGGTCCAAAAAACGGATTTTCAATGAGAAGACCCTCTTAAAGACATCAGCCTCCAGCAAAAGAAAACAATCTACGTCACTGGCGGTCGTTATTTTTATACCCATTTCTGTAGTATCATGGCCACTCATGCTGCGAATTTCTCTTAAGATGTGAACAGGTGGAACTCTATGTCTTCTTGGATCGTAGGAGACACTTTATGTGGGTAATTGTAGGAAGTGATGGAAAATGTAAATTTTATAAGAGGTTTCCCTGCTTTCAGTTGGTGGGAGTTGAGGCTCTTCGGGGTCTTGGGCTCTTTTGGTCTATGATGTGGATATGGTAATGAATCTTGCGGAAATTGTTTCCTCCAAATTTGATCCAATTTAAGTTGAAGTGTTTCAGAAGTGAAAGGTGATTAAAGGCTCCATCAAAAGATATGCGCCACAGAAGAAGGAAGCTTGCTACCGCACATATTTTAATTGCCCATCGAGTCACTTTTCAATTGAGAAAATCATTCAATTTATTGAAAGCGACAATGAAATTTTTTAATTTTATTTTTAAATGAAGTAAAAATAATTTATCTTTAAGCTGTCCGATAGACGAAAACGAGACATGACAAGGTTAATAGCATTGTGTGCAAAAAAAAAAACTGTTTTTTTTTTGTTTCGTTCATTCATTTTTGATCCAAAAAGGGGAACCACAAAAATGCATAAATAAATGAAAGTGCTGCTTTCGAAGGCTATAAGTCATGCGAAGGCTCAACAGTATAAGAAATATCCACTTGAATTCGCTAAAAAAATATGTTTGTCCATTTAACGAGAGGCCAGATGGAGAGACAGGCTGGCTGGATGGCTGGCTGGCAGACAGGCCGATGGAGATAAAGCGTCCGTTGTCGTTGGCGTTTATTTACGGCCGCTGTAATTGGAAACAAGTCAAAGAAGTTGGAAGCGGTTTTCTGCGATTGCCGATCACAGGTGACTCCGTACATTTTGGCCAGCAAAAAAAAAAAAAAATAAATATGTTTACAATCGCAAGAAAGCATTTAAAACTAAGCGCGCCTTTTAGTGGCAATGTCAGGGACCTCGGATATGTTGAAAACCCGATTTCTCATGCTATTCAATTGCGAATTTATGCGATGCAATTGGATGCAATTCGAGGCGATCTGAAGTCCATGGAATCGGCATTGAACGTAGGTAGCTATGCATTACTTTGTTTGCCGAGAGATGAACTAACATTTAATGCGTTTCAATCGAAAAGAAATGATGTGAAAATGGTAAGTAGGGGGCGTCAACGGTGGGCTTGAGCTTGTGTTTCACGGTCGATTTACGTTCAAAAATGCATGGACCAATGAACATTATCGTTTTTGGTTTGAGTATATTATTTTAATAAATTTTATTGCTAAGAGATTATAGTGCTTTCGAAAGTTAAGCATTAAATTCCAAATTTAAAAGGGGTATTTAAATATTAATGGATTTTTAATAAATATATTTTATTTTTCCAAAATAAAATTTTGTGATTTCCGCTTTTGAATTGAGAGATAGAAATTTTGTTGAAAATAAATGTTAGCGGGAATCGTTAATGTTGTCATTGAACACAAATTGGCTTCGGGAGTGTTCATGAAAGGGCATAAAAAAAGAGAGAAATTCCAGGGATTTTGGCTCTTTTGAGGATCGATAAAAACTGAAAAAAGGGCACTATATTTACCCATTATCCTTACCCTTCTATCAAAAACAGTGCCGCGATTACTGCCATGAAAAAATAATCTCTTAGTTCCCGAGTCTAAAAAGGGTCTATCGAAATTGCGATACAGCAATGTTCAGGGAGTTTCGTTCGGAACCACTTTAACCATACAATACACTTTAACTGAACCTTTTCAATCATGTTTGAACAAATTTAGAAAGCTACGAAAAGATCCGATTGCAAAATAAAAAACTACGAACCAACCCGGCTGGAAATTCTATCTCGGCGCTGCCTAGGCTCTAGCTAGGCTATAGCTAGTTTATATCTTGGGCTTAGCTCGTAAAGTCTTTGGCCAGTTAGTCTTAAACTGCTTACTAGAAACTGTTCAGGCCCTGTCTAAATTTTTCTAGTCATTGCCCTTATAGAGGAGGTTCTAGCTAGGCGCTAGCTAGCGCCAGGCTAGATTTATCTAGTCGGGAAAATCCAGCTAGGCGTTAGTTGGGCGCTAGCTAGGCCCTAGCTAGTAACTAGATTTCTCTAGGCAGCTTTCCAACCGGGAACTAATTGCATAACCCATACCCATCGGACCAGTTTTCAAACTTTTTGATCTTTACATTCACAAAGTATGTTAGGCTTTTAAATGAATTTGAATTCTAGCAGCAACTGTATAAAGAGGGAAGACCATTACGATGTAATATTTCAATATTGATAACCCTTATACAAATTAAGGGGGTTCTGATTTAACCTTTCAAAACTCGATTTGCATATTTCGATAGTTAAACCTATTGAGGATATATGTATGCGGCAAAAAATCAGACTAAAATTCCAAGTATTAAAAAACTTACAGCTTATAGTCCCCGAAGCGCCCAAGCAACTTTTCTGCTCTTAGGTTTCGACATAACCTCACTTAAAATTGCCAAAATCCCACACATCACCGACAGAGATACGGGACTCCAAAAATCTTACTCAGGCCCACAAAAAAAAGGTTCTGAACTCGAGAAGAGAAGTACCCTCCGGTAAGTGGTTTTGGGCGCACTCACGAATCTGAAGTCGGTTTTCCCCGCCTCAAAAAATACCTCTCCCACCACCAAAGGGAAAGTTGTTGAAATTTTTCGAGGCCCGTATCTCTGTCGCTGATTTAGTAGGAGATTTGGAGTTTAGGTCATGGGGTTCAAGTGTTTTTGAAGTATTTGAATGATGTTTTTATAACTTTCATAGGTTATCCGGGTTAAAATGGTTAGATCTCATAGAAGTATACCATGTTCTATGAGATTTTGCCAATTTTAAGTGAGGTCTTGTCGAAACCTGGACACGATGGCGCGATATAGACCTTTAATTAGGATTCAGCGACCCCGAAAAGGTATAGTAAGTATAATGGTACCTCTGGGTCTGATCCTTTCTTTTTTTTTTGCTGCAGTACGCAGGTACCAGAATGGTTTTAAATTCATATTTATAGCAGTTGACGACTTGAACGATTTTTGTGTCCCTTTTAATATTACCCGATATCTTTTGGGCAATATGCGACGATAATGTGAGCCCTAAACAATGATTGTGAAATTTCGTTGAATCAGTACCGATATGGCCCGATAAAATCGGCGCAGATTGTGCAAATTAATATGGCATCCACCCTTAGAAGTGGTAAGATGGTGCTATCAAAGGTGTCGTTCTAATAAAATTCGACAGATTCCTATAATTCCCTTGATTTTTAAGTCTTAGAACTGCTCAAAATTTTCATGTATCTTTTATCAAAAATATCGTTTGTTACAAATTATCGATTTTGTAATTCGATGATGATGGTGAGGTTGGTGATATTAATGGTGATTAAAAGAAGTTTTTGATGATTCATCGGTGATGGTGATGATGATCATGGTGATGGTGAAGTTGGTGATGATGATGGTGATGGGATGATGATAATGGTGATGATGATGATGATGGAGAGGTTGGTGGTGATGGTGGGGTTGGTGATGATGATGGTGATAATGGTGTAGTGATGATGATGATGATGGTGAGGTTGGTGATGGTGATTATGATAGTGATGATGATGGTGAGGTTGGTTATGATGATGGTGCCGATGGTGTTGGTGGTGTTAATATTGTTGATGTTGTTGTTGATGGTGGTGATATTGTTGATGGTGGTGATGATAATGATGGTGATGGTAATGATGATGATGTTGTTGAGATGATGGTGGGTTGGTGATGATGATGGTTGGGTTGATGATGATGGCGAGGATGAAGATGATGATGAGGTTGGTTATGATGATTTTTGATGTTGATGATGGTAATGGTGATACCCAAGTAGCAAAATAGGTCGAAAATTGGTAAATTCTTACCTATATTAGGTCAGAATATTTCTTGACCTAACCTAAATAGGTCGAAATTACGTCGATTCGACGTCGAGTCGACCGTAAGTGGGAATAGATTGGAAGTCGATTGGCGGTAATAATAGGTCATAATAGGGCATTTCGACTTCAAAGTCAGGGCGAAAAGAAGTCCGTTTACCTAATATTAGTCAAAAGAAGTCGCAATGACCAATTTTTCGACCTAATTGGACTTATGAGTAAAACGAATGAGAACGTAAAAGGAAACGAAAAAGTGGAGAGAGAGAGTAGAAGAGAAAGATATAACATAAATACATAATACTTACTCAGTCATTCGTATTCTCGAAAGCAGAAATGAACGAGAGATTTTCTTCTTCGTGTGTCTTAAGAAATAAATAATAAATAAAATATGGACTTCATTAAAAATTATTTGCGCTTAATAAGTCCAAAAACATATGCCCGCGAGATTTTTCGTGAAAGTGTTCCTTCTACTTCTTCATTTTTAAGGGGCTTTCTCATTGATCGAAATTAAATAAATATTGCTTGAAAAAAATTGTTTTTCTTAAAGAAAAAACATATGCAGAAGAATAATTCTCAATTTGCCATTCGAAAAACATGGCGGAGCTCGACCTATTTTGACCTATTTCGACTTTAAAGTCAAACCGACTATGAAGTCCAAAAATCAAGTCGCTCGATTGAAGTCGAAGCATGCAACAAAATAAGTCAACTTTTCACCCTATTTCGCCCTATAAGTCAAACGGACTTTAAAGTCGAATTTTGTCAAAAATTGGTGTTTGCCTTGAAAAATTACCTAATTGGAATTCAAAGTTAAGTCAATTTTAAGTCACTCAATAGGGAATTTTTTCCTATTTTCGACCAAAAATCGACTTGGAAGTCGAAGCGACTTGAAGTCATGAAATAGGTAGAATAGAGGTAATTTGGGACCTTCTAAACGGACTTTTAAGTTAGGTCATATTTAAGGCCGGAAATAGGTCAGAAATAGGGTATTTTCAACCAAAATAGGTCGATTCGACTTGCTGCTGGTCGAATCGCTCTATTTTGCTGCTTGGGTAATGATGGTGAGGTAATGATGTTGATGGTGAGGTTAGTGAAGATGATGGTGATGATGGTGTTGATGAGATGGAGATTATGGTGTTGATGGTGAATGATGGTGTTGATGATGGTGTTCAAATTTGAAAATATACCTTCCGACAGTTCTCCAGCTCTACTCAGATGACTGAGAATTTTCTTCAATTCATTGCTTTATATACGTTTCCGAAATCATGAATTCAGTGAGAATTGTAGGAATCTTTGAAAAAAATTACCATATCTTGGGGTAGTTTTGCATTTGGAGGGAAACAATAATTGGAAATTTGTTTTTCAGGACGAATACCATCAAGGGGAACAATGAGCGTATTCGGAGGGTACTTTTGGGGGTTCAAGCCCTCTCGAAATATGGGGAATTACAAAGGGGATGAGAAAATGATCTCGATGGATAGTTTTGTTATGGTTTTAAACCTCTTCGAAATAATTTTCTGCGTCGGTGCGTTTTCCATGTCCCCAGAACCCACCTGGCTTGTTTTAAATCAGCCCTCGGACTTAACGAGCCATAGATTTAAGCAGTGATGCCAGCTTAACACTTTTCGCGCTAGATCTAGCGCTTTGAAGGCCGCGGCGCGAAACATTTTTTAGCGCCAAGATATTTTCGCGCGAAATCTAACGCTTTTTCGTTGCGTTCATTAAAGTTTTCAAAGTAGCTTTTCTTCAATTTTTAACATAAAATGAGCATTTTTCACTTAGGTACTCACCAAAAGTATTCCTCTCTCGCTCTTTTTTTTGCCTGCCGAGTAAATCTTTTCTATCTGGCACGAAACGTTCCGCGCAATATCTATGAAGTGACATATATGGTTATAATGCGACGCTAAGAAAATTGGTACACATAAGTGACCTTAGATGTAGAGCTGGAGAATAAATCGGTAGCACTATCGATAATATCGATGGTTTCAAGCTATCGCAAACAGCGATGGTTTTTGAAGACTATCGATAGTTTTTTTAGTGGATACTTAAATTGGCAAAATTTGCGCTGTAAGTCATTTTTTAAAATGGACAGATTCCTAAAAATGCATTTATTTAGATAAGGCCAAGAACTGTAAAAAATATCTTTCAATTATAAAATTATCGTTGTACAAACTATCGATAATCGAAAAATATCTGAAGAAAGAAACGTGGTAGAAAAATTGGTTTGAAATGAGTTCGGATTGCCAGAAATAAATTTGATGGATGAAAATTAAGCGTGGTGAAATGACCGGTGGGGGTGAAGCGTGGAGCCGAAAGGTTGGTACGAAACTCTAGAAATATCAAATGGTTTGAATACAAAATGAAGTTGATCGAATAGAGGGCGTAAGATATGATGGAAGTTGTGTTATATATAATGGTTGATGTGAAATTGTGAAAATGGGTGCGGAGTGACATTTGCAAAAAAATGGTGTAATGTTGGTGATGATTGAGTGTTAATGATACGGCGAGTGATGGTGATGATATGTGAGATGGTGAATGGTATGTAATCTGAGCCAATGAGTGTGATGAGTGATGGTGACGTTCGAAGTGGAAGATGATGGTCGTTGGAAGTAATGGCCTTGTTTTTGGGATGGTGAATAATTTTTGTTGTTTGGAGTGATAATATGAGTGATATAATGTGTAATGATGGTTTGAGGTGAAAGTCGGAAGAGCCTGATGATGGTGAAATGTGTTGATGCGATGAGAATGGGAGGTGCAAGTGATGTGAGGTTGGATAATTGATGATTGGCTGAATGTTGTTCGCTCACGTGTTATGCTGTTGACCTGTTGATGTTGTTGTTATGCTGAAGTGATGATGTGGAAAAAATGGTGTGGATGATAGTATATGGTGATGATGGTGCTAGTTGTGAAAACCGAGGAGTACTACCAATGGTATAGAGATGGTGAGTCGTTATATGTTTATCGCTTTGAGGGATATGTTGAGGAAATAAGAATTTTGAAAAAAAATGTATTTCTTGTTGACGGGATTATAGCACATGTGATGATATGTGTGTTAGAATTTAAAGAAAAAAAAAGATAAAAATAGACTATGATCTTTTTAGAAAAACAACACGGTTCCCTTTCGAAAATGCTTTCTTTTGGTTGATTTAGCGGTTTTTGAAATTAGAAATTGGGAATCATTGTTTTCCGGTGCTTTTAGCTCGTTTTCAAAATTAATCAGCGCTTTTTCCATCTGAGGAGTTGGCAACACTGAATGCAAATAAACGCAAAGATGTTGTATTACTTTTAGGCGCAACGAGTGCACATTTTGTATCTAATTGCCGATAAAATATGATAGCGATCTCTTTAAGCATTCAACGCAATAAATAAATTGAAAAAGAAACCCCCAATTGAAAAGATCTTTTGAATATATAATAATAAACGGCCATTTGATGATTTATGCGGCCACCTGCGGATTGCATGAAAATGTAGAGCACTCTTAAGCATAGAGTCCTCGATCCCGAATGCAAACACGTACGAATAAGAAAGTTGAACTGAAACGTAAATTCGTGACTAACCTGATATTGTTGACATAGTTCGATTGGGTTGCCACGCACCAGCTCGGACGGTCTTAGGCTGGGCTCTTCAACAACCTCCAAACCGGAATCCGAATCGACGGCATCCGCATGCAGATTGTGATTGGAATTGGTGTTCGAGTTCGAGTTGGAATTAGAATTACGATGACCTGAATTTATGTGCTCCAAATTTAAGCTGTTCTTTTGAATGGGAGCACCCAAAGGCGGCGGCAACGGAGGCGGCAATGGAATAAATATGTTTTATAAAAATATTATTTAAAATGGTTGCTGTGTTTTTTTTCGAAATTTTTTAACAAAAAATTTGCCAATTTTAAAACCCGATATTTTTGGGCAATAGCGACGATAATTGAGCCCTCAATGTTTGGGAAATTTTTTAATCAACCTTTGGCCATAAAACGCCAATTTGCTTTTCCAATAGGGGATTTTGAATCAAAAAAATTGAAATTTGCAAAATACCTTTAAAAAGTTCAAAACTTTTTGCCCTTTGTTTTTTAAGTTTTAGTTTTCAATTTTCTATATATTTTAATAAACAAAATCAATTGGTTTTTATTGTGTTTTTTTTATATGGTGGAATATTAATTGATTAAAATGGTTTTTGGTTGAAGGGTGGTGGTTGAAATAAGGTAGATGTTTAATGATTTTCAAATTTAAAAATTTATACCTTTTCGCAATTTATCAATAATGCAAAGAATTTTTCTTAATTCAACTTTATTTTGTTTCCGAAATCATTTCAAAATTGCTGATTTTTGTGAATATTTCCTTGTACGCAGTGGCGTAGTTGCGACCCGTGAGGTCCCCTCGCTACGCTAACTGATTGGACAGATTTGTTTCTTCGAGACGAATAACCATGAAAGACTAAAGTGCTGATTTATCGGAAGGGTCGATATATTTTTGCGATAGACACGCATCGATACTGAGTTCCGTCGATATTATCGAAGTCGATAGGTTTTCAAAAATCGCCCATCCCTTTTTTGCTCACGCTTGGAACGCCCTACTCTGCATTTTTTTCATTCTAAGGAAAATTTTAAAGCAAAAATAATTTAGGACTTTAGCGACAATCGACAATTTTACCGTAAAGTATGCAATACATAAAAGACAATTGTTTTTGATAAGTCAGCCTCGGACTTAGCGAGCTCTATAGAAAAAATTATTAATAAAACAATGCAATTAGTGATGCCAACTTAACGATTTTCGCGGTAGATCTATTGCTTTTGGAAGACCCTCGACGCGAAAACGTCTTTTTAGCGCTAAGCTATTTTTGCGCGAAAGTCTAACGCTTTTTCGTTGCGTTCATTTAAGTTTTCAAAGTAGTTTTTCCTTCAATTTTCAACATTGTAATAGCGTAAGCCAAGTATTGCTTCCTAATACAACAGCTGTAAGATGAACCAATGATGAATCTGGCAGCTTTAATTTAGACTAGAGAAACATTGTGCTTGACTATTTTGTGATATAGAATGGCATATGGGAAAGAAAGAGATGGTTGTTCGG
The DNA here is from genome assembly GCA_020466095.1 of Chlorops oryzae. Classification (NCBI taxonomy): domain Eukaryota; kingdom Metazoa; phylum Arthropoda; class Insecta; order Diptera; family Chloropidae; genus Chlorops; species Chlorops oryzae. Next base: position 7,650,474 of record CM035808.1, on the reverse strand, counting down.
TGCCTAAGTCGCATCGTTTCTAATCTAAACGCAGACTTGGTAAGAAGCATATATAATCATTTGCTTTATAATAAATATTCAAAGAAAAAAAAAAACATTAAAATATGCTATGATCTTTTTAGAAATTACAACACATTCCCTTCCAAAAACTGCTTTCTTTTGGTTGATTTAGCGGTTTTTGAAATTAGAAATTGGGAATCATTGTTTTCCGGTGCTTTTTAGCTCGTTTTCAAAATTAATCAGCGCTTTTTTCATCTGAGGAGTTGGCAACACTGAATGCAATAAACGCAAAGATGTTGTATACTTTTAGGCGCAACGAGTGCACATTTTGTATCTAATTGCCGATAAAATATGATAGCGATCTCTTTAAGCATTCACCGCAATAAATAAATTGAAAAAGAAACCCCCAATTGAAAAGAATCTTTTGAATATAATAAACGGCCATTTGATGATTTATGCGGCCACCTGCGGATTGCATGAAAATGTAGAGCACTCTTAAGCATAGAGTCCTCGATCCCGAATGCAAACACGTACGAATAAGAAAGTTGAACTGAAACGTAAATTCGTGACTAACCTGATATTGTTGACATAGTTCGATTGTGGTTGCCACGCACCAGCTCGGACGGTCTTAGGCTGGGCTCTTCAACAACCTCCAAACCGGAATCCGAATCGACGGCATCCGCATGCAGATTGTGATTGGAATTGGAATTCGAGTTCGAGTTGGAATTAGAATTACGATGACCTGGATTTATGTGCTCCAAATTTAAGCTGTTCTTTTGAATGGGAGCACCCAAAGGCGGCGGCAACGGAGGCGGCGGTGGACCGTTAGCTGAAATGTAGAATTTACAATTTTTTTAAAATTTATTTTCGATTTGAAAGATTCGAACAGATTGCTGCTAATTCATTGCAATGTTCTACTCACCAATTGCAACGTTTGATATCGGCGGTGCCGAGGAAACTCGTTTAAGATTTCTATTGTTGGCATTATTGTTGCTATTGTTGTGCTGATGTTGATGATGATGTTGCTGCTGCTGCTGTTGTTGTTGTTGTTGATGATGATGATTATGATGATGATGATTGTTTATGTTATTGAGATTGTTGCTGTTATTGCTATGATGGTGATTGTTGCCGCTGTGTGTTGATTTTGATTCGCCATCCAGATTGTTGCGTATCACGGAATTCTTGTTGGACTGTTTGGTGCGCTCGGCAACATCTTCGGGCGGACAAACACTCTCGTAGGTATCACTCTTGACGCCACTATTCAGGAGGTGATTCTTAAGATTCACATTCTTCGCCGAGTAGTTATCCTTGCGTGTGCTCGATTCGTATTTGCCATGGAGGCCGTTGATTGATTGCGATCTGTTGCGGTTGAGCATGTTGGCGGCATCGCGTTTGTTGTTCAAATTCTAATGGGAAACAAAAATGGTGAAAGTTGGTGAAAATGGGCCATTAAATGATCTGCGCAAAGGGTTCAGACTTACGTGATTGCTGTACTGTAGAATGACATCGGTGCTACGTGTCGATGAGGCACTAGCCGAACGGGAATGTGAACCGCTGTCACGTGACCTTGAGCGTCCAACGTTGAGTTTCTGTTGATTCTTTCGAGCTTCCTCTCGCACCAAATAGATGTCCTCATAGTCGTGATCATGTGAGCTCCCGGATTTTCTATTGTTCGAACTGTTCTTTTGATTGTTTTGCTGCACAAGCGCATTATTGTTGTTCGTGTTCATGTTATTGTTGTTGTTGCTCTGAATATTGTTGTTATTTTTGTTGCTGATGTTGAGGGGGTGTCCGTAGCCATTTTTGTTGCCAGTATTACTGTTATTATTATTATTGTTGTTATTGTTGCTGTTGCTGTTGTTGTTGTTGTTATTGTGACTGTTGTTAGTATGCCGATTGAAGCTATGACTTCGATGATTGTTGGTTTTGGGTGAATTCATGCTCGAAGGAATCGAAACCGATTCATCGGAGCCACTGCCAGCACCACTCGAACTTGAATGGACATCGGCCTGGACGGTGAGGGCATTCGAACTACTGGAATGATGCATTTTCGGTGTCGATAGCTTCGCGCTGCTGCAATCGGAATCGAAGAGATCACGCACCCGATTGTAGATGACTTCCTGCGGATCGTGCAGGAAGAACGATTCACCCGATATGCTGCCATTCGGTGAGGGCGGCGTAAACATACCGTTCGTTCGCATCGGATTCACGTAGAGGCCGTCGTTGGGCACCAACGTTCCGTTGTAGAGCTTCTCCGACGAGGATAACGACTGCTGTGAGTGCGAGTAAAGCGCTTCGCTGTTTTTTCGACCGACCACCGATGACGGTGGATGCAAGTAGAATGGCTCCACATCGGAGCTAATTGTGGACGATGACTTCGATTTGATGGTGTTGCTGCGACTGGTCTGTTTGCTGCTATTCGAATTACAGCTGCCGTGTGAACTGTTGGCATGGCCATTGCTACTGCTACCGTTGCTCATATGATGCTGATGGTGTTTGCCTGACACTGATGCCGATGCCGACGCGGACGCGGACGCCGATGATGTTGACGCTGATGACTTGTGACGCTGTGTGCCATTGATCTTGCCATCGCGACCCGCAGTATAGTCAACGGATGTACCATGTTGAACGAGCACATTGAGACACTATAAATCGCATGCAAATCAAATACAAAAGCGGACAAAAGATGACAGAAAAGAGAGAGAAAAAAAAAAAAAATTGAGCGAAATTTGAAATGAGATTGCGATTTGAAAGTTGCAACAATTATAACCGTTATGTTTCATATCGGTTTTTTTTTTTTGTTTCTTTGGTTTTTGCTTTTCATATAATTGCTTTAATTTGTGTGTGCTTTTTTTTCTGTTGTTGGGCGATTAGTGTTTTGTTTTGTGGGGCTTTTGTTGATGTTAAGCTCATGTTTCAGCTTACCTCGACTTGTTGGTTTTCTGCGGCGTCATTGATCGGTGATTTGCCATACTTATCCAGGGATAATTTTGCACCGTGATTTAAAAGCCATCGAACTACTGAAAGGTGACCGCGCGATGCTGCAAAATGCAATGGTGTTGCACCATCACCGTCCCGCAAATTCGGGTCTACGCCTTGATCTTGTACCTGAAGAGGGGGACGAAAAAAAACATGTAATGTTTCGAGTCATGAAAAATCAAAACGCAACTCTAAATTCCTGTTTATATCATCAGCTCTGAATAACTACACCGAGAAAAAAATCATATTGAAATAGGATTAATCGAAAATGGAAAGCATCAATTTCAACGAAGAACACTCTCGGTACTGATATGTATGCGTATGATGGTGATGGTGAGGTTGGTGATGATGGTGAGGTTAGTGATGATGATGACGATGATTATGGTGTTGATGATGGTGACGATGATAGTTATGATGATGATGATAACGGTTATGATGATGGTGAGGTTGGTGATGATGATGGTGCGGTTGGTGATGATGGTGTTGAAGGTGTTGATGAGGTTACGATGGTTGATGATGATGATGATAAGGTGTTGATAGGTTGAGGTGTTGATAGTGATGATCGGTTGATAGTGTTGATGGTGTTGATAGTGTTGATGGTGTTGACGGTGTTGATGGTGATGATGATGTTGATGGTGATGATGATGTGTGATGGTGATGATGATGGTAATGATGACGATGGAAATGATGGTGATAGTGATGATCGTGATGATGATGGTGTCGACGATGATGGTGACGATGATAGTGAGGTAGTGAGGTTGGTGATAATAATGGTGAGGTTCGTGATGATGATGGCGAGGTTGGAGATGATGGTGAGGTTGGTGTTGATGGTGTTGATGTTGTTGTGTTGTTGATGTTGTTGATGTTGTTGATGTTGTTGTTGATGGTGATGATAATGTTGATGATGATTGATGGTGGTGTGGTGGATGATGAGGTGATGATGATGTGATGAATTAGATGGTGGAGATGGTATGATGATGTGATAATGGTGAGATGATGGTGAGATGTATGATTGATGATGATGGTGAGGTTGGTGATGATGGTGGGGTTGGTGATGATGGTGAGGTTGGTATAATGGTGTAATGATGATGGTGGTGTTGGTGATGTGGAGGTTGGTGATGTGTGATGGTGATGATGATGGTGAGGTTGGTGATGTGAGGTTGTTAATTATGATGGTGCTGAAGGTGTTGATGTTGTTGATGGTGGTGATATTGTTGATGGTGATGATGGTGGTGATGGTGATGATAATGATGATGATGATGATGGTGGTGATGATGATTATGATGATGATGGTGGTGATAATGATTATGATGGTGTTGATGATTATGATGATGGTGAGGTTGGTGATGATGATGGTGAGTTGGTGATGATGATGATTATGGTGATGAGGTTGGTTATGATGTTGGTGATGAGGATGGTTATGATGTTGGTGATGATGGTGTGGTTGATGATGGTATGATGAGGTTGGTGATGATGATGGTAAGGTTGGTGATGATGATGGTAATGGTATGAGGTGTGATGATGTGTTGGTGATGATGTGTTGATGGTGATGATGTTATGATGGTGTTGATGGTGATGTGATGGTGAGGTTGGTGATGATGATGGTGGTGATGTGGTAGGTGATGATGATGGTGGATGATGTGATGTGTGATGGTGATGAGTGATGGTGTTGTGATGGTGATGGTGTTCAAATTTGAAAATATATCTTCCGACAGTTCTCCAGCTCCACTCAGATGACTGAGAATTTCTTCAATTCATCGCTTTATATACGTTTCCGAAATCATGAATTCAGTGAGAATTGTAGGAATTTTTTGAAAAAAGTACCATTTCTCAAGGTAGTTTTGCATTGGGAGGGAAATAATGATTGGAAATTTGTTTTCAGGACGAATACCATCAAAGGGAACTATTAGCGCATTCGGAGGGTACTTTTGGGGGTTCAAGCCCCCCTCGAAATATGGGGAATTACAAAGGGGATTGAGAAAATGATCTCGGTGGATAGTTTTGCTATGCCTTAAACCACTTCTGAAATAATTTTCTGCGTCGGTGCGTTTGATGCGTTTCCATGTCCCCACGAACCCCACCATGGCTTGTTTTAAATCAGCCCACGGACTTAGCGAGCCATAGATTTAAGCAGTGATGCCAACTTAGCGCTTTTCGCGGTAGATCTAGCGCTTTTGGAAGGCTCGCGGCGCGAAAACGTCTTTTTAGCGCTAAGCTATTTTTGCGCGAAATCTAACGCTTTTTCGTTGCGTTCATTTAAGTTTTCAAAGTAGTTTTTCCTTCAATTTTTAACATTGATAATAGCGTAAGCCAATTATTACTTCCTAACACAACAGCTGTAAGATGAACCAATGATGAATCTGGCTGCTTTAATTTAGACTAGAGACTATTTTGTGATATAGAAGGGCATATTTGAAAGAAAGAGATGGTTGATCGGTGCCTTAGTCGCATCGTTTCTAATCTAAACGCAGACTTGGAAGAAGCATATTTAATCATTTGTTTTATAATAAATATTCAAAGAAACAAAAAACATAAAAATAGACTATGATCTTTTTAGAAAAACAACACGTTCCCTTCCAAAAATGCTTTCTTTTGGTTGATTTAGCGGTTTTTGAAATTAGAAATTGGGAATCATTGTTTTCCGGTGCTTTTTAGCTCGTTTTCAAAATTAATCAGCGCTTTTTTCATCTGAGGAGTTGGCAACACTGGCTTCTTGCTTCATCACGTCGTGAAAAATCTTCAGAAATTTTAAGAGTCTTATGTGTGCCATTTTACAAACCAAATGAGAATTATAGGCGCCATGCTAACATTTTTTTCTATGCACTGATGCCAGAACGTGGGGTTTTTCCCGTTTTTAAGGAATTTTTCGATTTTACCTTTAACCAAAAATCACTTCAAATGCTTACAAGGGATTTTTACTTTCATAAAGAAAACAGAATAAAGGCATTTTTTCAATATCCAAAGGAAAAGCGTCACCAAAATACTGCCTAGCAATAGTGCTGGTAACAAATTGACTAAGAAAAATTTTAAAATTAGGCTTCTTTATGTTGTGTTGAAGAGAGATCTTGAAGATTTTTTAGGAGAAATCTCTAAATTTCCAAACTTTGCCTTCCAAATTCCAATTAACATTGAAGTCAAATCTCAAATCGTAAAGCAAAGAAAGTCGTTTTTATATCAGTAACTCGTACCGATTGTGGATTTCGACAGCCACAAAAATAAAGTCTCCTGCAACAACATGCAGCTATGCTATCTTATTTCATATGCTGCCGCTGCGGCTGTTCGAATGTAGCAGAAATTGTGACGGGAGTCAATCGCGGAGTTATTGCTTCCAGAAAAGAAAAAGAAAACCAGTTTGATTTTCCTGTTTGCCTCGGGTGTTCGATTAATTGCTCTATGTAGATTGCAAAAAGATTACAACTGAAGCAGAAATTACAAAATATCCTTTGTACTGGCAAATTCGATTTTAATTGCTACAGCATTTTAAAACAATGTTGCTTTCATATCCGCGTTGCTCCGATCGAAATTGATGCCTTTTTGATTGTTTTTTTTTTGTTATGGATTTTCAGTTCCATTTTCAGTTTCAGACTTCCTCCTATACATTCGCATTTGAATTATTTTTATACTTATTTATATATAAAAAAAAAAACAATTTTCTTCTCCTCAATTCACACGGCGCGAATGAATACCCCTGATACCTGATATATTTTCTTTAAATGGCACATCATTAAACGAATCCGCACAGAGAAGAAATTCCTTTCACTTTTCGCATTGTCAGGCGAAAAAAAAAATATTTCAAAAACTTATTCAATTAATTAGACACTCACCATCCACTTCAGGCAATCCAAACAGCCCATTTGTGATGCCGCATGAATCGGTGCCATGCCATCACGCGCTCGCACATACAGCGATCCACCAGCTTCGAGTACAAGAAACTTCAAGACGTCCAAGTGTCCTTCTTGCGCCGCCAAATAGACTGGCGTGACATCGTTATCCATTTGCGTATTCGCGCTAAAATAGATAAGAAAAAAATAAAATAAATAAAAAATAACAAATTTAAGTGTCGTTTAAAAGGCTTTAATTGAAAAAATAAAAATTTTGCAGTCTTAACAGCGATTTTGGCCGAGACAAGATCGACTCTAAAGCGCATGCGCGTTTGTCGCAACAATCGACTTAATTGGCTTTAATGTTGCTTAAGTTGCTGCTGGCTTTTTGTGCCGATATATTTTTTTTTACGAATATCGTGCGCTTTATCAATGGAATATCGATAGAGAACAGTGGAAGAAATCGTTCTAATTTCTCTTCGGCTTGCAAAGATGAAGGAAAATTGTTTTATTTATCTCAATTTCCGAAACAAATCAAAACGTAGATGCAAAGTGGAGCGTTTCTTTTTAAAATTATAGAAGTCGATTAAACTTGATGAAGGAGATTAGAATGATTTGATGGTAATGATAACTTTAAGTATACACCAAAGCACGCAACAATATCAGATCTGAGGTGATTTTTATAGGCAAAAGTTTTTATTGAGAATAAGATTATTCCACCATGCCATTTATGCATTCAAGTTTTCTTTAGGAGTTGGGAACTAACTGTGTAACACTTACTTCGAAGGTCAATATTTTCCTAAGAAGCTTATTGATGTGATTAAACATCCCGGCTGGAATTTTAACTAGATATTGCAAGAGCCCTGGCTAGATTTGCCTGAATATCTGACATATCTGAGAAAGTTGTTTTAACATTCAGTAGTAAAATAGAAGTTACATTATGTTATTATATACCTCAATAACTTTTTTTACGTCCAAATGGCGGGGCGTAAAGCTGGAGTAAAAATCGATAGCACTATCGATACTTTCGCAGGTTTCAAACCATTCGAAAACATCGATAGTTTTAGAAGGTAATCGATAGTTTTGATGCATCGACATTTACTTTAGCATTGGTAAGGTCGTGCTGGCGGTGATAGAGGGCATTCTTCTTTTTGAAATGGACATATTCCTAGAAAATATTTTATTTAGACAACGGCGAGAGCCAGGGTTCGGACTATACTCCGATCGGAGTAGATCTACTCCGTTTTAAAAAATTTTTGAAATGTACTCCGCCACTACCCTATACCTGAAATCTACTCCGGTTTTTTCACTTCACCAAACTCAAAATAATTTTGTCTATGTCACGATTTAGACGTAATGAGAACGAGTTTTTTGTGTTCCCTCGTTCGCTAACAAATTTTTGTTTTCCATACAGATGTCTCTGTATCTAAATCTTGACTGATGGAGATAAAAAAAAATATAAGTAATATGTAAAGTAAGTTATAAATGTTTGAACTTCAAATAAATCGATAGTTTGACCTATGATATTTTATTTCATGACATTATTTACATCGGAAAGTCTGCTGGCGGTGACAGAGGGCATTCTTCTTTTTGAAATGGAAATATTCCTAGAAATTCCTATATTTAGACAACGGCGAGAGCCGCTCGAAAATTCATCTTTCGATATCAAAATTATCAAAATTATCGATTGTCAAAATCATCGATAAAAGAAAATATCGATTCTAAAACTATTATCGGAAATTATCGATTGTTGAAAATATCGATAATTGAAACTATCGATTGTCGAACCTATCAATTATTGAAATAATCGATTACTGTACCTATCGATTATTGAAATAATTGATAACTGAACCTATCGCCTACAGAAACTATCGATTATCAAACTATCGATCGTTCCTGGCTCTATCCTACCGATTACTGAAAAATCGATAATTGGACTTATCGATTATTGATCCTACGATTACTGAAAAATCATAATTGGACTTATCGATTATTGAAATAATCGATTAACTCCTATACAACTAATGAAACCTTACACACATTCTTGACTTATCAACTTCGTGAAAAATCTTACAGAAACTTCCAGGATGTCTTATGTGTGCCAGTTTTATCAAACCAAATGAGATTATAGGCGTTTCATGCAAAATTTTATTCTATGCACCGATGCAGAAACGAGGGTTTTTTCCTTTGAGAATTTTCGATTTTACCTTTACCAAAAATCACTTCAATGTTTACAATGGATTTTTTACTACACTTTCTAATGAAAACGAAATCAAGGGATTTTTTCAATATCCAAGGACAAGCAGTACCAAATACTTTTGCCTAGCATCTAGTGCTAGTTACAAAGTATGGAGAATTGATTGAGAAAGGTTTTAAATTCGGCTTTTGTATATTACCACGTGATATTAAATGAGAGGATATTTATGCTACAATATTTTATTAATTATTATTGGACACCATTAATTTTTATAAGTTTAAAATTTAAATAGTTGATATTTAAATGTTAAACGCTCAAACATGCTGATTGAAATCGTACCGCAATTTTCACAATGAAATATGTTGAGAATTTTAAAATATATCTTTCGGATTTTACTATCGATATTTCAGACTAAGATGGTCTCAACTATCGATAGTTCTCCAGCTCTAAGGTATAGTGTTCAACTAGCTAATAATCGCGCTTCGGTAAAACCTCATTTGTTACGATATCGCCTCTGCGCGAAACTGACGTTCAACATGCAAAGTACACCCTTTATATTTCCACGAATTGAAACTAAGTGAGAATTATAAAAAAAAATGTTGTCACAAATTTTTGCTCGAAAAAAATGCACAAATACATAGACTATAACTTGTAAATCTAGAGAGGTAGATACGTATTGTATGGACGTACTGTCTAGATTTATTCAAAGAAGGCCACTAAAGAGGCGGCACTCTAACTAACTCCACGATGATGCAAGGATAGAATTTTCTATCCGGGCTTTACCTTGAGCAAATTACGTAGGCCCTTTCTCGATTATTCAATCGGCTGTTCTTACCTCACAACACTTCGGCGATTATTATGTTCCTTTCGTCCGGCTAAAGCAATATTAGCTTCGATTAAATCATCTTTATCGGACGATTCCATGATGTCAGCTAAATTCGAAAGATTATCACTTGAAACACGACGTAAATTTGTTTGTAAATCTGTTTCGCTATTTTGTTCACTTGCGACCACTGTGCGTATATCGTTATTCGATTTACTTTTCGTCTTAACGCGACGTATGGATGCGAGTGTCGTTGTCATTCTGCCGAAAAGGCTTTTCTTAACGTTTATTGTGGAAAAGTAGCTAATTCGGGGGGGGAGGAGAGATTTAAAAAGGGGAAACGAGTGCAGATAATGAGAAAAATTGTTGCCAGGGAAATTGCTGTGCAAAAGATTCTTTGCGCTGTTGGGGCGATTCGATTGTGAGGGAAAGACTACGACTCAAAAGTACGAAAATAGTGCGATGATTGAATTCGATTGATTGAGCTTCGATTGATTTTATTCGATGACAGTTTAAAGACCTTTAAAGCCGGCTGCTCATTTTGTTTAAGTAAAAATTTCACTTTTCTTTTCTCACACTTTGTTAACTTTTAAATTGGTTTAATATCAACTCTTTACATATCAATTTTTTATTCGGCTTTGCTTGATTTGATCGTCAATTAGTGTTTATTTCCGTTTGTGTCTCATTCATTTTTTTTTTTTTAAGCTCAATTTCTTCGACAGGTTTTTACCGCTAATTTAAGTCCGCCGTTGACTTAATGCAAAGAAAACTAATATTGATTTATGTGTGCGGATTTTTTTAATGTCTATTTGTTTACATTTAAAGATCTCTTGGACTTTTGTCAATCATTTTTGAGAGACAGAAATCGTCTTATTTTGTCCGGTACCATTTCGTTTTGAAATTGAAAGTCTTTGGAGCTTTATTTTATTTTTTTTAAAAATAGTGATTAAGATAATTCAAGAAAGATCTTTTTATATGTTGATACTAAGTAAGATCAATAAATAAAATTAAATAAATAAAAAATAGATAGGCCATTTGAAATCTTGCCCTCTTTTTACTTAACAATTTCAATTCCTACAACCTGAGATTCATGAGTGTTTGGAATCTGATTAGTCTTTTTAAACGAAAGTTGTTCTTCTTTCCCCACAAGCTGTGTGTCATAAAACCCTGAGATCGAACCAATCGAAGGTTTTTATGTGGAATCATTTGTTCCATGAAATAGAATTACAGCCCGCGAAATGCGTGGGACATCCACCGTAATGCAGAAGAACCCAATTAAGTAAATGACAAAGTTAACTCTATTTGGATCGTTAAGCTTATAATTTTCGATTTTAAAAGAGCCTTCAAATCTTTCGGCAAGATAATCTTATAATATTTCTGCACTGCATGAAGATTTTAAATCAAATATTCAATCAAATGTTGTAAGATAAAATTTTAATAATTCCTTTTAAAATATGTAAATAAATTATAGTCCAATGTTTTAATTAGGTTTAAGCATAACAACCCTCTGTGGTGTAAATAGCCCACCATAGTCATGTGATTGCTTTGAATCGCCAAACAATTTTCCACTTCAGCACTTGAGTCAACATTTAGAAAATTCATTTATTGTCACCATAATCAAATCAAATTAATTTTCCTAACATTTTCTGAGCAACTTCATGAATTTGCCTCAATTCCAGTCACAATTAGATTATTAAAAGTAAATCGAATTATTGCACTTTTATTTGCCGTATATGAAGGAAGGTTCCCAAATCCTTTTCACTTTTTACCATCACATTTTTAAAAGATTTTTTTTCTATTTTTTAATTCAAATTAAAGCTGAGAAGCTTTCACGGAAAAACAAAACACCATATATTACCACAATAAAAACGCAAAAGTAAAATTTTATGAACAATCTCAATGTCCGAATTGAACGAATGCTTAAAGACTTCTGCGGCTTTTGGAGAAAATTGCACAATGCAAGGCTTGAGATGTGCTTCTCTATGCATCCATGTATGATGCACTCCTTGCGTAAAAAGATAAGAAAAAAAAAACTAAAATTGTATATCTTAACGCTGCGCATTGATGGGCAAAATCGAAAACACATTTCTCTTTTCTTTTCTCCAAGCAAAACGCTGGATCGAAAATTTTTCTTTCTTGCTTCTAAACTGAGCATTCACTCCAATTCAGAGTTTGGGTTTTATTTTATGTGCTTTTTTTTGTTGCACCAGTAGCGTTATTTTTTTTATAAAAATATTTCTTCTTTTTTTCTTTTGTGCATTTATCACATTTTGCATTAGATTCTCGCGAATCTTGAACATTTTCACGCTGCGCAGGCGCGCATACAGCATGTGGAGCAGCGTTGAATCTATCGAACTCGAATTCGTTGCTCGTTGCAGCAGACTTCAAGCGTTCGTGTGTTGTTCGCGAAACTGGAGCATCTTCGCCACAGGTTGGCCAGTTTGTTCGATAGTCTAGCTCAAGCCTCATCAAGTCGGATTTATCAAATGTCTATCCAGCATTCATGGACGCTGCACATGCATTTGTATGATTGCTTTCTTTCGTTCCAATCTTTCTTCCTTTGAATCTTTCTTACTGTCTTTGGGGTTTTTTTTCTGCAACGATTTTTCTTCAGCGCCAGACTTGAGAGTTTTCTTTTCGCATTGTTGAACACTTTTAGAAATCAATTGTGGTCCAATTAAAATTATTTATTATCTCTTTGAGTGGGGGCCACCGTTGAAACTCGGCTTAGTTTTTCTGCTAATTTGTTGGCATTTATTCGTTTCGCTTTAAGTGGTTATAAAGATTAAGCATGGGTGAGTTTGATGTTTAAAAGGATGTTTGATTGCAGCTATTTTTCTAGATTAATTTTTTACTGTTATGAGCAACACAGGCGTTTTATTGAGGATTTTAGACCATTCAGTTTTATTTACTAATTTTTGAAAATTTTTAAATGAGTAGGTAGATATCTTTTGGACAAATTGTAATGGCAATGAAAGCCATTAAAATGGGTTGATTTACTACTCATAGCAAGGAAAAAGAAAATAATTTATAAAAAAATCTCATTAGATGGGAACAAAAAATGTTTAAAAACAATTTAATTCAATTTAATGAAACATTTTCATAAATTAAGGGGACCTTCTGGCCTAGAATTTTTTGAAAATTGATTTTTTTTAAAAATATATTTCGGAAGAATAGACTTTTAAGAATATGCTGGCAAAGTTTCGTGAAGATATTGACAATATTTTCTTTGCTACAGCCGTTTTAGAAGGCGGAGACAGCACGCAGCGCGCTTGATCAAAGCAACTTTGAACGAGTTTATCTCAAAACTAATTTTTTTGACCTGGTGTGAAGGAAAACAAAAAAACCATCGAACCGATTTGTCTGGAATTTTTATATATTATTCATAACATCAATGGCTATGACCCGAACTAGAATCGAATTTTTATTTCAAGAACTTCATATTTTTTCATCAAAAAAATGGTAAAAAAAAGGAGAGTTTTTGATGGTTGAAATAAAAAATTGCGCCATTTTGTCAATTTAAAAAAAAATTTTTTTTATTCTAGTTCCTGCCATAGCCGCATTCATTCTGATTAATAACATATTTTTGTTTTTTTTTTCCGATTACCAGAACTGCCAAAATCTTTCACACCACGGAGGTACTTTTTCAAAGAGGGTCCACTTCAACGCCATTTTTAAAATACCAAAAAAAAAAAAAAAATACAACAACATTTTTTATTTTTTGTCAATAAAGAATATAATAAGCCTGCATACTTAGAAAATCGTTTTTTATTTGGCTTAATACCAAAATAAAAATCATGAAAATACCCTAAATTTTCGTGCTCTAGACCAGAAGGTCCCCTTAAATGTCCTCCAAATATTTTGTGTAAAAGCATACTCCTGTAATAGGACGTGAGATGAGGAAAATTCTTGAAAAATGTGAGAGCTATATTGTATTTAATTATACCTTTTCCGAAGGAAAGGGTATATTAAGTTTGGCTCGGAGTATGTAACATGCCAAAGGAGTCGCGATAGATATAGACATATATATATATTCTCGATCAGGGTGACAAGAGGAGTCGATCTAGCCATGTCTGTCTGTCTGTCGGTCACACTTTAGTTTTTCGTAATTTACTCCTAAGCCATGAAAGATATCATATTGAAATTTGGCATGGACTTGAACTAGGTAAATGTCCGAAAAACTGCATACAAATTTTTTTCGTAGTCCCTTCTTGGGTCGTGGGAAGTGGTTCAGAAGTTTCAAAAATCACGATTCTTAACGTTTTTCGTGGATAACTTTTTTACTATACATCCCAGCTTATTGAAATTTGGTGTGTGTATAGCTACCATGTAGACTTAAGCTTTCGCTGAAAAAAAAATTGCGACATCGCTATAACTATGGTCATCATCCTACATATAAGAAAAAAACACTTTTTCTCTTATTCTCATATCTGTATACAAAAATGATTTTTTTTTTTGCTTCTTCCGATTGTGTATTTTGCCGCCAAATAAAGTCGTCAATTAAGGTTAAAATTTGACCATGACCACCATTCGCGAAATTCGCAAAAATTTATTTTCACTATTTTGAATTGAGGTTTTCGCAGCTAGACAAAATTTCCTCTAACGGTTAAAACTTGACCATGCTCACCATCCGCGAAAATTTTGTGCTTAATAATAATCTCGAGTCTTAGAAGCTAAATCAAAGTACAGATAAGGTATAAATAGATATCCAAGCTAGAACAACGAAAACGGCAGGAATTTTTGTTAAGGTAATGTTTTAACATATTTCAGGCTGAGGAAAAGGTATGTGTGCAATCGGCTTAGCCGATGTAAACTTCTTTACTTGTTTAATTATGATGTCAATTAGTGGATTTCTATATGTTGACTTTGCGGTGGTAATATATGGTGTTTCGTTTTTCCGTGAAAGCTCTCAGCTTAAATTTGAATTAAAAAATATAAAAAAACCTTTTAAAAATGTGATGGTAAAAAGTGAAAAGGATTTCGGAGCCTTCCTTCATATACGGCAAATAAAAGTGCAATGATTCGATTTACTTTTAATAATCTAATTGTGACTGGAATTGAGGCAAATTCATGAGGTTGCTCAGAAAATGTTAGGAAAATTAACTTGATTTGATTATAGTGACAATAAATGAATTTTTAAATGTTGACTCAAGTGCTGAAGTGGAAAATTGTTTGGCGATTCAAAGCAATCACATGACTATGGTGGGCTATTTACACCACAGAGGGTTGTTATGCTTAAACCTAATTAAAACATTGGACTATAATTTATTTACATATTTTAAAAGAAATTATTCAAATTTTATCTTACAACATTTGATTGAATATTTGATTTAAAATCTTCGTGTAGTGCAGAAATATTATAAGATTATCTTGCCGAAAGATTTGAAGGCTCTTTTAAAATCGAAAATTATAAACTAAACGATCCAAATGGGTTTAATTTTGTCATTTAATTGGGTTCTTCTGCATTACGGTGGATGTCCCAGGCATTTCACGGGCTGTAATTCTTTTTGATGGAGCAGATGATTCCACATAAAAGCTTTCGATTGGTTCGATCTCAGGGTTCCATGGTGCGAAAATTGTAAAAAGAAGAATACAAATCCAATTTCGTTAGCCGGTAGCGCCTAGCGATGCCATATGGCATCACTAAAAATCGTGTTTTGTCACAAAACTTCAAAATCCGTCATATTTTATTATTTTTAATTTTATTTTTTTCAATTCAGGCGCTACCGGTTAGAGAAGACTAATCAGTTTCAAGCACTCTCACATATGTATGTATATATTTAAACATTTCAAAATAGTCAATTATTGCTTCTTTAATCTTTTGACTTTAAGCTGATTGCGTTATTATAGACTTTTCCCTTTCGATTTATGCAACGTAATCACTTTTTAATGAAGACAAAACGAAAATTCCAACAAAAAAAAAAGAATAAAAATAAATTATAAAAAAAATTGCTCAACTTTTATTGCACATTTTTGTGTGCATATTTTGTTGTTGTTTGTATAAAGTTTCGAGATTTAATATTTATTTCATAAATCTCATTAATTTATTGCGCAGTGGGTGTTAATTCGCGGTTTATGCTCAGCGCAGCGCAACGAACTCTTTTGCCAGCAAACAACAACAACAACGTCGAAGACAACGACGTGCACGACGAAAGTTAAACCACAATAATAAGAGTGTAATGGTTATATGCGAAAGATATCTTGGATATCAAGCCGGAGCTCGGTAGTTGGATACCTTTTCATTTTCATGTATTTCTTCTGGTTTAATTATGAATTATGTACTCGTATTTCAAAAGTGTTTGGCAGAAAATTTTCTTTTACGATTTTCGTGCATTTAAAATTCCATTTTTTCGAATTCATTTTGTTTTATTTATTTTATATTTTCTTTTGTTTTTTAATTAAAAAATTTTGTTCCGTTTCGCTGCATGTTTTCGCATGTAAGCGAAAGGCTTGTCGGAGCGGAGCACAAGAGACGGTCGTTGGGTCGTTTTTGAATGCAATAAAAAATATTCCACATACGACGGTAGCGCCGTTTCGTCAAATCTAGACTCTAATTCACTTTTGAATCGTTAAAATTTTATTAAAATTTTTATCTTTTTTTTTTTAAATTTTTTGATTTAAAATGATGGCAATTTTTCTTGTTTTCTGTTTCGATTTCATATTTTTCAAAAAACACTTCCGAACTTCCGCACGGAAACTCGATCGCGTACTCGATAAAGAAAATGTTACGGTACCGAGAAAAACAAAGTAAAAGATCGATTATTATGCGATAAAAGTTTTTTTGCATCCCATAAGCCGTCCGTGTGGCATGAACTGCGCGCGGATCAACGAAAAACGTTCCAAACGCCGCGACCAACCAATGAGGAATAGCAAACGCACGAGCACAAATGGCTTGAGAGTATCTTGTCTGGGCTTGTCTTGTGTCTGGAGTCGCATGAATATCGAACTAGCGGTCAGAAGTTAACGTGAGTGGAGCAAATGCTGCATGGTGCAGCGCGTTCATGCGGAATTCTTCGCGAACCGCTTCGGCCGATTGGTAGCCGCGTATGAATTTCGAATTTGAAAATCTTCTGGTTTCTTTTTTTTTTCTTTTCTGTTGCCTCTCGCTTGAATCGATTTGAGTTTGTTTGACTCTCGATATTTTGCGCTCGCACCGACGATTGACGGTTTGACGATCGATCGAAACGAGCCGTTGACATGTGGCATTGGTAAAGTGCTTTTCGGGTGAATTATGGCTTTCATTAGGAGGAACGATCTCCCGAGAGACATAGAGATCGTCGTTTTGTCACGATCGATTCTTCGATGCACAATTTCAATTCATTCGAGAAAGGCTCTCTTTTGCTGTTGCTCAAAACGGCTGTCATAATGATTTCACGCTGGGTGAACACAGAAATGTTCATTGAGACATGCCTGAGGAAGAAATATGCATGGAGTCACTGCAGGTGTTTAAGGGGAAATGACTCAGATGATGTTTTAGTGATATATGAGAGAATTAGAAAGTTCGGAATTAAAAATGGTGATAGAAGGTCCCTTGTTTAATTCGGAGGATCAAAGAAAAAAAAAACTCTTCCTGTTTGAAAGGCTTAAAAGGTAATAAGGCTCGAATTGATCAAGCCGCACTATGAATGTTCAACAAATGGTTTGCATAAGAATGAGGATCAGACCTTTTTCTCGAGTTTTTGAGCAATTTTTTAGTTTGATATGCTAGAAGACCAATTGACCTATGAATTTCAAATAACGTATTAAAGCTTCATCTTGGTTGACTCAAGTCAGAGATTCATCTCATTTTTATGCATAAGAGTCATTATTTCCGTACCAAAGCTAATCGGATAACTCTTCTTTTCTCGGGACGGCCCAAAATACTAATTCGTCTTTATCAGCTAAGGCATTTGATAGGAGTTCCAACCACCGAACGATGTGTAAATCAACTCAATTTTCGATTCTATTTATGGACATACACCCAAAACTCTCCACGACACAATTTCAAGAGACAGGCAAATATTTTTTTTATACATTAATCTCTACAGGAAGAGAAAATGAACTCAAAATCTCTTGGAAATGTATACATAAATGAATGGACTTGGTAGGTTTTTTTTTTTAAATTAATGTTTGTATTCTCCTGGGTCCAAATAATGATGATCTTTGATGTCTTTCATAAAGTTATGTGTAATCTGCAAGTTTTAGTTTTTTCGTCGGATTTCGGGTAAAAATTTTGAACTTCGAATCAAAGAGGTTTCATAAAATATTCAGTTTTCGAGCTGTAGGCCAGAAGTGGTGAAAAAATTGGTCTTTCTTATTCTAGGTATCTACTAGATCTGGAGTTTTTCTTTGGACCAATTAATATGGCAGTTATTTTCTCCATATCTGGGGCTGAAAACTTCTTATAATTATGAAAAAAAAAAAAAAATTCTTTACGAGCCGTAAGTAAAAGCAATAAATGCGCAACTTAATTCTCCGCCACGCTTTTCGGGATTGATATAACATTGACCCGTAGGCAATTCAGCAAAACTAAATACAGGGATTTGCAGCTATCACTAAATACTTTTGATAACTGCAGTCAAAAATTTTCGTACGTTCGAGGGCCTCAAAGGTTTGCCATTGTGTTGTTTTATTAATCCTTTCTACACTGAAAAAATTTTGCATCGTTGTTTCTACGATAGGAAGATGTAGAAAAATATAATAGAATCTAAGTAAAATACAATAAGTTCTACTGTCAATCTAATAGTTTCTACTGTTTCCCACTTATATTGATATAATAAAACTAGCAAGTTGTAATCATATCACGCGATGGCGTAGTTGAAGTGTGCTAGACTTGTAATCTGGAAGGTCCGAGTTCGAACCCTGTCAAATAGAGAAGAATTTGTGGGAAAATGTAGAATAAAACAGGCAAGTAAATTTCAAGGCAAATATTACAGGGAAAACAGAAAATAAGTTGCCAACCAAATAAATAGAGTTGCTTTCATTGCGCCTTCCAAAACGTCACGCACCCAAGCTCTTTCATGAAATTCCTATACAGGGTGTTTCGCATAAGGATGTATATCCGAAAGGAGGTGATAGGGGTGCTCAATATCGACCAAAAATCGTACGGGAGGGGGGGGTGGAAAATGCTCCCCTAAGGAGTTAGAGGGCCTTAAAGTTTTTAGGCAGTAAGTCGAGAAAAAAAATTCTCCCACGATAACGGTTCATCGTAGAAAAAAAACTGTTAAGCGGTTTGAAAGCCAATTCTATGGGCTTTTAGGCAAAATTAAATTCATGGTAAGAATTTAAGCCAATAATGGTTAATTAAGCGGTCAAAGTCAAAAATTCTGAAAAAAATTCTATTTTTTTTACTTTGAGAGCCATTTTGGTATGAAAAAGGTCCTATTAACACATACTTTTCTAATTTTTTTCAAAATCCTCGATTAATTTACTTCAAATCTGTGGTACATTTGTCATACCTTATTTGCGGTTTAACCTCAGGAAAAATAGGATTTATAAACAAACTTGAACTTTTTTTATGTGATGAAATTCTTAAAATAGCAATCTTTGGCTTACAATGGCCAGCCAGCAATTTCTTATTTAAGACAAATTTTGGTTTAAAATTATACGAACTTTAACTGGAAAAATTGGTAATTTTTTGCTGAGATTATTTAAATTGATTTAAAAAAAAGTTCAAGTTTGTTTATAAATCCTATTTTTCCAAACTTGAACTTTTTTTTAAATCAATTTAAATAATCTCAGCAAAAAATTACCAATTTTTCCAGTTAAAGTTCGTATAATTTTAAACCAAAATTTGTCTTAAATAAGAAATTGCTGGCTGGCCATTGTAAGCCAAAGATTGCTATTTTAAGAATTTCATCACATAAAAAAAGTTCAAGTTTGTTTATAAATCCTATTTTTCCTGAGGTTAAACCGCAAATAAGGTATGACAAATGTACCACAGATTTGAAGTAAATTAATCGAGGATTTTGAAAAAAATTAGAAAAGTATGTGTTAATAGGACCTTTTTCATACCAAAATGGCTCTCAAAGTAAAAAAAATAGAATTTTTTTCAGAATTTTTGACTTTGACCGCTTAATTAACCATTATTGGCTTAAATTCTTACCATGAATTTAATTTTGCCTAAAAGCCCATAAAATTGGCTTTCAAACCGCTTAACAGTTTTTTTTCTACGATGAACCGTTATCGTGGGAGAATTTTTTTTCTCGACTTACTGCCTAAAAACTTTAAGGCCCTCTAACTCCTTAGGGGAGCATTTTCCACCCCCCCCTCCCATACGATTTTTGGTCGATATTGAGCACCCCTATCACCTCCTTTTCGTCGGATTTTAGGTAAAAATTTTGAACTTAGCAGCACTAAAACGTTATCAAAGAGGGCTCGGATACATTAAGTATGCTGCTAGGAGTGTCCAGTTATATTTTTCCTTTATTCGAATCAAAAAGGTTTCGTAAAATATTCAGTTTTTGAGCTGTAGGCCAGATTGGTAAAAAAATGGTTTCCTATTAATACTTTTACTAGATCTGGAGTTCTTCTTTGGCTCAATTAATATGGCAGTTATTTTCTCCATATCGGGGGCTGCAACTTTCTTATATCTGGGCAATTCTACGAGAAACTGTCCTACTTGTGACACAAATCTGAGCACAAATTGTGTAATTTCAATGTCTAATGATTGTTAAACGCTTTCAAAATTGTAGATCCTTGAGAATAAAGTCATTTTTCTCAATTATTGTGAGCTAAAACCTATAAAATGGGAGTCACGGGTGGGACCGTATTCATGGAATTGCCCAGATATGAAAAAAAAAAAATATTAACTCTTACGAGCCGTAAGTAAAAGCAAAAATGCGCAACTTCAGGCCAACTTTTCGGATTGATTATAAATTGACCCGTAGGTCAATTCAGCAAAACTAAGATACAGGGATTTGTATCTTAATGAACTAAATACTTTTAATAACGCAGACTACAATTTTTCGTTCGAGGGCCTCAAAGGTTTGCCATTGTGTTGTTTATCAATACTTTTAGGTACCTACTAATGATAATATAAAAGGGAGCAGTACATCGGATTAAAAGGGTCTCGTTATATAATGAAGCTGATTTAAATTACAAGGAGTTATTCCTTGTGTTGAGACTATAATCTGAGCTTAGACAAATTAATTTGATCAGCCAAAAGTATGTATAAAACATTTAAAATATTTTCGGTGATGACAATCTGTTCATTTTATAGGCTATATCGATTTAATATACAGGTTTCGTTTGTGATGGTCAACCGGTCGGAGCTGATAGAGGGGGTCAGAACTAACAAGAACTCTTATGGCAGTGGAGCTCCAAAATGCACCCCTGATAGTTATAAGGGAAAAAAGAAATTTGCATTTGTTTCAGAAAAAAAATTGTTACGCTCAAGTTTACCAATAAAATTTTAATGCAGTTCGACAGAGAATTGTCAGACTATTCTAGGCGTATAAAATTAGTCTTATACTTTATTGCAGCTTCAGGGTATTTACTTCAAAGTCAAAATTTAAAATTTAAAATTTTTGGACTTTGAGAGCCATTTTGGTATGAAAAGGTCCATTAAACCCAAATTTTTTATTTTATCAAAATGCTGGGATCGATTTCCTTTAATTTGCTACCCCATATGTCTAATAAATTTTTGGAAATATGAGACAAACTTAATTCGAATACATCCGTTTGCTATCAATAAAGTCGAACTTTATTTAGATTTGATACAGCATAACTAATTAAGTTAATTTTTATTTAATTTTCTCAAAACCTGTATAAGTTCAAGGTATTGTATCACCTGAAAAAGGTACATATTAAGATCTCTCGAGATTCATATTAAGGCCTAGAATATTCTCAGAAAATTTCATTCAATAATAAGTAATTGTCATGTATTAAGAAAACCGTATTCCTATGATTTGAAATTGCTCTTGAAATAACCAAGTTCAAGTCAATATGTTAAATCAGATTTATATCATTGAAATCAATACATACTTTCTAGAAATATCAAAGGTTGAATCGATTGCAATTGGACCATATCAATTGGAATAATAGATTCACTGATATCATAGATTCTACGACGGAATTTTTTGAGTGTAGATACCTACTAATGATGAAATAAAAGGGAGCAATACATCGGATTAAAAGGGTCTCGTTATATAATGAAGCGAAGACTATAATCTGAGCTTTCACAAATAACTTTGATCAGCCAAAAGTATGCATATAAACATTTGAAATATTTTCGGTGATGACAAATCTGTTCATTCTTGTAGGCTATATCGATTTTAATATATTATATATTGAGCAAGGCTATTGTATCACCTGAATAGGTACACATTAAGATCTCTCGAGATTCATATTAAGGCCGTATGAATATTCTCAGAAAATTTCATTCAATAAAGTTAATGCTTGAAAGAAAAATCATACGAAATCAAAATATGGGTATTTCCAGAAAAAAGTAAGCTTTTTGTCACGTCCGAGGATATCTAATTGGCTTTCTGATCTGCATAATGTTTTGATAAAATTCCGGAAGACTTGCGCGATAATAGCTAGAAACAATATTACCATTTTCCACAATTCTTCAATTCGGGACTTTAAATTGCTAAAGTAACTGACTGTCACGTCCGTTTGGAAATACCCATATGTACCTGACCAAGCCAACATTCGAACCACCTTCTTTTGGCACTCGACATTTTTTGAAAGTTATTTGATCGTAATAACAAGCTAAGCTTACGAAACTCTTTCCAAACACACCAATCGACTTAAATGTGCAACCAGAAAATCATACAAATTTGTCGTTTAAAGTTCGTCCCACAAAACGATTAGGCCGAAAATCAAAAAAAAAAAAAAAAGAAAGAACAAAGGAGAAGAAAATACAAAAGAGGAAAAACAAAAACGATAGAAAACGGTTATCCCCCCATGCAATTAGAATTTTGAAAATGCTGTTTTGCTCACTCAATGGCAATTAAGGCTTTCGGATTGCAAGAAGCCAAGACAACGAAGCGTGGATAATGACCAACGCTACGCAAGAACTGGCCAAAGCGAAATGGTGAAAAACCACTTCGAAATCAGAACGAATGCGAATTCGAATGCAACCGGTGCACATGCAACTGGAAAAAAATTTAAAAAATTCAAAAACAGTAAGAAAAGTATGTCTGTCTGTCTGTCTATCTGTGAGGCGCACATACATATCGATGCGCTTTGCTTTTGCTCAACATACGAGTAAATGAAAAGCTGCCTTGACCGCATCAGAACATGCAGCCACGGTCTCAACGAAACCGCTCCGCTCGGAATGATGATTCCTGTTGGAGCGGTTTTCAGTTGGCCATGCGATTCCCGTTTTCTTTTCTATTTGTGGAACATTTAATTAATAGCGCCATCGTTGCTGCAAAAGTAGGTGAACAAACTGGGTCAGACGATCGCTGAAGTGAGGTAATCAACTTCGGGTCGGTTTTTTTTTTTTTTTTTGTATTTAGAATAGACAACCATGGTCGATATGGAAACGATAAATGAGCTCTTAACTTAGGCGAATCACCTAAAATGATACTAATTAAATTGTTTTCCATCCGAAGGAGTGTGCTTTTTTTCTCGCTATTTCCGCATGTTTCCATCGCGCAATGCGGCTATGTTTTTTTTTTTGGTTTGTTTTGATGCAATCTTTTACACTTGATGCTTCGTCTTACATCAATTCAGGCAGTTTAAGATATCGAAAAGACCCTCAAGGAAACATAAAGATTCTTTTCTCAAGTATCGTTTAAAAAATATGTTTAAAGAGGCCAAAATTGAACCGATCGATGGCTGAACACGTACAGCACTGGTTGCGCATGCTCACTATTAGCGTTGGTCACACTAAATGACGGTAAATTTTTTGCGTTTCTCTGTTCTGATTTTTTGCTCTGATTTAACGATTTAGAAAATTTATAATTTTCGCAAATTAAATATAATTATTTAATAAATATAAGATAAGATAGTAGTCAGAGCTTTCTCTGCAGTTAGTGACATGTTGGTATATCATAGAATATTTGAAATTGTTTCTTAATATCCAAAGGAAATATATTTTCAAAAGAAACGATAAATCCTTATAAGCTGAGGCATTCATAAATTAAATTCATCAACCAAAAGTATGCATATAAACATTTTGAATGCTTTCGGTGATGCTAAAATTGTTCGTCCTTGTGGGATATCCATTTAATCATGTCTTAAGCAAGCCGTTGTGAGATCTATGTATCTTTTTAAAGGCTAAATTTAGCTTCCTTTGTAAAGGGGTTTTCCAAAGTAACGGTCGTTAGTCGATTTTTTGAGATTTTTTAAATAAAATTTCCCATTGAATTTTGGACCTAAATAAGTTCAAGGGTCGGATGCAATCGAAAGAATTTGTAAGAAAACAAAAACTTCAATACTTTTTTGACCATTCAAAAAAAAGGTAACGGTCGTTACATTTGCTGTGGAAATGCCAAAAGGACTAAAACAACATAATTTGTTTTTGCGTATTTGAATGCATAGCTTAAGGTATTAAATCTTAATATTTTCTTTATTCTCGCAAGCTTATGTAAAATTTTAAATTTACAATACAGAGTGAATTAGAATGTAAAATTTTTCGATTGTCTACACCTTTTCTCGAACCATACAGTCTGTCCAATTTGAAAATGTCTAAAACTAAACGGAAATTATTTGCATGAAATGTCATAGGATTCCGAAAAGCGTGATATGAAAATGGAATGCAAAGAGCTGTTTATGATTACGAATGTTTTCGATGTTTTCTTGTGTGGGAAGTCTTTTAAAAACGCATATTTTGAATTATTTTTATTTTCTCGAAGTTTTGAAAACTATAAATTTTACAATACAGACGGAATTAGTGCTAAAATTTTTCTTAGTGCACTCACTCATACAGTCTCACGTCCAATTTTGAACATCACTGTTCTAAAGCTACCCAGCGGAAAATTATCTCCTGCATGACAATGTCATCAGTGATGTCATCGATGACATATAGGTGACATTGTCATGCATGACATCTTGGAGGACATGTCATCGTGAGACGGATGCTGTTGACGTGCTTCAATCTCATTGGCTATTGATATTTAAATAAGGTTTTAGCGTCAGACTCAGAATCCGAAGATCGCGATTTCGATCCCTGGCTGAGGCGAACAAAAATTGTTAAAAATAGATTTTTAAAAATTTTCGAATTATTCAAAGAGAGGCCAAAGAAGAGAGAGTTATCAAAACTGGTTTCTATAAATTGACATTTAAAGAGAAAAAGAGCATGATGTGCTGCTCTCAAACGCTTTTTTGGCCATCGCACCCCCTAGCATGACATTGTCACGGGTGAACTCACTGTCCAACTGCCTGTACAAATGTCATACAAAGTGTCATATGAATTGTCATGCATACCGGATCCAAAGTCACCCTCACTTCATCGATGATGTCAGCGGGACATTTGCCGCTGGGTACTTATATCCCATTATTTTCTCAAAACATTATAATAATAATACGTTGCATACTTCCATGCTTAAGATTTTCATTACCTTACGTAAAACTATAAATCCAAAAATAATGTTGGGACACCCTAATGTACATATGGGATATTGAAAGTCCTTCTAGTAATGAAATAACTTCAGAGAATTCGAAAAAAATATATATTCTACTGAAAAAATGAAATAGAAAAATATAAAAACACTCACCAAATATCCACAGATGCTGCTACCAACAATTGAACGCAGTCCAAACATCCACGTGCGGCTGCATAATGCAAGGCCAATGCACCTCCATTGGATCTTTCGATGGACGAAATACTCCCCGAGTGCAGAGAATCGTATGAATCTAATTGATGCGCATGCATCTTCTTATCGTTGCTATCATTTAAATTTGATGAAAAGTCGGAGGCAGTTCTAAAAAAAAAAAAAAAAAGTAAAATTGTACTTAATTAAAAAAAATATTGCATATTTATTAAAACACCACAAAGTATGCTTCAAATTGTGTAACTTTCTTCTTTCTTTAAAATTTTTTGAAAGATCACCTGACTTGTGCAAAAAAAAAATGTTGCATACATTCCGGCGGACGCTTTGATATTTTCACCAAAAAACGAAAGACTTAAGAAACGAACTGGTGAATAAAATAAAATTTGTTTACTTCGAACTTTCTAAAATGCTTTTAAATTATCTCGAGTTTATGCTTTTCTATATTTTCGCAAATTTTGGACGCATTGTATTTTTCCTCTCATAGTATTTAACGTAGATTTTAGTGAGACTCACTTGCCAAGCAAAATCTCAATATGACTCTTTTTGGTGGTGATCTTAAATAGACTTTTTCACTTAAGGCAAACACAATTATTTGCCAACAATTTAAAGCACATTTTCACACACAGAAAGACAGATGAAGAGAGGAAGTGCGGGAGAATGCGACAGCGACAGGGAGAGAGTGAAAAATTTGATAAATGATGGATATGAACTTGCTTCACATTTTCGTTATGTTTACGCAAAGAAGCTTCCAGAGTTTGGATTTCTAATTAAAAATTGTAGAATAAACATTTTGAAGATTTTCTCTTGTGTTGTGCGCATTTTTCTTTTTCGCTCTAGTAACGTTAAACATAAACAACAAAACTTGCTCGAAGTGAAGCAAAACGTTGCCAGAAACTAGGCATTAACGTTTAAAAATAATTTATCTTCACAGGCCAAAAATGAAATTTAGAGCGACTTAAAATGGTAAAAGCTTTGCGTGGACTACTTTTGGACTGAATCGAGCATGCCAAGTAAAGATTCACGTTGAAAATATGGTTGGAGCAAACGTGAACTCTTAACCCCGCTGGCTGAAATAGAGGTCGAGAACTTTTGAGTAAAAGCAAAAGTGTGGAAATTCAAACTGGAATCGCGCATTTTTTTATTCCCAATCGTTTTTTTATTTTTTTATTTGATATTGAGTCGCCTTTTTCGGTGGCAGGTGAACTTAAAAGAAATGCTTTTAATAAAAAACAAAACCATTGCAAGTAAATATATAATTTCCATTCTCTTTGAATCAAGTGTAAAGGCACGGCCCTAACATGTTATCATATTTTTGTTGCTATGGATTTCGAACTGCTGCTGTTTTTTTTGTTGATTTAGCAAAAATTGAATGCGGGTATAAAATACGATTTTTTCGAAAACAATGAAAATTATTGAGCTCTGCTCTTGAACTAGTTTTGCGATCCCGAAAACAACACTGGCATTGTGTGAGCCCATATCGGACGTAGCCACTTAAAGCAAAAATGTTTAGCGAATATTGTCAACATAAATTTGAGATAATAAAAAGTGTATATAAACATTTTAAGCTCATTGTTGGAAGATGCCGTAGTTCAATGTTGAAAAACTGCGAACAGGTGTCCACTTGATGAAGCTTTTTAAGATTCGAAATATTTTGTTAAAATGATACAAAAATGACTTTAGTTGAGGTTCAATGGCATGATTTTGAAAAGTACTTAATTAGTGATCTAAAAATATAGAGAACATCGTTTGTGATTTATAGGACCAATTAGGTTCTTGATAGAGCTAGCGAACATTGTAATAACTAGAGCTCGGATTTTGAATATTTTGAATTTTTTTGAATTTTTTTTGCATTTAACTGTACTTTTTGAATATTTGATTGACTGAAGTAGGCTTTTTTTTTTAATTTGACAATTCAACATTTTAATAGGCATACTAAATCGAACTAATTTGGAACTTTTGACTGTAGATTTTTTTGAAATTTTTGCATATTTTGTTTGAATTTTTTTTAAATTTTAAAAAATTTTTTTAAATTAAAAAAAAATTTTTTTTGAATTTTTTAAAAACTTTTTTTAATTTTTTTTTTTTTTAATTTTTTTAATTTTTTGAATTTTTTTGTCATTTTTTTGAATTATAAAAAATAATTTTTTTTAAATTTTTTGATAATTTTTTTAAATTGTGTTTGAATTTTTGTTTGAGATTTTTTTGAATTTTCTTTGCATTTTATGTGGAAACTATTTTTTTGAATTTTTTTGTCATTTTTTTCATATTCAAGTTCCGAGACATAGTAATAACTCATTCTAAAAATTATAAAAATTAATTTTGATAGAAAGTTAAAAGTTGAGTTGAGAAAGTCTTCAAATAATGATTTAGCTAGAATAGAATTAATGCAATGTTTCATATAAGAGAAAATAAGAGACTGTATTTTATAAGCTTGAAATCCTCTATAGAGTTTTTTACGTAGAGAAAAGAGAGTAGAGTGTAGAGAATCTACTTTTCTTGTAGACACTGAAGACCATCTCTGCAATTCTACAGCCGTCGACGTATTTAGAAAACAGCTCTACTATGTGCTCCACGACTGTGTACACCAGTGTTGCCAGACCGGTTATGTCACATTCTACTAAACGGCGTTTCAGTTTCCGCTAGATTCCGCGCTCACTTCAAAAATGACAGTTTTCTTCTCAGCTAAAAAGTCCAGTTTTCATACATTGCGAAGCGCCATAAGTGAATTTTTTCCCCTGCCCAATTTAAAAATCTGCTAGATGTTGCAGAAAATCTGCTGATCTGGCAACCCCTGGTGTACACTGCAAAAGTTATTTTCTCTACTGTATAATCTACTAAGAATCCCCGATAGCAAATTAATATCTCTTCCGCAATGCTCAAAACTTCTAAGATGTATGGCAACCTTTACGTCCAGTTTTGTAAGGAAATTTTATAAAGCAAATGAGAATTGTGGAATTTTTTTTTTTTTTTGCTGCTCATTGAAATTTTCTTCCTTACGGAACTTATGAACTATTTTAATAAGGTGCATAAAAAAATAAACTAATTTCGAATTTTCACAAAAATTTCTTTGATTAGGGGTATTCACAAAGGCGTCGGAAATAGGAAAGTCAGAAAATCGGAAAATTTTAACTGCTTAAAAACTTGTGCAAGATACAAAAATAGTTTTAAAATCTTTTTAAAAGTCGCAATTTTCCGATTGTACGACTTTCCAACGTGTTTAACACGCCTTTGTGAATACCCCTATTGCCTAAATTCTCCTTCTTTCGATTTCAAGCACGAACGCATTATTAACCCACTAACGCTTTTTTGACAGCATTTTAAAAATATTTATCAATTTACATTCGAAATAGCCAATTTTGTGGGGGGGCTCGGATTACCTCAATTTGATTGCGATTTCGCGACACTTGACGCATGGCACACTTTTTTGTTGCACACGAGTTGGCCTGACTGCAGCAACGTTCGTTGCAGTGTCGGTCACCACAACGTTCGTGACGTTTTTCGACTTATCATCGCACGTACGAGCGTCAAATTCATTCGCCGTGGAAACAGCGGCATCCCCAGATTTGCTGTCCTGTTGCTGTTGATGTTTCAGCTCTCCGATGTGTTTCCCGACGATGAACGAATTCGAGTCTGTGATCGCAATGCTTTCGGTTTCATCCTCATTCCCGAAGCTAATGGCAATCGATTCAGTATCGTAAGCGCGAACAGCAGCTGCCGAAATGCTTTTAATTGTTGATTTTTCACTCAATTTCGTTTTCATATCAATCTCGTTCGATTTCCGTTTACTGAAGTATCCCAAATGATCTTCCACCGCGGAATTCGCATCGAGAAGGATGCGCTCATATTCGGCGATTTCGACTTCGCTTGCGCTCAATTTCTTATCGAAAACGCGCGGCGGCAAACGACACTGGCGTAGGACCTCCATGCGTTTGTGACGCAGCTCAATGGAGAATATAAGACGCACGCGCACAAATCGACGCAGACGATTCTCCGTGGATCGATAACGTTTCAAATGGCGACGATTCTGACGTAGCTCGAGTTTTTCGAGTTTTTCGAGAGATTTCGCGGCGGCTTGGTGGCTTAGATCGATTTGATCGGCACTTGAATTTATCGGCGGCGAATTACTACTAAAGTCCAATATCGATGATAGATCGATCGATGATTTCTGACGTCGCCAGGGTACTAAATCGAATTGTCGAAATTTCCCGGAATCACGATTGCCGTACCGCCACGGATGGAAATTCGTTAATGCCGCTGGAGAGAGTTGCGCTTCGTTGTAGCGTAAAATCCAAGTGGAACTCGAAACCGAAGTCGACGTTTGTGATGATGGTGGCTTCGTTTTGGAGCCAACCTAAACCCGGTTCCCGCGAACTCGATGATTCTTTTCTGCTCTTAATGGCAACTATATGTTTATTTCTTGCACTTGCTGCCGGTTTATGGCATTTGTAGCGTGGCACCAATGTACTTTCTAACATGCGCGTCTCCAAGCCGAACTCTTCTTTTAACAGTTCGAGCTCTTTTGTCGAGGCCGCATATTGTACACCGTTCCAAACCGTAACCGGGGCCGGCGGTCGACTATTTTGACTGCTACTGAAATTCAAACGCGTATGCGGTGAACTCGCTTGCGACATGCTCGAGTAGAGAGGCAGATCTTATCCATTCGCTAACGAAAATACGCGTAGACCACAACACACACACACATGCATAGGCTCATTGCACTCACTTTCATACACACGCACACGCGCACACATGCACTAATTGATAATTTCCGTTTAATGCGTTACTCTTTCCAATGGGCGAATGGCGATCAGTGAGTTTCCGGTCGATAATTTTTTATGCGCGAGCAGAGTTTCTACCGTCAGACGTCCGCGCACCGAGCTGAGTTCTTCGAAAATGATGACAAATCGCAACGGAACGATAACTAAAAGCCCCAAACGAGCGATTTTGTTTTTATTTTTATTTTTATTTTCGTTTTCATTTCTGTTTCTGTTTCCATTTTCATTTCATTTCTGATTTTTCTATTTTTCTATTTTTCTACTGTTAGTTTTTGTTGTTGTTGCGTTGCGTTGCGTTTGCTCTTTGACTTTGGTGCCGCGATTGCGCCAATCGGTCCAACTCGGCTTGACTTCAGTTTAGTTTTTTTTTATTAAAGCGTATTTCGGTCTTTGTTAATTTCCGGAGGTCGCTTACACTGTGCCGTAATTTTCCTCTCTTTTATTTTAATTTTTTTTTGATTACTTGAAATTTTTTTTATATATATGTTATAGCACTTTTTATATGCTTTGATATCATTCGGTTTTTTCTCCCTCTCTCCCTCTCTCTCTGTGTTCGGTTTTGCATGCATTATTAAACCTTTTTTCCTTCGCTTTTTTTCGCTAACTTGCTTAACTGCCTTTTTTGTGAAAAGTGCGTTTTGAGAGAAGCGCTACGGCAGTTTTTCATCGCTTAGATTTGTTTAATTTTTTTTACTTTATTTTTCTCATTTTTCGCTCGCTCGCTTGAATCAGTCCTTTGAAACGTTTCAGTTGGCTGCGCATGCGCAATTGTCACACTGAAAAATGTGGTTTTCGCAAGTACTTACTTCACTGCCATACTGTCATTTCCTATCAGATAAGCGATCTATCTTTTATTAATTAATTAAATCAGTTTTTGGTATTGGGAAACATTTGACGCAATTGTTAATTGAAAAATTGTCGTTAAGTCCAATTGATATTTTCCTTGATAAATGATATTGCAGTGTCTTCTCTAATTTCGTTTTTCCTATTCATTACTTATAACATAATCTAAATGATGTCGCATACTTAATCAATAGAGCTGGAGAAATAATCGAGAGTTCTATTGATGGTATCAAACTATCGAAAATATTGATGGTTTTTTGAAAACTATCGATAGTTAGGATTCATTAACATTTAGTTTAGTTTTTTTTTTGAATGGTAAGATTCCTAAAATTTGCCGCCTTCGATTATCGAAATTATCGATTGCCAAATTTATCGATTATAAAACGATCGATTATTTAAATTATCGATTTATGACTAATTATCGATTGTTGAAATTATCGATTACTGAAATGATCGGTGATTGAGGTAATCGATTATTGAAATTATCGATTATCATAATTTTCGATTATCAAAATTTTCTATTCTCGTGCTTATCGAAATTATCGATAGATCTCCAGCTTTTACGATTAAACTTCCATTTCACGTTGTGAAATACTTATTAACGGAAATTCTGCGAGTCTTATGTGTGCTATTTTTCAAAGCAAATGAGAATTATAGGGTTCATGCTAAACTGTGTACGCTATATGTAGTTCAGGCGTATGGAAATTCCTGATACCTGAAAAGTGAAAAAGGTTTTAAAGTCCGCCTCCTTGGAATGATCGATTATTAGAATTATCGATTTTTGGAATGATCGATTATTGGAGTTATCGATTGTTGAAATTATCGATTATTGGAATTATCGATTGTTGACATGATCGATAATTAGAATTATCGATTATTGGAACTATCGATTGTTGGAATTATCGATTGTTGGAATGATCGATTATTTAAATGATCGATTTTCAGGCTGACCGATTATCAAACTTATGTATAATCGATACTATCGATAAATAATATAGCATCCGAGTGTGGACTATTAACAAGAATAAAATTAACGGAAAGTTCAGTTACTTAGTCTCGCCTAAGAATGGGAAAACAAGTCCAATTTTTTGGATTTTTATAAAGAAATCAAAAAGGATCTAAAGAAATTTTTTCTTTTAACCCTTTTAACATCTCCATATACATAGGTAGATGTATATCTCGCTAGGTCTCTTCAAAAAACCTTCGAATCAACTCTGATTTTTATTTTCACAAATCCAACGCAATGCTAGAGTGCAAGGTGAAGTTGTCTTTTGTTTTTCTTTTCATAGTTAAAAGTCCCTCACATTTTTATTGAGTAAATTTCAAATTGCAAATGTTTCAATATTTTCTGTCATGGGTCACAATTGCTCACCTGTCAGCTGATACGTCTGACTGGAGCTGTCGAGTTGTCATTGAACCTGAAAGCCGAACTGACTGTTCGTTGTTGCGTGAAGAGCGTTACGTGAGCTTGATTTGCACGTCGCTCTTACAGAAATGAAATAAAAGAGTTTCAATGTTCTATGCATATTAAAATATAAATTTTTCAAGCATAAAAAAATCAAATGTATCCTCTCGTGACAACATTTCCACTGTACTGAGTAGGTACTTTACTATTGGGAAAATTTTTTATTTTTATTTTTATTAGCTTCGATATGAAATGTTTGAGTCCAAAACTCAAGCCGGAGTTATCCAAGCATAAAAAGAAGCAGCGGCTATTCACATTGACGAGAGATACATCATCAGAGAATCGACCAAAACTAACAAGCTGATAAATTATTGTGTTTTTTTTTTTTGATTTTAGATACAAATATAGAACAAGCACGTGAGCTTTGGACTTAGCAATGGATTAAAGAATGAGGAAACAACAAACAGGTGATTTATTCTAAATTCTAAGGAGATTACATATGGAATCGGATTTATGGAAATTATGATTTCCAAAAATAAACCTCGCCTAAAATTAGATCTCAGTGTTATAGCGTAATGTTCCACAGTACAGTGAAATCTGTCATAAAATGGCGCCGATACTTAGGGGGTTCCCTTTTATTGAAAGAGGCCTTCCCTTTTTTTTTTATCGAAGTGAGCAATACTGTCCTTCAAATTGCGTCCGTTTTGAGGAATTTTTTTTGTGAGAGCCTTCAATCAGAATATTTTTTCCTCGTATTCGTGGTTCCTTCCCTGCCTGTCGCCATATGGCCCCACGTCAATATAAACAAGAGAATTAGTTCCAACGTCAACAGTATTTATATGCGGTGTCATTATAGAAACTGTACTGTCAAGAGGTATAGTACATTATGATTGACCATGTCTTCTCATTAGAGCTGTAAAAATGCTAAAATTTCCACTACTCGAGTGTATTCGTTATTTTTCGTCAAGTAATCGTTACTTAGTACTCGTTACTAAGTACTCAATATATTTTTTCAAATATTATTGACGAACGAATGACGTTGCATGAATAACTCAATGTTGATAAAGTAATCGAAAATCTCTCATGCTCTTTGAATCTTCACCCAGTATTTAGTAACCAAATATCAACTCAACTCACTCTACTACCATACTGTTTTGTGCACCCATTACATTAGTACTTTATTACTCTGGCAACCATCAGCTGGCATGTGTGCAAAAAAAGTTCTAGTAACGAGATACTTCCATCAGTAACGAGACGTTATTGATTACTGACTAGAGTAATCGTTACTTTTTACCGTATAGTAACGATATTTTACAGCTCCACTCCTCATTAAGCGAAAGAGTACTCCTTTTGTCTACATAATAGTACCGTTGTCAATAGTTCGTCAATAGTTTTTCGGTCTACTGTTGACATTCAATGACAACTCAATGTTAAATGTCAATAACGCAAAGAATTGCGACGGGTATAACTGGTCAGTAGTACTGTTGACGCAGTCAGTAGAGAAAGAGTATAGATTCACTATTGACATTTCCTGCAGGGTTGTTTCTCAATGAAGCTAATTCGAATGGAAATTCCTAAAGCTGAAATGTATTCCAAATCTTAATATTTATTTCTGATAGTAAAGGCTTTATTTAATTTCCAGCTAGGGTTCTTAGGAATTAGTTTTAGCTGAATTAAGGGGCCGTGTGCAGTCGAAAAGAACGAATCGCATGCTCACTGGTCAGAATCATGTTCAGATTGATTGGCAGCCCACATGCAACGAGGTCTTATCGGTGAGTTTCTTTACACACATACTTCGCATGAAATCATCAGCAGATAATGGGCAATAAAAATTGATTAGAGAAGCCTCAAAAAAATTATATGTTTGAGCAATTTTAAGTTTCCTCCACATTAAGAATATTTCTCAAGTCTTATTTTTAATCACGGTCTATTTTGAAGCAATTGGAATTATTTTCATGATCAGCTCAAATATGAATTTATGATGATAAAAAATATTCATACAGCTCAAAAAACATATGTGAGCGAAACCCCATCATTTGCCATGCTTCAGAAATTTTTGCGAGGTGTCTGTTGATGCCTCTTTATCCAAGCATTGAGCTTTCGACAATTTCTTGCATTCGAAAAAAATTCTTCTTTTGTTTATGTATAGCCAGCTTCAGAGGGGGGCTATGTTTGCTTATGTATGGGAGTTGTGCGGATTTTGGTTTTTATTGTTTAACGTTGGGCTACACTTGCTAAGTGGGCTAAAAGAAACGAATGCGGAAATTACCCACTGGCCGTGGAGCGCATCAATATCATTGGCGGTTGGTTTTCACGAGGTAATCTTTAGGATTTTCGCGCTTTAAAATTCCAAAACATTCAGGAAACATATTGATATGTTTTAGTTGGAAAAAAATGGCTTTCTGTTGGCTAAGAGCAAAACGATTTTTATTCCTGATGGCCCTGACTAAGAAATACAGTAGATCCTCGAACATTAGAGGCGAGTAAGTAAATGAACGGCAGCCTAGAAAGGCATAAGATGGACGGCTATAATTATTCTTCTACAATTTTGACCTCATTCCAGTAGGACTACAATGCCACTGATAATGATAATAACATGCTATTAAACGTTTAAATTAACCCTTTTGATCTTGAAGAGCTTTCGATATAGAATATAAAATTTACGAAATGAAAATGACAATTAACGACGTTTTGCTGTCTATTTTGGGCACAATCTCTCTTCATCAATAATATTTAAAAGTCTTCGATTTCACACATCAACATTACAAAAAGGGTATTAACATAATTATAGAGCATTAAATTGTGGAAAGTAAAAGTAAAAATTTAGGTGCTTTTGGCTTTTACTCAACGAGAACACGAATGTGACTTCGCAACGAAAACGAACATAAAAAGTAGCTTTTCAGATGAGAATGAATGGGTGAATGAATGGCAACAAAATGAATGAAGAAAAGAAACAGTTCCGAGGGTCAGTCGTTCAGGCTTAACAGCGAGCGAAGACCCACAAAAGCCTTAGCAGTGCGTGGATGAATTGTTTGAGCCACATTTCAATTGAATGCTTTACGGAATTAAATATTTCGACCTTCGTATTCCAAAAACCGTGAGTGGAGGTTTTAATCTTCGTACTTAAATATAGAACTTGCGGCTTGTAATTTTTCAACCTTTTCTTCACAAAAAAAAAAAATAAAAAAATAAAATAAAAAAATTACAAATACGCCAAGATAAATTGAAGTCGTTTTTTTTCTACAAACATTTTTATAAATGATAACAAAAGGTATCAAAAAGGTAGTAAAAACAGAAATAAAACAAGTAAGGGTGTTATAGTCAGGCGAGCCTGACAATAGAATACCCGACACAGACACACATATTCAAATAATTTTTAATATCAAGAGGTCTTAAAGGCCATAAGTGGACCCATATGCCGGCTTTTACTAAATTTCTTTATGAAAACCGCCCTTTTGCCACGCCCACTTTTCAAATTTTTTTGAATTCTAATCGGACCCTTATATATTCGCTCCAATTCTATGTTTCATTGAAATATTTCGAAAAAGTCAGATTTTGGGGCAATTTTGAGATTTTTGTGACAGACCCTAGTACTGGAGGTAACCCTAATAATGGACCTATCAAAGAAATTTTTGAAGAGGATATTTATGGCTACAAAGGAAGCATAACTGCCAAATTTCGTTCAAGTCACATTTGAATTTCGGATGAAGGAAGCCATTTTCGAAAAACGCCCTTCGGCCCCGCCCACATTTACAATTTTTTGACATTGAATAACTTGACTTCAAATATGTTCAACTATCAAAATTCATCAAAATATGTTGAAAAACTCCGGTTTTGGAGCAGTTTTTGTGATTTTCGTAACAGACCCTAGTACTGGAGGTACCCCTAAAAATGGTCCAAATGGGTCCATTCTAGAACTTGTTCTTACTCATGTACCTGTGAGCACGCATACCAAATTTTGTCAAGATACTCAACTCCTTCGATAAGATAACTGTATACAGACAGGACAGACAGACGGACATGTCTAAATCGAATCTCCTGGTTACGCTGATCATTTCTATATAAATTTATTTATGTCTATCTCGACTGGTTCTGGGTGTTACACACAACCACACAAACGCAATATACCCTCGACACGGAGTGTGTCGGGTATAAAAAGCAAAAAAAGAAAAAAAAAACAAAAGTGTGTGAAAGTATGTCAGTGCAGTGGAGTCGTTAGAGCGATTAGAGTTAAAAAAAAAATAAATATAATTTGAGGGAAAAATTCATTCGATGCAGAAGCTTCAAGCTTTCGAGAATTTCATAAGAAAACTGTTCAGAGCGTGATTTATCGTTATTTTAGTAAATGATTGGAATAGATGGGAAATTTATTGTTATTTGCATATAAATATAAACAAGATCGCACTTGATGAGAGGCAAACTCACAAACTCGAAAATCTCTTTGAATTCGTAAAAATGACTTTTGTTGTCCTGCTGTTAAATCCGGCTTTTATGTTGTTAATAGCTTCGAAACAACAGACAATCTTTTGTCAATGAAGTACAAACTCACATTCGGTAGAGAGAGCCACAAAATATCGGTATGATAGTGGCGCTACTCTTCAGTTTTCTTGTCATCAATGTTATATTGTATGATGAGAATTATCTTTGATGTACTGGCATATTAGTACTCATCTGGAGAAACTAAATATATTTAATAAAATGGACTATAAGACATGTTTTTTGTTCATTTTCAAGAAACCATTTGTAAAAGGAAATTATATAGAAGCTAATCTACACAGAGAAAACAGTACATATAAATACCTAATAAAATAGAACAATATTAATAAGATATCTCTATGGTTTTTTTTTTTTCAAGAAGAAAGTCTCATTATTGTAATAAGGAAAACCTTTTGAATAAGTCAAGAATGAAAACTTGTTGCTTTATATGAATCTTATTGATTTTTTCAAAAAGGTTCCATTGTTGCCTAATTTAAATATAATAATAAGAATACCTTTTTGAAAAAAATCAAGAAGATAGCCAATGAAATCAATAAGAAATCCATTTTTAATACAATTCAGTATAAAACCTAATGGAATCAAAAAGTGTTTCTCTATGGATTGTTTTTTTTTGGTGCCAAAAATAACGGAAATTGAGTGCAAAAAATTGTGAATAACTAGTTTTCTTCTTGATTTCATGTGTTTCCCTTCTTGATAAAATTAAAAAGATTTACCACATTAAAATAATAAGGAATCTCTTTGGAACAATCTTCTCTTATTTTTGCTGGGGTACCCCTTAGCCTAAAAACGTTTCATAGAGAAAATCTTCTTGATTCTATTAGGCAGTTTTGGCTCTGTGTATGTACACTTGTAATTTTTTGAATATCTCACTGTTGCGCCATTTAATTTGAATGAAATTTTTTTTTTAAATGAAAGCAAATACTAAGAGGTATTTAAAAAAAAATTTTTAGAGTGGCGTTCAACTGGGAATACACTGAAAAAAAATTGTTAAAATTGTCTTTTTAGTTTTGTGGAAAAATTTTTCTCAGTGTAAAAATTGAAAAAAAATTTTTTTTGATTTCCTGTTATATTAGCAATCGGCCAACGTTTGTTTCATCTTCTCATCTTAATTAGTTTTTGAGATATAAAATTTTGAAAAAAGGCTTATTAAAAAAGGATTTTCAACGATATTTCAAGGACCGTTCAAAATAGAAATCTAAAAAGTAGTCTCCACAGTGTTTTTAGATGACACCTATCGAAAAATCTAACAAAATTTTTAAATTCCTTTCATGATGCCGCATGCCTTTGCTTAACCCGCCAGACCCTTTAGAAAAAAATATTTTTTACAAGTTTCAAAAGAGATTGAATGGTTGTTCGAGAAATGCGAAATTTTGAGTTGTGACGATTTTGTGATTAGTGTGCGAAAATGAATTATTGTGACAGTAGACGACTCATATACATGGGAGGAAAAAAGAGTCAGATATGAGTGCAGAAAGATTCAAAACTGTCTCTTGAACTCACACTCAAAATTGGGACTCATAAATGATTCGTTTTAGACTCCAAATGATTACTGGAGAATAAAGAAGTCAAAGAATTTAAAGTGCAATGGGAAGACCTCCAAATAAGACTTGGGAATAAAAATAATATATTGACTGAACGTCTCAATAATTATAAGAACTGCTATTAAAAAATTCAACTGAAATTATGGAAAAAAGAGATAAGGTTTAATTACAACAGAAATGAGAAATCTGAGCCGAACACCTTCGCTGTTGCTTTTGTAACAAAATTATGACCATCCATCGATCAAACTCAACGTCATTTGGAAGAAAAAGATTGTGTCATTATTGAAGAAGAAAAATGGGCGTAGTACCATCAATTAATATCGCCGAATCAAATGCATTCAGTTGTCTTCAATTGAAGTGGCGGAATGACTTTTAATCGCAAAAAGATTGAAAGCTCATACGGCAGACAATTTAACGTAAATTCAAAAATCGCTTTTGTTTTTCTCGAAACCGATTTTCTCGAGGCGATTGGGAGGAAGAAAAAAAAAGAAACTCCAACTTTAAGTCCAGCGAAAAAAAATGAAAAAAAAAACTGTGAGTTCATCGTTGATGTAAGTGTTGTTGTTGTTGGTGTTGTTGCTGATGATAATGTGTTTTGATGGTAAACTTAAAACGTTGATTTTGTCAGTGAGAAAATGAAGGAAATTTTTCAAATACACCACAAAATGATTGCACATGTCAATATTGCAGCATAGCGCATGACCCCACGTCTCGAACTCATCAGAGAATCCCATGCACATGATGACTTCTCTGATTTTTGCCCCCGCCACCCCTCATCATCTTCTTTATCGCTTGACCAGTTAAGCCAGGGCAAGTCACCAACTCCAACTAATGAAAGTTTCGATGGAACGAGCTGGGAGGGAGGGAGAAAAAATTGCAATTCAAAAAAAGAAAAATGAAAAATGAAGAAAAAAAAACTTTCGCGAATTTTCACCGATTTGATGTGCATATCTGCAGCATTTTTGCTGACATGGCAATCATGTTGTTCGCAGTCCAAAAATGCGCAAAACCATCGAAACGAGTTCCGCCGTCAATGTTTATTGCATTGTTTTATGGTGCGCCATTTTTCGATGCCGCAGCGATATCGCGCAGTTGCGCAGTTGCTGCGGTCCAAGCTGTCTCTTTAGGCCCGCTTAACACGCCGGCCAAGCCGCCTCGCAAAGGCACGGCGAACATTCGAACGAGGGGGACTCATAACACGATGCGATTTGATTCTCCTTTTTTTTGAAAATTCGAATCTGCGAGCTGTTTATATGCTCTATTATTACGGTTTTTATTGTTGCAATCCTGGTTATTAATGCAGCAAAATGAAAGCGAAATGATGCATTAACGCTTTTCATTTCATTTCAATTTTCATTTTGTTTCAATATTTTTTTATTTTTTTTTTTTTTTTTGGCTTTTTATGTATCAATTTATTGCCAGCAAGTCGATTCAATGTCAGGTTTCACTTTCGTTTTATGGTCGACGCGATGAACTGCATTTGAAACGCGTTTGTCGGCGGTGTTAACCATTAGTTTAGCTGATTGCTTGCAATTGCCGACACCGCACCAATGTGGGGACACATCCCAATCGTCCAACGAGGCAGACGTTATCTTTTCATTTCATTTATCTGATTATATAGACTTGACTTAAACGAAATTTCAACCTTCTTTTATCGGTTTATCTCTTAGTATTTTTTTGTTTTTTTTGCCTTATAAATTTGTGTAGGACTTTGAGGATAGTGGTTAGCCGGTTAGGCGATTCGTGAATATGTACTCCATAAGGAAGAGGAAGCAAGAAATTAATTGAGCAATTGCTTATCGGAAAATTGTATACATAATTTTTTATCAGTACTTAATGACTGACATGAAAGTCGAATGGAGATTTTTCGTTGATTTCATGATAATTGGAAAGACATTGATGATTTTCAAAAGGATAGGAATGGTTTCAAGGTCTTTAATCCATGTTTTATTAATTCCTTCAGATTTGATTACTTTATTTAATTACGGACTTATTTCCTTCGGTTAAAACTCTTCAAATCTTAATATTGGAAGTAGTATTTGTCTTCGTAATCTTCGTAAATTATTCCTATATTAAAAAAGCTCCTCTACTTGCTTGAGAAAGTATAACGGAGCCTGAACTAGGTATACCGCTTGGCTCAGTAAAATTAAAGATTAAATCTGATTTCTATGCGCAGGCGCGCAAGGCATGGGCAGAGGAAGATTCTTGCTTAACTTCAAGGTTGATGAATGGGTAGACCTAGACTACAAAAGGACCAGTCAACTCCTTGCCCTGGGCCGCGTCGAGATAAGGCGAATGGTCTTCATTATCACAGAACACTGCCTAATAGGCAGGCACGCCGAACGCCTTGGAAATCCCTGCAATGACTTCTGTAGAAGTTTCAGATCCGAGGATGAAGAAGAATCAGTGAGCTTCTCGGCTCCTTCTTCTT
This sequence comes from Chlorops oryzae, assembly GCA_020466095.1. Lineage (NCBI taxonomy): Eukaryota > Metazoa > Arthropoda > Insecta > Diptera > Chloropidae > Chlorops > Chlorops oryzae. The sequence continues at coordinate 7,609,458 of CM035808.1, read as the reverse complement.
CTCCTTACCGAGCTATCATCTGTTCGAATAAAAGACATGGCTCGCTTCATATATGAGTCCGATTGGCTCAACTAGGGAGGCATAATTTCCCTCGTGGTATCACAACGGGCCCATGGGCGGCCTAAGTGTGTAGCCACCCCAACCTAAACTAACCTATTTGAGAAAGTGTCGATGGCAAAATTATATGTGATCTCTCTGTAGGCTTTGTAAGCCAGAGCAGGAAATATCGGAGCATGTCCTGCGCACTCATTCTATGGACAAGGTTATTGGGATCCCCAAGCTATTAGTAAAAAAAAAATCAAAAAAAAATATTGACTCAATTGAAAATATAATGAACAGGCAAAACCTGTGCCCCACTGGGAGTCGAAGATGACAGACAAAAGAAAAAATATTTTGGTCTTTGACAGCCAAGAAACTTTGGTAAACAAAAAATGCTCCATTGATAGCAATCAACAGAGAAAAACTTTCTGCAAATACATAAAAAACAAACAAACATTAAACTAACTTCAAGACGATGTACCCATTACTTAATAGTCCATAGATTATGTAAAGCAGGTGTCACAAATCCCCGCGTTTTGTCCCCTTGAAATGGCAAAGAAAAAGTTCAATTTTTAAACATTCAATTTTCTATAATGAAAATTTCGTAATACGCATGCGCTGCACCCATTCAGAGTGACTAAGAAATATACAAAAGGAAATTAGCTTTTACGAACAACTAAATAGAGCAAATATAGGTATATGAGCCCGTGCTAATAGCTCTTTGTTGACCTGGCGAAAAGCTTCAATATTTAAAAATTAGAAGTCGATTTTGTGCCGATGGTCTACCGCCAGTGCTGCTCTCTTAGAAATTGTATTAGTAAGTATTTAAGATACTAATAGCCAGTGGCGGATTTAAGGAAAAAGGCCCAGTGGGCAAAATTTCTTCAGGCTAACCCAACACCCAAAAAACTATCGATGAAACGTTCCCCTTTAAACTCGATTAGGGAATTCTCATTTATATGCGTTCAGCAAAAGGGGCCCTGAAAGCCTTTCGTCGGGGGAGGCCAGTGGGCAAGCGCGCTTTTGCCCACCTGCTAAATCCGCCACTGCTAATAGGCATTATTATCAAGCGTATTCAATAAAAAAAAAAAACTATAAAATTATAACAAAATTTAATTAAATAAAGAATTTCATTTCCAAGATCCTATGTGTTAAGGGGGTCTTCTCATTGAGCAACTTTTTTTTTCGACTTTTTTTTTTTTGCATTTATTTATAGCTTGGGTAGTTGTGAATATGCCCCTAAAAGAATTTTTTGAAAATCGAAATAGTTTAGAGGATATAGCTTTCTTTGTCGAGCAAGATCTGCGCTAAAACGAGTAATTTTTGCGTTGCTTCAAACTTTAAACGCGTTTATCTCGAAACCACGTTTTTCGAACTGGCGGCCATGATATCTCCAGTTCAACTGAACAGATTTTCATGAAACAAAGTGGAATCGACGCAGAATTGTCACCATTCTCGGGTGAACTTCGACCATAATTTTAGAAAATTTTTTACTATTTTTTTTTTTACACTAAACTACAAAAAAAAAGCCCGAAATTGAAATTTTTTTTTGAATGGCCGCCATTTTGTCAAAAAAAATCACAAAATTAAGCTTGAGGTTCACCCGAGAATCACATCTATACTGATTATAACCCCGTTTTTTTTCCATTTCGGACGCTCCGGAGACCCGGAATCGTGGCCGCCGTGACGGCACCTTTTTTTCACCACCAACTTTGAAGTCTCATTACTTTTTGAACAGCCCACGTATCGAAGCAAAAAATTTTTTTTTTTACTTTAAACCTTTTGTAATACAATAAATAAAAAAAGTTTTCAATTATTCTTTGCGTTTTCAAATAAGAATTTTTTTAAAAAGGGTCCAAAAAACGGGTTTTCAATGAGAAGACCCCCTTAACCCTTTAACGCATAAGGGACAAATTTAGGCCTACATAATTTTAATGATTTATAGAATTTACTACTTACAAAATTAGCTATAAATAGTGAAGCTTACGCTGGGACAAATAAGTCCCTTATGCGTTAATTATTCAAGATTATGACAGCACTATTCACTGCCAGGGTTTTAAGCACATCCCTTAGCTGATTGTATTGGTATTTTTTTTAAATGGAGTCGGTAAATAATAACACTAGTTTACAAAATAATAATTTTTATTCGTCCTGAACATCTAGAAGCACTTTTATTTTTCACTTTAACCCTCTAAGCACGAAAAAAATATTTATAGAAGCGATTTTGCATGATTTTTTGAGGAGAGCTCGGCAATGCACCCTTCGGTTTGAACAAACTATCCCTTATATTAAAGAGAACAAACCCTTCTAACACTTTTTTTTATATAGTTTTAAGATCGCCCAATAATATAAGATTCTGTAGGCCTTCAAACCTTTGAAAATCACATCTAAAGGATCGACTGCAAACAGATACAACTATCATTTTTCCATTTTTTTTACAACAAATTGAGATATAAGCTTTCAAAACCTATGCATAAATGGCAAAAATAAAACTTTATATTTGAAAAAGTAAAAGCAAAATAAGCAATGAAAATGATTTTCGAAAAAATAAATTTTTTTAAACATTTTTTTTTTCATGTTTAGAAAGCCAAAATCCATAAGAAAATTGAATTTAAGCCCAAAATCCAACATTGCGAGAGCCCGATGCGAGAGTGCGCGACGTCACGAAAATGTTTTGCGTGACGCATTTCAATCTCCAATGAGAGTTTTGCGTCACGCAGATGAAAGCATAATATCGCTTCTAGTAATGCAATATTTGAACCACGTACCAATCTAAAGAGTACCGAGTACTCATAAAAATTATACGCTTTCACTTGAGTTTAAATTTTAATTCAAAATTTTCAAAATATTTTCAAAATGAACCGAAGCTCGCGAAATATTCTAAGAGCTCTTTTTCTGGGAACAGTTAACATTTTTTGTTTTATTAGTTTAAACGAGTACCCAACCCAATTGCGAGTACTCAAAAAATAGCTACATCATTAACCTGTCAAATTGCCCCGCAACGAGAAATATTCAATTTTTCAAACTTTTCCCGCTACGAGGTCTCGCAGTGCGATACATTGGAGCTTGAACCATATGATTGAATGTATTGAAATTTGTGTGCGTCTCGTCTGGCGCTCTCGCATCGGGCTCTCGCAATGTTGGATTTTGGGCTTTAGTTATACTGTAGAAAAAATGATGTAAGCTAGTGTAATTATAAAGATTGTTTCGTACTCCATATCGCTGTCTTTTCTGCTTATCTTTTCCTGTATTTTCCGTTAAGGCCATTTTTTATGAGACTCATTCCATTGAATTCTTCTAAGAAGCTATTTTTCGAATATCCAATCGAATTGTTTTTGAATCTTAGTCCTTTAGGTCACACATTTTCCATTTATTGTGAAAATGTTTAGTTTTTTGCAGGCGGAAAAATTACACAGGCCAACAAATTCAATATTTTTATTTGGTGCTGCGATTTCGTTCATTATTACGGATAAGGGTGGTATTGGTAATATCAAAAATATTTTTTTTTTAATTTTTTCCTAGGTGTAGTTTTGGAGCTACCATCAATTTTGTGTGAGGTTTTCAGTTGTTTCGCTTTTACGGAAAAATATATATTTTACTACTTTGTTAACTTATCACGGTTGATATCGTATCAAAGCTAATATCACGGACTATCAAAAGACATCTTTTTCATGAAGATAGAGCTTGTAGTTCTTACGGTACGAGCTTCGCAATTGTAAAAAGTGAGAATTTTTTAAATTTTGCTTCGATTTTTGGAGCTTTTTTGACATTTTATGGCATGAAAAAATTTTTTTTTAAATATTCTTTTTGCATATTATTTTTTTAAATTTTTAATTTTGAACGAAAACAAGTAAAGAAGTTTACATCGGCAAAGCCGATTGCACACATACCTTTTCCTCAGCCTAAAATATGTTAAAACATTACCTTAACGAAAATTCCTGCCGTTTTCGTTGTTCTAGCTTGGATATCTATTTTATACCTTATCTGTACTTCGATTTAGGTTCTAAAACTCGAGATTATTATTAAGCAAAAAAATTTCGCGAATGGTGGTCATGGTCAAATTTTAACCGTTAGAGGACAATATGTCTAGCTGCGAAATACTCAATTCAAAATAGTGAAAATCAAATTTTCGCGAATTTCGCGGATGGTGGTCTTGATCACATTTTAACCCTTAGAGGAAATTTAGTTTAGCTGCGAAATACTCACTTCAAAATAGTGAAAATCAAATTTTCGCGAATTTCGCGGATGGTGGTCTTGATCAAATTTTAACCTTAGAGGACATTTTGTTTAACTGCGAAATACTCAATTCAAACTAGTGAAAATCAAATTTTCGCGAATTTCGCGGATGGTGGTCTTGATCAAATTTTAACCCTTAGAGGAAATTTAGTTAAGCTGCGAAATACTCACTTCAAAATAGTGAAAATCAAATTTTCCCGAATTTCGCGGATGGTGGTCTTGATCAAATTTTAACCCTTAGAGGACATTTTGTTTAGCTGCGAAATACTCAATTCAAAATAGTGAAAATCAAATTTTTGCGAATTTCGCGGATGGTGGTCTTGATCAAATTTTAACCCTTAGAGGAAAATTTAGTTTAGCTGCGAAATACTCACTTCAAAATAGTGAAAATCAAATTTTTGCGAATTTCGCGGATGGTGGTCTTGATCAAATTTTAACCCTTAGAGGACATTTTGTTTAACTGCGAAATACTCAATTCAAAATAGTGAAAATCAAATTTTCGCGAATTTCGCGGATGGTGGTCTTGATCAAATTTTAACCCTTAGAGGACATTTTGTTTAACTGCGAAATACTCAATTCAAACTAGTGAAAATCAAATTTTCGCGAATTTCGCGGATGGTGGTCTTGATCAAATTTTAACCCTTAGAGGAAATTTAGTTTAGCTGCGAAATACTCACTTCAAAATAGTGAAAATCAAATTTTCGCGAATTTCGCGGATGGTGGTCTTGATCAAATTTTAACCCTTAGAGGACATTTTGTTTAGCTGCGAAATACTCAATTCAAAATAGTGAAAATCAATTTTTGCGAATTTCGCGAAATGTGGTCATGGTCAAAATTTATCCATAATGGACGACTTTATTTGGCGGCAAAATACACAATCAGAAGAAGCAAAAAAATAATTTTTGTATTCAGATATGAGAATAAGAGAAAGAGTGTTTTTTTCTATTGTGTAGGATGATGACCATAGTTATAGCGATGTCGCAATTTTTTTTCAGCGAAAGCTTAAGTCTACATAGTAGCTATACACACACCAAATTTCAATAAGCTGGATGTATAGTAAAAAAGTTATCCAGGAAAAACGTTAAAAATCGTGATTTTTGAAACTTCTGAACCACTTCCCACGACCCAAGAAGTGACTAGGAAAAAAATTTGTATGCAGTTTTTCGGACATTTACCTGTTGAAGTCCATGCCAAATTTCAATATGATATCTTTCATGGCTTAGGAGTAAATTACGAAAAACTAAAGTGTGACCGACAGACAGACAGACAGACAGACAGACAGACAGACAGACAGACAGACAGACAGACAGACAGACAGACAGACAGACAGACATGGCTAGATCGATTCCTCTTGTCACCCTGATCAAGAATATATATATATGTCTATATCTACCGCGACTCCTTTGGTATGTTACATACACCGTGCCAAACTTATATACCCTTTCCTTCGGAAAAGGTATAAAAATGGATTTTTATATAAAAAAAAATTTAAAATACGATTGATTATATTGGGCCAAAATAATTTTAAATAAATACTATAATTTTTTTCGAGATTTTTGTACTTAAATCTATTCGCTGTACCCTGTAACTAATCGTCTGAAAACATAACCTTTGGTCATTGGTCATTTGGTCATTGAGAATTTAACAAGTTGGATAAGAATGACGAATTTCTGCTTTGAAAGTTAGAAGTGAATAAATTAGAATTGATAATCCAAAGCAAAAAATGTAATGGGCGATAATCACCTCTATTCTGAATAATATTTCACTTTTCCGCCCGTTTAAATTGAAAGGGTCTGGCGCGTTAAGCAAAGGCATGCGGCATCATGAAAGGAATTTTTAAATTTTGTTGATTTTTCGATAGGTGCCATCTAAAAACACTGTGGAGACCACTTTTTAGATTTTTATTTTGAACGGTCCTTGAAATATCCTGGAAAATCCTCTTTTAATAAGACTTTTTTCAAAATTTTTTAACTCAACAACCAATTGAGATAGAGAATCGATCTAAGCACATTCTGTTAGATAATAAAACAGGAAAGCTAAAAAATTTTTTTATAATTTTTACACTGAGAAAAATTTTTTCACAAAACTAAAAAGAAAATTTTAACTATTTTTTTCAGTGTACTCCCAGTTTCGCGCCGCCCTATAAATTTTTTTTAAAAATAGCTCTTATTGTTTACTTACATTTGAAAGAAAAAAATATTCAAATCGGATGGCAGAACAGGATGATATTCAAAAAATTGCAAGTGCACCTATATGCTCCCAGTACTAATATCCAGTACAAATGTGTGCAATATGGTACAAAAACACATCACTCATACGCCAAGTCTATCTTTACTATCTTATGAGGATTTTTATGAGGAAGTCATAGCAATGGAGTCATAGTCCTCGAGCGTTATTATCTCAATTAATGGCATGACTTAATCTTTAAAACAACGCAGCAATTACTATGTATTTAGCTAATTATTTCCAAAGCATACAATCATTATTGAACTCTTGAAATTTAACAAATAGAAATAAAGAAAAAAGAAGGAATTATGAGACTATGTGTGTCTGTGTGTGCTCGAGAATAAACGCTATGTCGACCAGTCCAAACAACATTCAAAGTGCATAGAATTTATTGTTACCGTAACTGAGAAGAACGAGATTACTTTTTCAGCTTCAGTCCGTCGAACGAACGAACGGACGGACACACAATGGTGTGCCTTTTTAATTGAATCGGAATCAATCGGAAAATTGCAAAACGGTAACGCTCCGCATTGAATCACGCGCCTGTGTCTACATTGGAAACAGTTACACCGACTTACCTTCAGGCTTTCTTCATTCAAGCCGCTTCGACCGTTAAAGAGCGGTAATTTCAAAATAATTTCAATGCATTCAATGAATATTTGTTTATGTAATAAAATCAATTTTTTCTTATTTTTGAAAGTTACTCTGAATGCATCCGAAGGCACTTTTCCTTTTCGCGCTTCACTCCAAATGAATTTCTTTTATTTTCGAAGCAATTAAACGTTTTGCTCTCTTCTTTTTATTTCTCGTTCAATTTAAGGTCTTAGGAAAACAAAATTTTTTATTTCGTTCCATCATTGAATCCATCACTGATCGGCATTTAATAGGTGCAAAAAGAAAATCTCTACATAAAACACTTTCCACTTTTTTTTGTTTTTGAAATTTCCAAAAAATTATGTCTTAACCGAGCGAATTAATCGAAGAAAAAAGTAAGTCTTTCATATACCGAATAATTTTTAATTGTTTTTCTTTTTGTTTTTCTTTCAAATTCCCAGCTCGCATCACAGTTCCACGTGCTCGCGAAACAATGATCTTCAAGCGTTTGAGTCAAATTCGACGCATCGCGCCGAAGAAATGCGAATTCGAATGGGAAAGCAAAAGTAAAAAAATCCCACTACTGGGATGAGATCTTTCAAGAGCTTGCAGCAATTGAGATGTTGCCTTTCCCAGCGAGAGCGAAAGACTGGCCTTGGACTGTGGCTTAGATGTATTGAGAAAGATTTTCTTTTGCTTTTGATGCATTTCACGTTTGGATAATGTTGCTACTGCTGCTGCTCCTCAACTGTAAACAACTTGCCTGTGTAGCTGATATGTGTTTGTTGTTACTGTTGTGCTTTTGTTGTTAGTAGACTTTTTTGTTATAGGCTTATTAAATTTTCTTAGATTTTTCATTACATTTCGCTCAATTTTATTTTATACATAGGCAACGTTTTTATGGTCTTGTGGTCAGAGTCAATTGCAGCAACAACAAGTTTGAGACGCAACTCCGATTACGATAAATGCACGATGAGCGCAAAAAGATATGCAATATTGCCCATAACATGGTGTCTATCGCGCTTGGTCAACAGTAAAAGAATTTACAGTTTGTGCACGAAGCATGAAGAGAATTATTTGTTCAACGATAACAAAAAAAAAAAAGGAACCACCCTTCTCGATTGAGACATCTTGCATACAGAAACGTAATTAATAAATCCGAAACACTAGCTACGTGGGACTTATATACAGTGAACTACGGATAAATGCAACACGAATAAATGCAAAAATCTCATAATTGCAAGGTGCTTTGAAGCCTTTTTTTATGGGTTCTTATGAAAATATGCACGAATTAGTGCAAAGAACTCATAAGCGCACAAGAATTTGAGCAAAAAACGTGTTGCATTTATCCGTACTCTACTGTATGAGTAGAAACAATAAGAACAAGGCGCTTTCTTATTAAAACTGATTAATATCTCAATAAATCGGGCATGTGACAGAAATCGAATACGACAGAAAACGTTCGATTTCGGTTAAATTTTCATACAAATGTAAGCGAAATCGAACGTTTTCTGTCGTATTCGATTTCTGTCACATGCCCGAATATTGCTGATAATTGTCTTCAAATAAGATGGCTTAAAAGCACCCACGTCGCACAGTGCTTTGTTCCATAGACAAAAATAAAAAAAAAAAGTTGTTTTAATATATTGATGAAATATATATTTTCGGAAAGATAATAAAACAACTAATATAATTATAGAAAAATATTTATGGTTTGATTCTTTAGATCACCACTAGAGGGCGCTGAAGTTAGACGATTTTAAGCAAAACTGCTTTAACAAAAAAATCGCTCAAGTCGATTCACTAAAAATAATCTCAAAAATTTATTTTTTCGTGAAATTACTTCAAACTTAATTTTTTGACTTCTTCAATATATAAGTAATAAATAAAAAATAAATTTTAAGGCAAAGGGGCTTAATGTCATTTTGGTTTTTTGCTTTGAAAAACACAAATTTTTGGTTGGTTATTCAAAAATTACAAAACTTTAATGGAGTAAAAAAAAAAAATACGGAAAAACGGGTATTTTTTTATTCCTATTTTTAGTACCTTATATATTCCTCTAATAAGTTATGAAAAAATCAGACTTTTATCGAACCAACAAATAAAGAAAAATTTAGATTTTAAAAATGTATATTTTCATGATTTATACTAAAGTTTTCTTTGTAAATAAACATTATTAAATGCAGCCAAAAAGTATGCTTTTCAATATTTATGAAATGTGCATGCATTTATAAGTCTTTACTTAGTTGTTTTTCGTTGCAATTTTAGAAAAATGTGGCTGATTATTGAGTCTTAAGTCCTTGCTTTATCTCTCTCGTTTTTTTAACAGAACTGTCTGCGAAAAGACTTAAGACGCGAACGTGAAAACAGTAATAAAAATCTTACGAAATTAATGGAGGAAATATTATTTTTTGATAAGATCGCATATGTATATACTCTTCTCCCAATTTTTAAGAAATTTTTTGCAAAATATCCATTTTTATAGCCGAAAATAACTTTGGGTGGCATGGGCGGTGGGTGGTGGAAGGGGTCAATTTTGATGAAACTTCGAAAATTTCTTAATTAAGCCATATTAGGGACTTGTGCCAAATTTCATTGCCCTACGACACTTCTTTCTATTTTTGTCCATCGAATGTATGGGATCGAAGCACTGTGCGTCGTGGGCCTAACACACAAAAAAAAAAGGAAATAAATGAAAACAAAAATAAAATAATATTTTTTTTTATCGTTTGGAATGTTTGCTTTAAATGAAAAGTAAACAATAGGGGTCTTCCTTTAAACTTGAAATGATTGAAAAATCGTAAAAATGTAAAATTTTTCATACAAAACTCCGTTCATTAAATTGTAAGCCTTCTTGATTTACGAGTTTTCGAGGCAAATACACGTTAAAGAGATGACCCCTAATTATTTTATGTCAGGCGAACCTGAAAATTAATTACCCGACACAGATAAACAGTTAGCTATATATGTATGTTTCAATCGGAGCTTCAAATATAAGCTAGAATTCATTAGGTTAGATTATTGTGGCTGCCACCATGGGTGACAGACTTAGGCACCAAATAGGCCCGTTGTGATGCCACGTATAATGGAAAAACAAAGAAAAACAGGCATAGAAAAAACGACAGAAACATCCACGACCTCAGCTGGGAGTCGAACCTCGCAACCTCCAACTACGGCACAGAGGCTGACAAAATTTCATTAAAATATCTGAAAAAATCTGATTTTGGAGCAGTTTTTGGGATTTTTGGGACAGACCCTAGTGTTGGAGGTACCCTTAGAAATCGACCGACTAAGTTAATTTTCGCAGAGGATAGCTACGATTATAAAAGAAGTCTATATGCCGACTTTCGTTTAAGTCCCATTTGAATTTTCTTTTTTGCCATGCCCACTTCTTTTAATTTTCGGAAATTAAATTTTATACTTTTAAATATGTCCAAATATCACATTTCATCAAAATCAGGGGCGTCACAGAATCCGATAGCTGACGGAATTGGATTTTTAGTCAACTGAATTTTCGTATACTTATATGTATTTCATAGAGAGTCGGATAAAATGGGGTACTGTGCAATTAAGAACCGATAATAGTTTCGAATGAAAACCAAAAACTTTTTAAATTCTGTATGAAATATCGATCTGTTTTAATTCCGATTCCGACAGCTATCGGATTCTGAGTTTTGAAAGGCCTAGACATTCAGACAATAGAATATTTTTCGATATAAAAATTTATCACCCACACTTAAGCCAGTAAGATTCGACAGCAATCGCAATTTTCATGTGAAACTCATTCGAAAATGTTGAATGAAAAACTCATAAAATATTGTGACTACCAATTATCATAATATACTGATTATAATCACTCAATTACTTTAACATTATTTATGCCCTTTTGTTTACTTAATTTCGGGGCGCGTCTATTCGGTAGGTACATATTACATAATACATAATAAGGCCCATTTTACACACTTTCCAAAAGAAAAGTTTAAAAAGTTTGCGCCGGCATTAAGTAACAAAGTTTATTTGGTTTTTGAGAGGCACGTGTTTCCGGATTCGTCTTACTACACAAAACCGCGCTTTATGACTTAATGGCACGTCAGTCGTTAAATTGAAAATTGCTCAGCTTTGGGCGAAAATCTCATTTTGACACCTTGCACTTTGGTATTGCATTAACTTTTAAACGCGAAAACTATTGCCCTTTGGTAAATTTTTCAGCGCACAAAATATATACGAGATATTAAAATATACTACTAATTGCTATTTTGAAAATTGTATTTTCCAAAAAAATAAAAAGCAGGTATTATTTTTCAAAAAACTGAACTCACATTTTCATCCGTTGTTGCTGTGCCGTTCGACTATTTCGGCTCGCCCTTGAACCTCGCTCCGAATTGCATTTCGAGCCGCATATAGAATTATCACAGAAGCGGCAGCATTTGTTGTAGCTGAATGTCGATGTGCAAAGTGTACAGAATGAATCAAGGTGACTATCTCCACCCAGATGACTGCCAATCCCACTTGCAATGCTATCGGCATTACTGTTCTCAGCACAGCCATCGACAAGCGTTTCCCGATCGTCTTCCGACGAAAAATCGTATTTCCCACTGGTCGATTCATTCGTTTCGTGTCCGGATTTTGTGCTCGGCGGTGAGAAACTGTCACCGCTCATGCTGCAACTGCTCAATGGACATGAAGGATATCGGGCTAGCGGAAAATGTCGCATATCATATTTACTCGCCATGGAAAGATTTTCATTAAAGTAAATTATATTCCCAGTACCGCGTGGCAGGGCTCCTCCATTCATTTCGCAATACTTTCGAAGGAAAGCTGCATTGCAATCGGCGGCTGAATATTCATGAAGTTTCTTTGGTCTGTTCGGGTTATGTAAATTACTGCCCGACAATAGAAGTGGGGGTGAAGCAGTTCCGTTTTCTCCCACCGATATGCTACCGGAACGAAGGAAATCGATCAGTCGCTGTTTGAGATCGCGCATGATGATTCAATTTATTCGATAGCCCAATTATGTGGGGACCACAGTTGTTTTGCGGTTTTTGGCGCTGGAAAATTTAAAGCAAATTTTAGTATTTCGCCTCCAAGACAATTTTTTTTTGCGCTTCAAATATTTATTTTAAGAACTATTCAATTTATGGTGGTTAGACTCTGTAATTTTCTTGGAAACATGCTCAAGTATGTATGGATTATGAAAATATATTCTTAAAAACCGACATGCATACTTTTAGGGTTGCCTTTACTATTAAAAAACGTTTATTTTGGCGCCAAGAAGTATGTGGCAAATTTCGCTCTGTTCAGGTAAAAACATAACAGTACATCAACACGTACACGGGTGACTGATCAGTCAGACTGAATGCTTATGTGCTACTTTACAGGCTTTGCTTTCTGCAGTGCTCCACAAATCGAAATACAGATATCGATAATATCATCGATTGTCTTTCAGCCCTAGAGCGCTCAGCTGTTTTTGTTTCGATTTGTTTACATTCGGAAAAGCACGTTGTTTATTTTTTTAAGGTAAATTTCGATGATTTTAAATATATATAATTTAAATTTAAAGATATATCTAATTAATTTAAGCTTTATTCGATTTTAGCAATGAGCACTCAACGTGGCAATTATTCACGTACGCGTGCGCAAAAATATAAAAATCGTACGGTCTTTAAAAATGACTTGTACGATAAAACGGATAAACAAAAGAAATTAAATTCAATGAATGTGTCTTCAGTCTGCCAGCATTGTAAGGGTGTTATAGAATGGAAGATCAAATATAAGAAATACAAGCCCCTAAGTCAGCCAAAGACGTGCACACGCTGTCAGCAAAGGAAAGTCAATAAAGCCTATCATGTTCTTTGTCGTGATTGCGCCATAGAAACTCGACGTTGTGCGAAGTGCCTAAAGACTGCCGATGAAGTTGATATAGAACCACCTGGGCCGACGCCTGAAGAGGAACAGAAATTGAAAGTCGAAATGGATCGTTTGATAAAGGCTTTCCCGGAACGCAAGAGACGAGCGTTCTTGAGGTTTATGAAGAAAGGCAAACAACAAGAAGAGGAATCCGATGATCAGAATGATGAAGATGAAGCCAATAAGGATAAAAATGATGACACGGAGGGCAAGGAAGCCGTTAAGTCAAAGCCACCACGTATTCCTTACACTCGTGATGAGTTGCTACAAAAGATTGAGCAGTTGAAGTTGAATACTGATGAAGATGATTTGGAAGATGATTCCGACGATTACGATGACAGTGAAGAAGACGGTGCTGAGGAGTCTAGTTAGTTAGAAAAATATATGTATATTCCATTCAAAATTGCCTTCTTTCATGTATTCTCAATAAAAGAATCTATGAAAGTGAAAAGGAATCTTTATCGGGTATTCGAAAATTGATTTTATTTATTTCCTTTTGCCAAGATTGAGGGAAAATTTTAATTACTTAATTCAGAAAATTCGTCCTCCTAAGAGAAATGTCGAGGTAATTAAAATTCCCTCACCATTTTGGCTAATCATAACGTAGGTAAATTTTCTTAAAAGAACTGGTACGTTTACTAGAATTATCAGAACTAATGCAACTTTTCGTGAAACTTCCAACATATTTATACCATAAGTATTTCAATGGTTTTGCTTTACAAATTAATTTTTAAAATTTATATTAGGCATTAAAAATTTTTACAAGCAAACTGAAGAATTTCATTTACCTTGTAGCATCCCTGCAGGAATTGCGAATAGTTAAACTCAATGGCTTTACTAGTTCCAACTCCACCAGTACTAGTTCGTCTTTATACCTCTGCCAATGTATTTTTCTGTAGAAAATTAACATTGCGTAGTCCGACGTATGAGCAGTACGACGACGGATGAAAATTTGTGTCACCCTTATCAGCAACTCGCACAGAGTTGCATTATTGAGCAACTGCTTCTCTAGTCTAAATACGGACATACGGATATTGTTCACTTCACCGAAAAATAAAACAATTTACAACATCCTAGTGATGTCAAACTATCGATAGTTGAATCACTCGATAGTCTGACTGCAAAGTATGTGTATAATGCTTTACATAGCAATTATCGCTAGATTCTATCTGCAGTTTTTTCTTTGTAAATTTTTCGACTTATTTACACACTGAACGGAAAATTTATAAATTCACTGTCGATATTTCGTCCGATGTGCATAGTAGCTCGATTTTGTCTAATTTTTGCAACCAAATCCTAACGATAATATCTCAAAAGTTCAAATTCGCGCATACTTATCAACGACGCGCTAATTCTAATCTTGTAACATAATCGATACTGAATTGTTGTCCTTGTTTAACATTTGGATTTCCATTGAACTTATACTGTCGCGATATTAACACGTTTCGAAAGCTGATAATAACAGAATAAAAATTTCGCAAAAATCTTCGCTTACATAATAGCGAAGCACGCCAAAATGGAGAAATATTTAATGAAATTACGCGTTTTTGTTTATACATTATTTCAATTATTATTATTCAAAAATAATAACAATATCATTATTATTGCTATAAAAAAAAAGATTTGTAATGATTTTTTTTTTTACTGCGCAATAATTACAAATCATGCCCTTTTGTGATTACAAACTGCTGCACTTTCTTCTTCGCCAGATTTCAACCCTGAGTCATGATGCTATCAATAGTACCATCGTACAACTTTCAATCCGGAAAAATAAGATTATTGTCACAAAAACACTAACAATATGCATTGATTATCTGGCAGAATCGACGACTTAATTCAAAACCAAAAGCTTTGCTATAAACTTAAAAAAAAAATAAATGACTAGTAAATTATAAAAATCCATTGTTTGGGCACTATCGACTATCGTAAAAACAATCGATAGTGAGGCCAAAAAAACTATCGATAGTTTGACAGCACTAAATCATCCAAACACTTTGATAGAAAAATAAACAATAATACACAAATACTTAAATAAAACGGCCGATGGCGCCGCGAAAGAAAGGAAAAACAGACACCGAAGACAATCTCTCGGAAACGGAGCGGCTATTCCTACAACAAATGGTACGATGAAGCGAACTTCTTACAGGCTTTTCCTTTCCTAAATGTCAGCTGACTGACGATTTCGCTTCCTCTTCCTAGGTTCTAGAGTTCGTCAATGGGAATGAGGATCAAATAGAGTTTCCCAATCTAAAGAAGGAATACCGAAAATACATACACAAGTATGCGCTTCAATTCACACTCAAATCGCATAGTCATGGCACCGGTAAGAGCCGTGTACTATGCCTTATGAGGCGGAAGCCGAAACAAGCAATGGGTGATCTTCGTGCTTTAATGCTTCGGGAGAGCACGAAACAGGTGCTAATCGAGATTGAGCCGAACATAAAGGAGCAGTTAATGGCAAATAACACAAATGCACGGAAAATGAATTCCTTTGCAAACTTCAGATCGAAACGATTGAAAAACGAAATGCTTCAGCTGTCCCTGGGTCAACGAATGATTCCTCCGCCGGCAAAACCTATCAACGAAGGATTGCAATTGGATAAACAGGAACTGCCAATGTATCAATATCGCAATGAACTCTTTGAAATGCTTCAGCAGTATTCTGTAAGTTAACCTTTTTGTTCATCATCTTAGCTTCATCATCATAAAAAAATTATAATTAATGGTCATCTTGCTATTGGCTCTTAGAATATACATATGTCCATGTCAACAAAGGCTTTGCTATTACTAGTACTAGTTATATACTATATTATCGTTTAAGGTTTTCATTGTGAATGGAGAAACTGGTTCAGGAAAAACAACCCAAGTTCCCCAATACATATTAGAAGAAGCAACTTTATGCAATAAGCCTTGCCGCATTGTGGTTTCCCAGCCGCGACGCGTTGGAGCTGTTTCAGTATCCAGTCGTGTAGCTGAAGAGCGTGGAGAACAATTAGGAGGAACAGTCGGCTATCAAATACGAATGGAAAGTAAGTACAACTCTATGGCATTTGATGTATGTATGTGTAGTGTTGAAAATGCTCTATGGTCATATTTTCAATAGGTCGCATACGAAGAACAACGAATTTAATATATACCACCAGCGGCTGTTTATTGCGCTCAATAATGGCGGGAAAGCAAGATTTCTTTCGCAAGGTGACACATTTAATCATCGATGAAATTCATGAACGCGACAAGTACACCGATTTTGCGCTTATTTCTATAAAAGAACAACTCAGGGTTAATAAGGACTTGAAAGTTATACTTATGTCTGCGACTATGGACACTGAACTGCTATCGAAATACTTTGACAATTGTCCCATACTGAACGTACCCGGTCAGGGATATGATATCAAAATCTATCATCTCGAGGATATACTATATTACACTGGTTATCGCACTTCGCTCATGGAAAAATACTTACGTTCTATGAACGAAATGGCAAGGCAACCGAACCAATGTCTGCCGACATTAGCACCAACAATGATAAGATCCATAATTAATGGATTAGACGATGGCTTGGATTCGACTGGAGAAGAGAACTTACAGTGTGTATTAAATTCATTATTGGATCAGTTCGACTATGATATTGTACGTAAAGAAGAAGATCTTTCCGAAATGTTCGATCAGCTTCAATATTATATTGATAATGAAGGTATGTCAATAGATGCTGCCCATTCACAAACAGGAATGACTCCATTGATGGTTGCTTGTAAGCACAATTCTCCCCGCTATGTTCATTTATTTGTGCAACGAGGGGCCAATATATTACTAGTTGATTCCAAAGGATTCACAGCCTTTGATTATGCATCGGCGCATGTTGATGGTGTATGTATGAGGGTATTACAGAACGGTAGTGTTCACTCAGTAGATTTACCGCAACAACTTGATGAAGAGGAAAAAACAAGGCAAATTCTTTTGAAGGCTTATCAGAAACAATTTAACGATGACAATGATGTCGATCATGACTTGATATTGTCACTCATCGAGGGTCTTTATCGCAGTCCACATCCGGGTGCGATAATGGTTTTCTTGCCAGGCTATAACGATATTATACAGCAACGTGATCTCATTGCCAGTACCTTGCCAATTGGAACATACCGGATTTGCATACTGCATGGTCAAATGGATTCGAGAGATCAATATGATGCCCTACAACCATTGCTGGTGCGTAAAATTGTTTTATCAACGAATATTGGACAGACGTCGATAACAATACCCGACTTGGCATACATTATTGATTCTGGCAAAGTTAAGATGAATATGTACGATATGGTTACGGAATCCTCGCAATTGCAATCTGTATGGATATCACAAGCGGATGCGAGTCAGCGCGCTGGTCGAGCTGGCCGTACCCAGAATGGTGTGTGTTATCGTCTCTATTCGAAAATGAAATATAAATATATGCCAACATTTTGTATACCTGAATTCTTACGCATTCCATTGACTGAAATTTGCCTTTATGCGAAGACCCTCTCACCGCAAAGTGATGTCTTGACCTATTTACTACGTGCCCTCAATCCGCCTTCAGTGATAAGCGTTCAAAATGCTATCAAGAAATTACAAATTCTAGAAGTGTTTCAAGACGATGAAAGTGTTAGCCAGCTTGGACGTCATTTGGTCGATATACCGTTGGATGTTCAACTGGGAAAATGTTTACTCTATGGTATCTTTTTCAAATGTTTCGATCCGGTACTTACAATCGTCTCATTTCATTCGGTTAAAGATCCATTCATATTGCCGGCAGATCGCGCTGCACAAGGTCAGGCATCATTTCAACGTAAACAGCTCGCTGGCGACAGTTTCAGTGATCATATGGGTATACTAGAGCTATATCGTGCCTATATGATAGTACGAAATAATCGTAAGCGAGCCGCTGACTTCTGTACGAAATATGCACTTTCCTATTCGGCAATGGAAGTGTTTTGTGCAACACGACGACAAATTGCCGATGTTGTAGCTGCGAAATTTCGTTTGGGACCGATCGCAACACTATTTAATCAAGATTGGAATATGATTCGTTTGTGTTTGGCTGCGGGCTTCTATCCGAATGTTGCATACATTGATCGCGAAAAATTTTCATTGATCTCGGGTGCTGAAAAGCAACTCATACTGCAGCGTTCTTCTGCATTAAATCCACCGGGAAAGAAACACTTGAGAGAGTTTATTAAGGATTTACCCTACGATTGGATTGTATTCTTTGAAAAATCCCGATTAAGCAATACGTGCGCCATTAATATGAATACCGTTTTGCCACCAGTTTTCATCGCTCTTCAATGCGGTCGTAATTGTACAGTGGAAATTGATGCTGAAATGAGCGATGAATCGAATGGAGCGTCTGGCGATGAAGACATCGATGAAGATGCATCATCCTCAGGCGTTAACAACACTTTACTTAACGGCGGGAATAGTCAAGTGAAATTAGCGAATGCTCTAAAATCAATGAGCATCTCTTCAACTGAGAAAATGTCCATTCTTGCTTTGGATAATTGGATAAAATTCAGTGTAGAAATGAATGAGGCGACCACATTAAACCTGCTACGTAAACTCATACGATCACAATTTAATTTATTCCTGCAGAAAGGATATATACCCGATGTTGTGTCGGTGGCGTTTTCAGTTCAGAAATTACTCTCTACACTTGAGGAACCTAATTTTAGTAAAGCCAACGCTAGCACTAGCAAAGCGGCTAAAACGATGACATAAACGCTTTATTTTCATTAAAAATTTAAATAAAAAAAAAAAAAGTTCATCTCACTTAAGCACAATGTTTATAGTAATGATCATAGCGAAAGTAAGATTAGAATAGCAAATGATTCAAATATTTGGCCTGTGGAAATTTCAGTAACCTTTTAGTATTATACGACACGGATAAGGATATAGTTATTTTACACATGTATATTCATCTATGTAGTTTTTTAAACACAAAGCAACATTTTTTTTTTTTTGTATTCTATTATTTCTTTGAAAAGCACTCATACACTGGGTGTCTAGGCAACTTTATGCATAATTTTACTGTGCGATACCTCATGTCAAGGGCTATGTTTATTGATCCACTTTTGCACCATTTGCCTAAAATGTACCGTTATTGAGTTATGGCACTTTAAAAAATGATGATTTTTGTATGTATTTTTAAAAATTATAAAAAATACTTAGAAATTTTCAAAAATGTTTCTTTCTTCTATACAAATTGTGTCCTCTTTTAAAGTGCTATAACTCAATAACGGTACATTTTAGGCAAGTGGTGCAAGAGCAAAAAAAATAGCCCTTGACATAAGGTATCGCACATTAAAATTATGAATAAAGTTTCCTGGACACCCTGTATATACAAGGTGTCCCGAAAACTTTTGTAAAAATTCAAAACATCGACAGGTCGAGTCAAGAGAAACATTTTTTGTTAACAGACAAAACTGTCTTAGTGGTTCCGTTTAGGAGCTAGCACTTCAAAAAAAAATTGATTTTTGTATGAAATTTTGAGTATACTTTCATTTTAAACAAAAAATTTTTTTTAACGCAAAAACTTCATCCAAAAATAAACTTTTTTGAAGTGCTACAGCTCCTAAACGGTACCCTTGAGAGAGTTTTGTCTGAAAACAAAAAATGTTTCTCTTGACTCGACCTTTCGATGGTTTGAATTTTTACAAAAGTTTTCTGGACACCCTGTATATATATGTATGCTTTTAAGCGCAAATTATCATGTCAAATTTCAAAAGCGTATTCTCAATTTGCACAACTGTTGCGTTTCTCAAATAGTTTTTCTTAAGTTATGCACAAAATCGAACAATGTATTTTTAGTTTATGATACATACTACATTTTTTTTAGCACATCGAAGAATATTTTAGTATTCACAGACCTTTTAGTATTTAAATCTCTAAATTTTTATAGTTTGTGCTGCAAATATAAAGCATACAAACACAGTGCAGAGGATTCAGCAATATTGCTTTTTATTCGGAGTTACGTTCCGACAAATTTGCTTTATCTCTTGCACCACTATTTACGTTTGCATATGATTAAAAAAAAAAAAATTGAATAAAAATATATTGATTCTTGCCTTTCAAGGTCGTTCATGTATAAAATTGGTCCCTTTTCTAGCAGCGAAATAATCGCTATGGAGCAATATATGGATTTTTATTGTTAATTTCATTAAATTTGTAATGGCAAAAATCGAAGATTCCTTAACATTGTTTCCACATAATCTTGAAAAACGTTTCTTTTTTTTTTTTAGCTATTAAGTTTAAGAGAAAACGGATCTAAAAAGTATAAAAGCAACATCACAAACTAAGCATCAAGTATTAAGCTAAATAAGTACTACATTATTTATAAATCGCAATAGTATATTAAAAGATTTCTAATTTTTAACACGAGGCCCAATTTGAAATCGTCTTTAATTAGAATCGGTATAAAAATATCCTTTTTATTATTACCATCAATATTGGAATAATAAATTAAAAATTTAAATTGGTTTGGATGGCGAAATAACAATTTGGAATGAAAATTTTGTTCGAAAATCCATTAAAAATGATTAGAAATGTTTCTATTGTATTAAGCCTATATTTCATTTCCCTTGGTTTTTTTTTTTTTTTAGGAGCTATTCTCCAGTTCTGTCAGAAATGAAACAGAAATGAAAAACTTCATATAAAAAAAACACTTCCAAAAATTTCTGATTCATTTCTGAAGTAGGTTTTTATCAGACCTGTTAAATCCCGATTAAGATTAATAATCATGAATTATTGTTCTTTTTTTAATCCATAATCATTATTAATTTAACTTCTTGAAATTTTTGATTATTAATGATTGCGATTACCAAATAATCGTGAAATAATCAGGACTATTTCAGATTAATGAAAAAAATCAGAAAAAATCAAAAAATAATCAAAAAAATAATCCCGATTAATTTTAGATTATTTTTGAATATTTTTGATTTTTTTTTGATTATTTTTGATTTTTCCTGATTATTTTTGGGTTTTTTGATTTTTTTTGATTATTTTTGATTTGTTCTGATTTTTTTTTTTATTAATTTTAATTATTTTCAATTTGTATTTGAATAACATCGTTTTTCCAAAGTTTCCCTAAAGTCCGTGGGACCGGCAACGGACAAGTGAATTCACCGGCCACCTGTGGTTAGGACCACCCCTCGTCAAACCACCGGCAATACTTTCGAGAGGCGATTTTTACATTGCGATGTCATAGGCAAGGACATATGGGCCCCTCGCTGTACTACATTTAATTATATTCAATTACAAATTGAAAATAATTAAAATTAATAAAAAAATCAGATCAAATCAAAATTAATCAAAAAAAAATCAAAAATCAAAAACACAATTAAATTAATCAGGAAAAATTCATTTATTAAATAATCAAATAATAAAAAATTCAATAAATATTCAAAAATATAAATTATTATATTCGGTGATTATTTTTTTGAATAATTATTTTAATAATCGAAATTTTAAAATATCAAATCGATTTTTTTTCATTAATCTGAATATAATCAATGATTATTTCATGATTATTTGGTAATCGCAATCATTGATTAATATAGGTCATACAAAAATAATCATTAAATAATCACTATTTCACTCATAAGAAAAAAATAATCTGATTAATTAATCATTAATTAAATAATCATTATTTAACAGGTCTGGTTTTTATATGAAGTTTTTCATTTCTGACAAGATCTAAGATAGCCTGTCATTAAACAAAAGTTTTTGTTTTTATATTGAAGTTTGTTTTAATTTCAATAATTTTAAATGTATATTTTTATGAACTTACCTGTATAACGAATTAAATTGGCTTCATTCGTCATGGATCACAAATGGAATTTTTTGTTCTAAGAAGTCTGTAAATATTGAGAAGAAAGAGAGAATTCAATAGAATCTAAGCACAGAATGTAGAAGTTAAGGAAAAGAAACATATATTTTAAAGAACAGATGAAAATTTTATATACTAAAGTGAAAAAGAATTGAAGTTATTCAACTAAATTTATATACATATACATATATATATATACAATATATAAGGCGCAAATGAAAACACAAACGATCGAATTAAATGCATTTCGGCACTGTTATAGAAAGCTTTTAACTTTGAATTGACTTTCGTTTGAGAAGTTATAATAGAGAAGAAAAAAAGCACAAAAAAAAATATATTTTTTAAAATAAATGCTTCATGTATCGAGAAAAGTTAAAATTTATAATCATATCCGATTTGGCATTGTTAACTTAGTTATAGTATTAGAAATTCATTGCAATTATGAAAATTTCAATTTGCGAAAATTAATGTACATGTAATACGTGTAGGTATACATTATCAGCCCCATTCTAAGTATTCCCGGGGAATTATCGCTCAGCGGATTTCGAAACGAAACTGCCTTTTCTAAACACAATGGGAAGGGAGTATAAAGGGATCAAGAATTTCAAATATTTTTAAGCAGTGGTCATCACATTCTTTCTTTTATTGATGTTATAAGATTTCTCCCTTGTTCTGCGGAGAAAAATTTCTAAACTTCCCGGGGAATATTCATTTAGAATAGGGCTGTATGTATGTATAATGGCGTCGCATAAATTTTATGAACGTTTTTATTTCAGAGCAAAAACTTGGATTGAAATATTTAAATTTAAATAAAATGCAACCGTTTAAGTTAATATGTTAATTGATGTCTTTTCCAAGTGATATTTTTTGGGTAGTGGCCTAGCGAGGACTTATCTAGACGTTGGGGAGATGAAATGGTCTAAAACTCTCTTACTTCTTAATTAATGGACAGTCCTTAAGTTTTTTGAAATCGTTCTTCAATTGACTTCGTACAGGCAGAATGATGTTTTTAATAAAAATTACTGTGAAAAACCGGAAACATTATCAATACAACTATGAACCAATGAATAAAGCGATTGTTGAAATGGACCTATTTGAAATAATGTTGAGATGATGCCAGAATTCACATTATTAAAAGCATATCAGCATTACTTTCATTATTGGGAAATAATCGATCTATGGTTCTCGAAACATACGATTTTAAACTATCGAATATTCATGGACATAGGGATGATGTAAATGGCGTCGACAGAATTTCATAATTTTTAAGAGCAAATTCTTTATTGAAATGTTATAAATTTTAAAAGCAACCGTTCTCAGAAATAATTTTCTTCCAAATATTCATTTAGAAGTAGTGGCTAGCGATGTAATAAATCGTCGAATGAAATTCTAGAACACTTCACAAATACTTGATTGAATCAATTTAAGTTTAAATTCACATTTGAACGTTAATATAACTGATCGTTTTACCACGAATTGTGTAAATGCCAAATAGCATGATTACTCGACTACGATTGAAAATTCTAATTCATGAACTTCTAATTCAATGCGAAAGTCTCCATGTCTTGAAATTGAACACTTCAGCATATGTGAATGTTTGACTATCGATATCGTAGACATCGAATTCTGCGGATCAACGAGACATTTAACATAAGACAAACAACGCAACAATACAAGCTCAAACAGGGTCAAGCTTCGTATAAATTTGATTCACATAGTATTTGCAATATGTGAATGTTAATTATAGCGTCATGATTCTGTCATTAATAAAGAGGCATTACATATTGATTGCAAAAGCGTATGCGATTACTAACATGAGGTATCAATATCGTAAACATCATCTTTAAACTATCAAAAGATTTTGAATATGACATATACTCGAAGACATGGAAAGTGGTGTCGTTGAAAGATTGCTTCATTTGTTGAAACGTTGCACGAATCTATAACATCATATTCAATTTTTGTAATAAACAAAAGACCCAAAATTTTTTTTAAACTTATCGATTATCAAAAAAAATTATCGACAAATATATCATATTCAAAGGAACTAGTGTTTTACGTATACCCAATATGGTTCCTCAAATCACTAAAAAATCGTTAGTTCAAGAAACAATTAGTCGATTTTTAGCCAACGAATGTATATTTTTGTACATGATTAATACATAACCAGGGATATAAAGAAAACTAGTGCTGGTGAATTAGAACTAAGTTGAAAACGCTACGATCATTAACTACTCATTACTTCCTGATGGCATTATAGAACTGTTTACCATCAGACTAGTCGATTGACAAAACTCTAGTCTATTCGAGCGCAATATGTAAAACTATTCTCTTCTCTATCGACATATTCTTATGATACCTACAAGCAAATCAAAAAATTTGAATGTCAGCTATCGAGTATAATAAGAATTACACGCGTTCTTGCTTCATCACGTCGTGAAAAGTCTTCTGAAATTCTGCTAGTCTTAAGTGTCCCATTTTACAAACCAAATGAGAATTATAGGCGTCATGCTAAAATCTTAATCTATCCACTGATGCCAAAACGATGCTTTTTTCCCGTTTTGAGGGATTTTTTCGTTTTGTTCTTTAACCAAAAATCACTTCAAATGTTTACAATGGATTTTTTACTGATCACTTTCGTAAAGAAAACAGAAATAAAGGGATTTTTTTCAACATCCAAGGAAAAAAATTACCAAAATACTGCCTAGCATTAGTGCTGGTTACAAAGTATGGAATACTATCGATATTTCAGACTATCGATGGTCGCAACTATCAATAGTTCTCCTTTCTACTACAATTGAGACCTTGATCAGAAATTGGTATAAGTCAAAAATTTTATAAATTAAGTTTTTAAAATTTTTGACTTAAGCCGCTTTTAAAATCAAGGGCTCAGTTAATAATTGAAGAGAGTTGGAAAATCGTTAGTAAGAATTATTGGCCTGAAATAATGGTGATATTTTCCATTGATTGCCGTATTTTTCACTCATCAATTAGGAGCACAATAATTCGTAATGGAAAATCATAGTAGCATATCAGATTTTGACACAATATGGAATTTTATTTTGTATATATATACATAGAATTATAGAATTAAATCTATCAATTGTGTGGGGGGAGGAAGAGACTTTGCGTATATATTTTTTTTTTTTTGGATATTCATTCAACAATATTTTTATTTATATGAATTTATTTGGCCTTAGGAGGGAAAAATGGACTCAAATCTATTTCAAAATTCTGCGGCCTTGAGTGCAACGTCAACAGCCCCATCAAATCCACAAAATTCTGAATCAGTTTTTTGCTTTCGAAGTGGCTTATTGAAAGGGAGTTTAACGTGGATGCAAAATGAAATAATGAAAATAATTGGATCGGAGGTAAGGTGAAAATTCGAATGCAACAAAAACTTTCATCCGATACCGAAAATTCCCCCACTTGAAAAGCCCCATAGGGATGATGATAATGAAAACGTTCTTTTTTCCGATTTGAGTTTGGATCCAAAGATTTGGATAGCTAAATGGATCGATATGATACAAGATTTTGGATTGAGCTATAAACTTTCCGATAATACAGTGGGAACAATCTTTACCGATATCTCCGAAATAAGTATGGCGATTATAACTCCAGATAAAAGGTAAAGATGTTACACATGGACATAAGATTTTGGGCATTTTTATAGCCCCGCGTTTTCTTTTTTGCCGGCGCCATAGTAATGTCGATTTATATGATCGTAAGGGAAATATCTATATGGGAGATTCAAAACCTGTTGGTATTGCAGAGAAAATGCTGTATTTGATGTATTTACTCGTTTGTAAGGATGAAAGCATTACAAGGACTTTGGATCCTAGTAGATCTGCTAAAAGTAAGAATTCTCTTCAACGAAAAAACAATTTTTTTTTTTTTGAGAATTTTTCTTCTTGCAGACGATAATGCGCCACGGCCAATTTTGTATACTTTTTGGCTTTCACCCAAGGCAGCTGTTATGCATTTGTCCAATGGCACATTACAGGTAAGATGGAAATGATTTTTTTTTCCAATAAAAAAGTGGGGGGAAAACAATTTTTCTTTTCTTTAAAGCTTGATTTTTTGGACAAAAGTAAATTGGTGGTGTGTCCGGATAAAAATTCAGTGACCCATATTGATCAGAAGAACTATTTTCGAAGTTATCACGTCTTCGATCTCCAAGCGAAATGTCCTGCATTTTTGCACAGGAGGCTGGTGTATCTAAAGCTCGTTATTGACAAATTAATTCAATGGGATATCTGTTAAAGTTTTCTTCAAGCGCGAGCAAGCAGTCGCAAAAGGAAAATTGTCAGTGATTTCATTCATGGTTTTATATATTTTTAAACATATTCTGTAAGTTATACCAGAACAAGTACAGAAGGATATTGGGAAGGAAAACGATGTTTTATTTATATTTTGAATACCGGAGTAAAATTAGAACCCTTTAGCCCTAGGAAGGTGAAAAATATTTTGCTAGAAAATATATACCACTATTTTAAATGAATATATATCCCCCGGGAATTTTCTTCTTAAATAGAAATTTTCCTCCGCGAAAAAGGGAGGTATTCAGGGGTGTCACAGAATCCGATAGCTGTCGGAATTGGATTTTTAGTCGACTAAATTTTCATATATTTCTCAAAGACAGTCCGGATTAAATAGGGCTCTGTGCAATTAAGACCCGATAATAGTTCCGATTCAAAACCAAAAATAACAATATTTTCAAATTTTGTATGAAACTTCGATCGGTTTTAATTCCGATTTCGTCAGCTATCGGGTCCTGTGACACCCCTGATTCTAGGCATCAATAAAATGAAAGAATATGGTGACCTTTGCTTAAAAATATTCGAGTTTTTTGCTCCCTTTATATTCTCTACCTAATGTGCTTAGAATGGGGCAAATTTTTTTTTTCAAATTCGCAGGGAAAAATTCCCCAGGAATATTTAGAATCGGTCTGATTTAGAAAAGCGCATGCTAGGGTGGATACCACGAGGGAAGGCATGCCTCTCTAGTTAACCGTTTGGTGGAGCCAATTGGACTCATATATGAAGCGAGCCATGTCTTTTATTCGAACAGATGATAGCTCGGTAAGGGAGGAGAAGAAGAAGGAGCCGAGAAGCTCACTGATTCTTCTTCATCCTCGGATCTGAAACTTCTACAGAAGTCATTGTACGGATTGCCAAGGCGTTCGGCGTGCCTGCCTATTAGGCAGTGTTCTGTGATAATGAAGACCATACGCCTTATGTCGGCGCGGCCCAGGGCAAGGAGTTGACTGGTCCTTTTGTGGAGTCTAGGTCTACCCATTCATCAATCTTGAAGTTAGGCAAGAATCTTCCTCTGCCCATGCCTTGCGCGCCTGCGCGTAGAAATCAGATTTAATCTTTAATTTTACTGAGGCAAGCGGTATACCTAGTTCAGGCTCCGTTATACTTTCTCAAGCAAGTAGAGGAGCTTTTTAAATATAGGAATAATTTACGAAAAATTTAGGAGCAGTTGCCAAAAATATTACTACTGGTACGTTAAAGTGTTAAAGGTTTCCATTTCTAGCCAATCTCGGTGTTCAAAGAATTTAAAGACAAAACAAAAATTAAGTTTGATTTGGTCTAAAACACTCAACAAAACTCAACGCTTCAGAAAAAATTGAATCGGTTTCTCTTTCACGTTCTCATTGATAATCGCTAAACGATTTTGATCGTTTTTTTTATTTTATTATTTATTTTTTTTTCGCAAAACGCCTCAAAGTAATAAAATCGATGTTTACACGGACTCACAAGACACACTGTTTATTAATCTTTCATTTTTATCAATAAATAAAAATATAAAAAATTATAAAATTTATGGCGTTCATCGAGCAATTACGGTCAAGCTCTTTGCTATTCAAATTATGACTCTACTCAAGCACTGCGACACTCTGCGTTGTGCCCGTGATTCAGCTTCTTTATTGAATATGCCACACAAGTTTTTCCATTTATCAGGCTTTCAGTTTTCAATCAACAAGCAACTTGTGAGTGAAATATCAGAGATGTGCCAGACAAGTATTTAACCACGCTCCGAATGCGTTCAATGCACGCCAAAGATTTATTAAAGCCATGCAGAAATTTTAGCTCCATAATTGAGCCTGTTGATGGGCGATTTTGTTCAAGGCAAATCGACGGGTTACAACTCGTTGAGTGTGGTAAAAAATTTGATCTCTTTATGATCACAATAAAGTGGACTTTGTAGTGGGATTAAGGGAAGAAGGAAAAAAATATAGTGAAGTACAGAGAGGAGAGCTTTGAAGGTCAAAGAAATGTATGGAATATCTTCTTCTTTTGCTGCTATCCATGACTCAAAGAGGAGTAAGGGAGGGCAAAGGAATGGGTCCCTAAATTAATCAGAGAAATTTATGTTTTGCGAATATCATATATAACTATATATGTCACTCAGAAGCCGTTTCTATTTTGGCTCTTTTCAACACAGTCTTGGGTACCCACCACGGCCTTGGGTACCCACCAAAATGAGAATTTTTCACTTAGGTACTCACCAAAAGTATTTCTCTCTCGCTCTTTTTTTGCCTGCCGAGTAACATCTCTTTCTAACTGGCGCGAAATGTCCCGCCCAAAATCCATGAGAGACATATATAGTAATATATGGCGAATATGATCCGAATTAGAGTTGTAAAGTTTAAGAAAAAATCGATTTTTGATTAATAAAAGACCTGCATAATTATAAATCGATGTCGGATGATTAATTGATACAAAAAATCGATTAAATCGATTTATTGTTCATTTCTCCAGATATTTATAATACCAATTGGCTCCACCAAAGGGGTAACTAGCGAGGCACGCCTTCTCTCGTGTTATCACAACGGGCCCATATGTGGCCTAAGCGTATCCCCTTAATGGGGGCAGCCACCCTAACCCAACCTTACCTAACCATTCCCTTTTGGAGGTGCATTCAGAAGAATTGACCGTCAATTTCTGTATTTTTTCTCAATTTTGCATATCGGTTTGCTCATATTTTAAACAGAGAGTTTCCAAAAAAAATTTAACATTGAAAAAAAAATCGATTTTATTTAAAATCGAAAAAAACATTATCGATGCTAAAAAAAATCGACCTTAAGCCAAAAAAATCGATTAGATCGAATCTTTGAACGTTTTTTTTTACAACCCTAATCTGAATAGAAGTGGGAATGTTTGAATTAACGTACTGAGCGTAGGCCAGATCCCATCGTTAACAACACACAGAAAAATATGACCACATAAAATCGATAAGATCCCCTTATTGAGCGATTTTAGAGAGAAATCTTCTTTAACTATATGAACGATGTGCTTTTTCCATAGAGAACACTCTTTGAATGCATGGAGAAAATCTTATTGAATCATTTTAATAGATATCCTCATATATTCTTATTATTATATTTCTGTTGAAGAATATGAAAAACTTCTTCACATAGTAAAATAATAAGGTGAACATATCAATCAAACTATGTGACATTCTTATAAAAATGACGTTTTGATAAGATTTGTTAGTGGAAGAAAATCGTTTTAAGAAGAAGCCTTTTTAATATTAAAAGCAAGACTTATTAATTTAAAAATGTATATGAATACAGGGAAGCAAATTTTAAGGAAAAAATACGGGGAGCAGAAAGTAAGTTGGACGCGAACCAATAAAAACAAGTTGCTTTCGTCGGGCCTTCCAAAACGTCACGCAAAAGCTCTTTCAAGAAATTCCTATAGATTCTTTTTTTAAATTTTTTAAGCATAAAAAAATTGGTAAAGTATTTTATTTCTCAGTTTTTTAAATAATGTAAATGTTAAATTATCTACTTTTCCCCAAAAAAAAAAAAAAAAAAAGACGCTCGCTGGAGCAGGAATCGAATCCGCCGACCTGTTTTTTTTTTACAAGAATTCATATAACAATTAAGGGGGTCTTCTCATTGAGCAACTTTTTTTTTCGACTTTTTCTTTTTGGATTTATTTATAGCTTGGGTAGTTGTGAATATGCCCCTAAAAGGATTTTTTGAAATTCGAAATAGTTTAGAGGATATAGCCTTCTTTGTCGAGCAAGATCTGCGCTAAAACGAGTAATTTTTGCGTTGCTTCAAACTTTAAACGCGTTTATCTCGAAACCACGTTTTTCGAACTGGCGGCCATGATATCTCCAGTTCAACTGAACCGATTTTCATGAAACAAAGTGGAATCGACGCAGAATTGTCACCATTCTCGGGTGAACCTCGACCATAATTTTAAAAAATTTTTTACTATTTTTTTTTACACTAAACTACAAAAAAAAAGCCCGAAATTGAAATTTTTTTTTGAATGGCCGCCATTTTGTCAAAAAAAATCACAAAATTAAGCTTGAGGTTCACCCGAGAATTACATCTATACTGATTAGAACTCCGTTTTTTTTTCCATTTCGGACGCTCCGGAGACCCGGAATCGTGGCCGCCGTGACGACACCTTTTTTTTCACCACCAACTTTGAAGTCTCATTACTTTTTGAACAGCCCACGTATCGAGGCAAAAAAATTTTTTTTATTTACTTTGAACCTTTTGTAATACAATAAATAAAAAAAGTTTTCAATTATTCTTTGCGTTTTCAAATAAGAATTTTTTTAAAAAGGGTCCAAAAAACGGGTTTTCAATGAGAAGACCCCCTTAAGAAGTTATCTTCTTAACTTTTCGATCAATTTTTCGTTAAAATAAACGATAAGTTTTTCTCTATGGTTTCAATAAGACAATCTTCTTGGATAAAAACCATAGAGAAATCTTATTGTTTTTCTTCCATTTTATATGGTATCGTTTTCTCTGGAAATACTGCCTCTAGAACCCTTTACACAGTATCGGATTAAGAAAATTTGCCGCCCTAGGCAGTTGGTATTTTGCCGCCTAATTTTCACATTTGTCTTTTACTTATATAGTGCAATCGGTTACATGGTTAATCCGCCACTGCCTTTATAGGTGACAGCATCCAATTTCTCAGACTCTTTTTTTGAACAGCAATATAATTACCTTTAATGGTCATGAAATTTTCTTCAAAAATGTATGAATTTTGTACAACATTTCTAACATGACCAATGAAGCACGATGGCGGCCTGGCTATGCACCCACTTTCAGACGAAATAAAATCCAATGTGATCAAAGACCACAACAGACAGAAGCTCATAGAAATGGTAACAAAAGTTTTCAGTTTTCTTTGCATTGCTGAAGAAGAAAACGAAACAGAAACAGAAAAAGAAAACGAAAACAAAAGCGACGATGAAAAGCTGGAGAAAATAATGAAAAATGAAAGAAAGTGAAATGTTTCTGAGCAAGGCGGCTTTGTATAGCTACATGGGTTCATTCACGGTTTACGCTTTATTCGAATGAATCCCATTTCGATTACCGTTTGGCTTTGTCGTTGTGAAGGGCCCACTTTGTCGGAACTAAACGGTCACAATTCGTTTTCTTTCGCTCGTGACAGTTTTCTGTCCATAGGCAAATCCGAGCTCACACCTGCTGCTGGTCTCTTACGTCGCGCGTCGATGCTGGGAGCAACGTTCGATGGATTTAGTTGCGCGTGCTGGGCATGAACAAAAAAAAATGAAAAAAATTCTTGCAATTTTCAACACCGAATCGTGCCGCGAAAGCTGAACAAAATATTGTATTTTTTAAATTCACTTTTGCTTTTGATTTTTATTTATTTTTTTTAAATAAAACTTTTAAACTGAAATAGATGCAAATTTCAATTTCTGCTTTTTTTCTTGTCTTTGCAATTTATTTTCGAAAAAAATTATTATTGTTTTCGGTTGATTGAAAAATTTGAATTTTATTGATATTAAAGGTCGACTTTAGAAAGTGAAAGACAAAAGCAGCCCCCTTAGGCGTTTGTTTATTATGTGTATGAATTATTGAAAAAAAATATCTTTTCATAACATTGCAAAAATAATGAATTTTTTGTTTTTGAAGATGATAAATACAGTCAAACTTCCATAACTCGAACTTCTTCAACTGGGATTTTCTATAATTCGACCTGAATCGGGTGGCAATAGTGAATATTTTACATACAATTTCGTTTCCCTAACTCGAAGGCTCTATTACTTGAGCTATTTCTTTGGATAATGGTGGTTCGTCTTATGGAAGTTTGACTGTATTTGAAATTTTCTTTTGAAATTGAATCTCTTAGTTCAACTGATGGTGTGGGAAAATGATAAATGATCGGAAGGTTTTGTGATGGAAATATTTCTCAGAATCATTCGAGAAAGATCATACAAAATTTCTATAGAAATGATTGCCTTTAGCAGGAGAATCGAGGATCCCTGAAAAATGGCCCCAATGCAAAATGGCCTCAAACTGAAAATGCAAAAAAGTCCCAAAAATTTGTATTGAAAATAATAGCACGAATTTTAGGGCGATATTTCTTTTTTTGGGGGGTAATTTTGCATTTTTCAAAATTTATGTTACATTTGGGGATTTTTTTCATTTTTTGATTTGGGGTAATTTTTTATAATGCAAAATTATCCCAATTTTGGGGCCTTTTTTTCATTTTTAATTTTTTAATTTCCATAACGGCCGTTTTCTTTTCTAGTTTGGGGCCATTATTCATTTCGATTAAAAGACCTATTTTTTTATTGGGGCCTTTTTAAATTTTATTTTGGGGCCAAATTTCATTTTTGATTTGGAGTCATTTTTCATAATGCAAACTGGCCCCAAATTTGGGAGAATTTTTTCATTTTCAGTTTGGGGCTATTTTGCATTGGGGCCATTTTTCAGGCTGCCGAGAATCGATTTAGTCATCTCTGTATCTCTCTGTCTCTCTCTCTGTCTCTCTGTCTCTCTGTCTCTCTGTCTCTCTGTCTGTCTCTCTCTCTCTCTCTCTCTCTGTCTCTCTGTCTCTCTGTCTCTCTGTCTCTCTGTCTCTCTGTCTCTCTGTCTCTCTGTCTCTCTGTCTCTCTGTCTCTCTGTCTCTCTGTCTCTCTGTCTCTCTGTCTCTCTGTCTCTCTGTCTCTCTGTCTCTCTGTCTCTCTGTCTCTCTGTCTCTCTGTCTCTCTGTCTCTCTGTCTCTCTGTCTCTCTGTCTCTCTGTCTCTCTGTCTCTCTGTCTCTCTGTCTCTCTGTCTCTCTGTCTCTCTGTCTCTCCGTCTCTCCGTCTCTCCGTATCTCCGTCTATCCGTCTCTCCGTCTCTCTGTCCGTATACAGTTTTCTTATTAAAAGAATTGTCCTATCTTGACGAAATTGCGTATTGCCGAGGACATACATACATGACTGAGATCTCGAGAATGTACTTGATCGGATCATTCTTAAGGGTACCTCCAGTGTTAAGATATGTTGTGAAAGTCATAAAAAGTGCTCTAAAACAAAGCGTCGGCTTAGAGTGTAAGCCTGCTAAGTGACAGCTGAAAAATTTTCCAGAGTTTCGAATTTACATTTTCATCTTAGGAAGGAAACCCAAAATATTGTTGGTTCATGTATTCGATATGTGTTGATCAACCTTTCGTTGATAATTCGATCAATTCAGTGAGAAAACTTTTTAATAATTTTTCGGCGTTTATTCGAGCTTAAGGTCAATGGTTCATTTAGATAATATCGCGAAATGAATCATCTGAAATTTCCATGGACTTGAAAAGCAAATGGGTGTGGCAAAAGGTTGGTTTTCATAAAGTAATTGAACAAAAGCCGGAATATGAGGCCCCCCTTGTGGTCTTGAAAATCTCCAGAATACTCAATATTAATGATCGTGGTCTTGGGGCCTGCTTTCAAAATATATTCAAATATATTTACATTCAAATATATTTACGCATATAGTTATATATAAGTACATATATATATAATGTAGTAAATTTAAGGTTTAAAAACCTTCAGTATTTTTCCGGCCAGAATGCATTTGGAACAAAAATTAATCAAAATTTTGAAAAAAATTGGAATTGATACGAAGAGGCAGCTTAACCCTTTAAAGATTTTCCTTTGAAAATTGAAGGAATGATATCAGGTCTTTTTTCTATATCCTTTTGAACACTTATCATTCAAGCAACAACTTGTCACGGCATGGGAGAGAAAAGCAAAACATTTTGCAAAATGCATTGCAGAACTGTAACTATCCCTAACCCATCGTAAGCTATGCTATGCTTCACTATGCCGCGAATGTTTGGAACTTTGGTGAAAAGCAACTTAAGATTTTAAAATAAGAAATTGTTATATAAAAATTAGTTTTTTCTTGATTGAAGATGACTTAATCTAAGAGTTTGAATTTGTTATTCATTGATCGATTTATAAACTAATAGACAGATAAGATTGTAGGACAGCTTTCTTTATAGGCCTTTTTTTTCATTTTTTATATTTTCAAAAAAAAAAAAAAAAAAGAAATATTACTCAAATGACCACATCAAGCTTGTGAAAGTGACATCAAAACCATCTCGATGCCAAAATTTGTGCCAAATTTGATTTCTTTCTATTGTTCAAAGCTATTTAAATTCGTCGAAATGTTTTCTTTTCGCAATAATAAATGCTTTTTCAAATAAAAGATTTGAGATAGTTTATGCCTTTGAAATTGCTTCAATGATAATTATCATAATAATTGATTAAAAAATGTTGCAAAGCATGGATTTAAAAGGGCAAATCTTACATAGCGAAGCCAAACGTTCATATGTAATCCAATAACAGGCCCGTAGAGAGAAATTTGGGGTCCGGGGGATTTTTTCCGACCAAAAAAAAAAAAATCCAAACTTCCATGCCAATTGTGGGCCCCTTCAGAAAGACCGGGCCCGGTGGGAAATTCCCCTTTTCATCCCCCTATCTAAAGGCCTGACCAATAACATAAAAAATTTAGCATAACCGACCGAGAATTAACATCAACGTGGATCGTATAAAAGTGCTTCGACTAGAAAGAACAAATCATCAGTATCACATTTATTTCAATTATGTAAGAAATTTTAATGATGTAAGAATATATCCCCCTAAAATTAAAAGAAAAATTATCCACGCCACTGTATTATTTTAATTTTTTTTTTTTTGTTTTGCAAATCTTCCGCGAATTTTGAACTGTCGCAAAAATGCATAATCCTGAATTGAACTTGAAACGCGATAAACGGCACATGAAGCATAATCCGTTTGCTTAATCCGATCTGAATCCTCAATGCGTCACAAACGACTTACACAAGACATTATAGAGTCGTCGTCGATAACGAAGCTACGCATGCGCAAACAAACCGGGCCCCGTCGAAATACGAAATAAGCAGATGTAAGAAAAAATTTAAAAGAAAAAAAACCGATACCAGTATTTATTCGACCAGCATCAAGAGCTACCGAATCGAATGCGACTTGTCGTCGAACGTTGCGGTGTGTCTTGGAAGCAACCAGAAACTCATGAGACCCAACCATGTAATTGTTATCAATCGTCACAATTGCTATTGACCATGGCCAATGCAAGTGGACACATATTCGAGCGTAAGTTTCGTGGGCTGCGATTACGGGTTTGCAGGTTTTTTTCTTTGTTTTTTTTTTCTCGAATAACCAAAAACAATAAAAATGGCTGTTTTAAAATAGGAAATGCGACTTCAATTTTAACAAAAATTTACGCCTTTCGGCGGAGATCAATTAACATCGTTGTGTATGTATTTTTTTACTTTAAGTGATGGTGTGTTCAGTGGTAATTGAAGATGAATTTTCGCTTTTTTTTTGTGACTTTTTTCTCTTTCTTTCAAAAGTAATTGTTCACTTGGAATTCGGCTTGATGAGCTTCGAAAAGTGTTGGGCGGAGTTGGAAAGAAATTTTATTTTCTAAGCGAAAAATAACCATGCAGGCTTAATGTGAGTAAGATCGTTAGTTCAGAGTTTAAGAAAATGGGAGGACAAATCTACGAAGGTGAAATAGGTCGACCTTCATGCATTTTTATATGAATTCTATTGGGAAAGATGGGTTAGAGAATCATCGTTCAATGGCGGCTTTGAATGGCGATTGCTATTATTTATTGGTACTAGATGGAATTTCAGCTTTTTGGGTGGACTCTCAATGAATCACTTGACTCCTGGTGCAGTGGATATTTTCCTACGAGATTTTTGAGAGATTTTGTGATGAACTTTCTTCTGATTCAAACGGACACTGGCCTTTCTCCCTAGTCAAACGATATCCACTGAATATCTGCTTTCCTTTGAGAGTTATATTGAATTGTGTGATACAATTGTGGTTTAAGGGGGTCTTCTCATTGAAAACCCGTTTTTTGGACCCTTTTAAAAAAAATTCTTATTTGAAAACGCAAAGAATAATTGAAAACATTTTTTATTTATTGTATTACAAAAGGTTCAAAGTAAATAAAAAAAATTTTTTTGCCTCGATACGTGGGCTGTTCAAAAAGTAATGAGACTTCAAAGTTGGTGGTGAAAAAAAAGGTGTCGTCACGGCGGCCACGATTCCGGGTCTCCGGAGCGTCCGAAATGGAAAAAAAAACGGGGTTATAATCAGTATAGATGTAATTCTCGGGTGAACCTCAAGCTTAATTTTGTGATTTTTTTTGACAAAATGGCGGCCATTCAAAAAAAAATTTCAATTTCGGGCTTTTTTTTTGTAGTTTAGTGTAAAAAACAAAATAGTAAAAAATTTTTTAAAATTATGGTCGAGGTTCACCCGAGAATGGTGACAATTCTGCGTCGATTCCACTTTGTTTCATGAAAATCGGTTCAGTTGAACTGGAGATATCATGGCCGCCAGTTCGAAAAACGTGGTTTCGAGATAAACGCGTTTAAAGTTTGAAGCAACGCAAAAATTACTCGTTTTAGCGCAGATCTTGCTCAACAAAGAAGGCTATATCCTCTAAACTATTTCGAATTTCAAAAAATCCTTTTAGGGGCATATTCACAACTACCCAAGCTATAAATAAATGCAAAAAAAAAAAAAATCGAAAAAAAAAGTTGCTCAATGAGAAGACCCCCTTAAAAGCTTTTAGGCCTAATTGGATGGATTTTAATCTTAGATCAAAATTAAAGCTTTAGGTTTTTAGCTTGTAAAAATGTCTTTCATTTTATGACAACAAAAAATTTCGATTCTTTTCTTTAATCGTATTGATTTGTGTGATAACATATTAAGGTCAAAAGAAATCTTGTTTCTATACGAATAGAGCAAAGCCTCAACCGATCAAGAGGGAATCTTTAAGCATTGTTTGGAAATTGTCAACATTTCTTATGAAATTTCACTTTCACATTTCACCGGTCAAAATGAAAAAAATAAAAATCAAATAAAAATTGATCTTTTTATGCCATTCTTCACTCGCCATAACAATGAGGTTTTTTGTTAAGACTCGAATAAAAAATGTTCAGACGCGCGTGATTCTGAAACCTTCTTCATTATACTTTTAGGGCTATTAATATTCATATTCATACGTCTTGGATATGATTTCATCCAAGAAATTCTATGAGATGACAATGGCGCCAATGGCTGGAAAGTCAAGAATGTCACAACTTTCTTTCTTACGGGGTTTTTGTTTTTTTTTAGCTGACTCAAATTGATCGGCAAATCAAATCAATGAATTTAATTCAATTAATTGAAAAGTGGGAAAATTATAACAAGCTATCAAGAAATTATCAATTTAATTAATTAGAAAATATCATGCATTAATCGGAAATGAATACTTATGTGCAATTTTTTTACCTATTAAAACTTTCTGATCGATTTCAACTAGAGTTTTTCCATCGAGCATGATTAACTTATTTTTTATTTTTTTGTTGTTGTTGAAGTTTCTTTGAAAATAACTACCTCCTCTCATATGGAGTCAATTTTATCAAGACAATGGGGAAAAAATGTCTTCTCATAATTAATGATAGTTTTAAAATAATTATAAAAGTGCAAGGGTGATTGGATCGTGCATGAACTGTGAAAGTGAAATTACCAACGAGGGATTTTCTTTCATACAAATTTTCTTGAATCTTCGGCGGAAAATCGAAACAAAGACATTGTGTAAGACATCATAACATATTGACTTATTTTTGAGTTGCCGAGGAGCGGAGCGAGAAGCTCAAATATGTGAATCTTTTGGGCTTTTAAGAAAGGGGTTTGAAGTAAAAAAAGAAAAGGAGAAGAAGATGAAATGTTGTATCGTAATATTGTAGGGTAAAGAGAGATCTTGGAATAGAATAGTTTCATATGATCTATAAAGAATGAAGACTGGTTTTCTGGAAACAAAAAATCGCTCTTCATATAAGAGAAAAAGTTTTCATTACCTTTTAAATATCGAAAGGAGCATTTTCCATACCTAGGTTTTCTTTTACATGCGATGATCGCTTAAGACATTGCTCTTGAAAGGATACTAACCCCTTTTGCCATTGAAAGTGATAATAATCTATGAAGAACTTTTAAGTAATGCCATATTTTAATTTTAATTTTGAAAAGATTTTTTATGGGAGTTAAAGATGAAGGAAATTAAATTGAGCTACAGAAAATTGATGGTAGCTCCAAAACTACACATAGGAAAAAATTTATAAAAATATTTTTGATATTACCAATACCACCCTTATCCGTAATAATGAACGAAATCGCGGCACCAAAACCACTGTTGGCCTGTGTATTCTATGGAGAACTAAGTATCTATAAAGATTTCTGGGGACACAGGGACAGAGAACGCTGGTGGCCCTTTCTTTAATTGAAAGATATAAGATGAAATTTCAAATCTCAGTCCGTTCTTGACCAACTGAAGTCATTCGTCGCAAATCTGTTGATCTTTTCTTGGTCCAATATTCTATTTTATCGCGAGCAAACGATTCTTTCCAAAGACTTACATCATTCTGGTAGTTCTTATTCTAATTTTCTAGTGTTACCTCATAAATCCTTCCTTAATTCTCGTAGTTAAACTTTAATAAAAACAGTCACAATTTCGAAAAATCTCACCAAACTCACGTAGAAATAGAAAGCGAACAGCTTTCATCTGAAAAGTAAAATTCCCTTAATGACAAAATTGCGTTAGAAATTTTTGAAAAATTAAATTTTTTTTTTCTTGTCGAGCCCACAATAACAAATCGAAACAAAATAGCTGGCAGTATTTTACACCATCAATGATAAAAAAATAAAAATAAAAAAAAAACATCAACCAAAGTAAAAAAAAGTTGTCACCACGAGCATAATGAAATGGTTAAGAAACAAAAAAAAAAAAAACGATTATCTTAGCAAACAATTATCAAATGAAAGTGTGAAATTTTTTCGAAATAAAAAAATTTCAAGACTACAAGAAAAACTTAATTGCGCATAAATCAGAAGAGTGACACGCTCGACAGATTCGATGAAAATCAAATCCAAGTCCAAAAAACATTGAAAGCTATTAAGGCCAAAATGAAATAAAAAAATTTAAGTACGATTTTGGAAGTGAGTTTCCTATTGAGAGCAAAGTAAGTAAAATCCATTTAAAAATTAATAGACCATAGCCGAGCAAAGAAATAAAGGAACGAATGTGTAAACAACAATTAATTTTCAGTTTTAGTTTTACACGTGTGAAAGCATGTGTGAAAGAGGAAACTTTTCAAGTAGGTGGGTCATCGAATTTGTTAAAAAAAAAAAAAAAAAATTACTCAAAAATTTCCTCAAAAATCCGTCCCACAAATGAAGTTCGTTGTCTAAGTCTTTCGTTTTGTGAAGTAGGAGAATATGGCTTTTCTTAAAAAAATGACTTTTTGTTTTTTTTTTATTTAATCGATCGGATTTTGGCGTGCGGTGGTAGGTTAGGTTGGCAGGTTGAAGTGGCTGTCACTTAGGCCGTTAATCGGCCCATTGTGATACCAAGAGGTTTTCTTGTGTTTGTGTGAGTGTATGTCTTTTTTATGTAGTGTGCCCCTAACATGCGATTTTTGAAAAACCAGTGCTAGGCTTGGAACATTACACTCCGTTTCGCCTGTGCCGGGAATCGAACCTCGTACCCTGGGATCAAGAGCATAGTACGCTATCCCAGAGCCAAGAGTGCGGTGGTATATCAGATATAATTTGAGACTAATTTGGAATAAAAATCTGTAGATTTAAAGTTCAATTGATCACCTGAATGAACATGATAATTAAGAATGAATCAAGGGTAAAAATGTAAGACGGGAACAGAATGCTCTTTGAAAGATGATGCTTTCATAGGCACAGCAAAGGTCCATGGAATTTTTCAATAGATCCTAGGAACGCTGTATATTTCCTTCTCTCATTTCAGGGACTTTTTTGACGATTTCCATGAATAAGAATTGTAGAGAAAAAGGGTACGCATGCTATGAGACATAAAAATATGAGGGCAAATGAGTTACACAGAAAAACTGGCTACGAAAAATTCCAATTAATGGCGTTTGTTAAAATCGGTTGTATTTACACACAAAAGTCTTTCTGTGTAAATAAAAGTGAAAACGATACCACATAAAATGGAAGAAAAACAATTAGTTTTCTCTATGGTTTTTATCCAAGAAGATTGTCTTATTGAAACCATAGAGAGAAACTTATCATTTATTTTAACGAAAAATTGAACAATCCGTATTTTTCCTTAAAATTTACTTGCCTGTATTCATATACTTTTTTAAATTAATAACTCTTGCTTTTAATATTAAAAAGGCTTCTTCTTAAAACGATTTTCTTCCACTAAGGAATCTTATCAAAACGTCATTTTTATAAGAATGTCACATAGTTTGATTGATATGGTCACCTTATTATTTTACTATGTGAAGAAGTTTTTCATATTCTTCAACAGAAATAA
Organism: Chlorops oryzae; assembly: GCA_020466095.1. Lineage (NCBI taxonomy): Eukaryota > Metazoa > Arthropoda > Insecta > Diptera > Chloropidae > Chlorops > Chlorops oryzae. Next base: position 7,568,957 of record CM035808.1, on the reverse strand, counting down.
GAAGATATTCACATGAAATATATGAGGATATCTATTAAAATGATTCAATAAGATTTTCTCTATGCATTCGAAGAGTTTCTCTATGGAAAAAGCACATCGTTCATATAGTTTAAGCAGATTTCTCTATAAAATCGCTCAATAAGGGGATCTTATCGATTTTATGTGGTCATATTTTTCTGTGTGTATCTCTCTCTTTGTGACAATCTTGGAAATTTTATGAGCCCTCACAAATCATATATAGATGCTTTAGGGTAAATAGTTCAGTACCTATGCGTTCTTAGCGGCAATATCCCCATGTGACTCCATTTGGTAAAAAAAAATTATGTTCCTTCACAACCGAAGGCACCAACGAAGAAGAAATAAGACACCAAACATCCAATATTTCTTCGAAATCATAATGTCTGTGTCACCTGCCTCGACATATTGAGGAAAGAAACCCCTCAAATTATGTTATTCTTGTCTTTAAATAACCAACAAAAAAAATTATTCTCCAAGAAGCAAAATTTTTTACCTTTTACTAATTCCAAAAATTTATTTATATTCCCAATACAAGCTCTTTTCTTCGCACTTATTTTCCTCCGATCAAATATAGTTTTTAAGAATGAAATCTTCTTCAAAACTGAAGCGGTTTAAATCACTTTAACCACCTCTTTGGATCTTTCCATATTTTCCTTCTTAGCACATTTTAATTAAAAACTTTTTTAGCACTTTAAAGCACACAAAATTAACTGAAAACTTAAAGAAGAAAAACACAGAATCGTAGCTGCTCCAACATGCATTAACAAGTGCAATTTACAGTTTGCCGGGGACAAGTAAATATTAAAGATAGCGCGAAAAGAAAAACAAAATACTTGAGGCGCACGTTGCTGGCGCACGTTTCCGCGACGGTTTTTTATCTTAACGGAATGTTTTGGACAAATGCACACGAGTGACTGCCTCGGTGTGCACAACAATCTTTCAGTGGAATCACCAAAATCAAGAAGAAAATTTCAAAGCAAAGCGACATGCAGCACCAATGCTCTGTGCGGTCTCAGCTCAGTTGAGTTGAGCTTCTGCAGCGTGTGCTTTGACTGCGCCACTCTCTTCGAATTAACAACAACAACAAAAAAAAAAAAACTTTGAGAGTGAAAAGAAATTTTATTGAGAAATTGAGAGATTTTTTCTTACAGTTATTTTCAAATATTCGTTTATGTTGCACGACACGAGGGGTTGGAGAAGCGAAAAGAAAATCAAAGAAAAGAAAGGAAAAGGGTTTCCAATGAGTTTTGATTTTTTCAGTTGATCGATTTGATTGTCTTCATTCGAGGTCTTTCTTTTTTTTTTTTTTTGAACTCTTTTTCGAAGTTAATAAATAAAATAACGGAATTGTAAGAGAAGTCTTTAGTCAGTGGGAAAAGCTTTTATTTTGGTAATAACAGAGTATTCCCGCTATGGTACTTGATTGATCTTGAAGACAGCAAGACTAATGTGATTTTTTTTTTCACAATTTTTTACTCTCCCTTGAGGCAGAGAAAAAGTAACCGTTCCATTTTGTGACATTTTAATTAAGAAAATGCAAATTTCTCTGTAAAAGCGAAATTGCCAAAAAAAAAAAAAAAACATTTTCGCAAAAAACAACGATTTTTGCAATCTTGATTCATTCCACATGGCTGAAAAAAAAGCGGAAAATAGTGAAGCAAACTTCAGTGTCATGTGCGCAATTGTTAAATAAAGTTAATCGATCTGGAACGAGTCCGAAAAATTGTTCGTCAAGCAGTGATTTTTGTTCGGCTTTTTTTGCAGAAACTTGAACGTCAGTTTGATGGCCTTTGAGTGCTTCACATTCGAAGCGTTTATTCGGTGGCATTTTAATCGTTTTTCTTCTCCTGCCTAATAGTTTTTTGTTTTGTTTTGATCGGGAGATTTATCATTTTTGTTTTGTTTTACATAACGTTGGAAAAAAAGAATTTCAATGCAACCAGAAGAAAGAGATTAATTTATTTTTAACTGCTTTCCTCTCACCTTTTAAGCTGCAAATTATGTTCAATATTGCGTATTAATTTTAGGTAATTTTTCATAATTTTCCTACCACAAAAAAGTAGAAGGAAAAAACACGTTTTTCGTATTTGAATAATGTAATTGAAGTATCTTAATTAAGGTATAATAAATGTCTTCATTGAGACGATATAATGTGATTGTGAATGGGTTTTCAGAGAACAAGTTCGTTTCTGGAGTCTTTCGTTTTTCATGCCTCTCATTGGCCTCGTTAAAGCTATCTCTTTTTTTTATATTTTTCAATGTGTATTGCTTTTCAGTTTGTTTCACCCAAATCCTGCTTTACATAAGTTGAGAGTACTTTCTTTGTTGGAACCTCATTTAAAAGCATATAATTATCTTGATTCTTTTTAAGCGCTTTTTTTTTTTTTTTTTTTTGGTGGTGTGTTACTGTGTCTGCCTCAGAATGACTTGGTATTTTATTGTAGATATTTGTTTGGTAGCTTCTTTAATAGCTTGTGGTGACTTGCTTTTCTTGATGCCAATCATTTTCGCACTTTTCCCGATTTTATGCGATTTTAATGTGTTTCCATTAGGGAAACAGTTGAGAGTAAACAGTTTTGACGGCTCTGGCATTTTGTAATGAGGCTCTGGCATAAATTTATTTCTAAGCCGAAGGCACACTAAGACCACTAATTACCTGAAGAGGAAAAATGTTTTGGGGAAATAACATATTCCTTGATGCCGTTTCCCTGAAAGGTGTTACTTTTTTTCGACTTGAAATCGAACATTTTCTCTAATAACATTTCAAATACGTACAAGAAGAAAATTATTACTATGCATACATACATACATATATATGAGTATTTTCATGCCAATGGAATTTGCCCTGTTGTAATGAGTCGGTCAAATTTCTAAGAAGGACTGGCCTTTGACCGGTCTAAATCCAACCGTTATATTATGACAGTTCGTTCCATCGAATTCGGCTAGCCGGCGGTCGGTAATAAACGTGTTGGTTTAAAGGTAGTCTGTAAATGACACTTTCATCAACTTAGAATATACCTAAGAATTTAGTTTTCTATTTTCCTTATTTGACTATCCTAAATCCAGAAAAAATTACGACAATTGACCCAAAAAACCCGCCGTTTTGCGGACCAGTCCCTCTCCAATGACAGGCCCATGTTAAAAAGGTCAGTTGAATACATTAGAAGTGGAATTATGAGGGGACTAGTACTCGTAACAGTAAGGACTGACCGAAAGCTATACTTGGATCAGTCCATATTACTGCAGGGTGGTTTAAGAAAGGCCTTAAAATGACTTACACCCTTTTCCAGTTAACTTTGAAAAAACTTTTTCATTTAGCAAAATATTCATCTCAATATTTAAAGAAAAATTAATGAATTTGTGGGCATTTATCTGACGAAATTACTTCCAGCTTTAACATCACCTACGCAATTCTATAATAACCTTGATAAAACATGTTAAAATTGGCGAGTTTTTCAAAAAAGAAAAGCGTCGGAAAGATTTCAAATACATATGTATTTACATGAATACGTTAAGGGCTTTTAAATATTTGTTGTTGCCCTGATTATCCGATCAGAGCTTTTCAAAGTTTCGTTTTAATACATGTTCCTCCTAAAAGTATGCAAATTATTTTGTTTTATCTCAGGCTACGGATAGAAATTATTTCATGGAACTTTGTTTTGTTGAAAAGACATAAAAAAAAATTGAAAAACAAAAATTTTTTGTGTGGTTCAATTTCTTCATTGCTTTGAATGGAATTCATTTCTGTTGTGACTGAAATCAATCATTGATGTCAAAGGTTTGGAGACTCGAAAGTTTATTGAAAGAAGTTATTAAGCGATAAGCCTAAACCAATTACTATTTTACAGCTACCATAGTGAGTTAATTGACTTGAATCTCATAAATAATTGTTTAATCGACTTTCGAAAGAACTTAATTTCTATATACAGTGTACTCTCTCCTTGCGGACATTCCTCATAAACGGACACTTTTTGGGAATGCTCTGGTGTTCTTGCTTCTTAAATAGATTTCTCTTAAGCGGATACCTCTATTAAGCAGAGGTCCCGTATGTGTCCGCTTAAGAGAGAGTACACTGTATTGAGTCGATTAAAATTGGTAAAATTGAAGAATATTCCATTGCATATACCATAGATTATTTTAAGAAAAATTAAGAGCGGACCTTTTTTAATATAGGTTTTAATGCATTTTTTTTTCATAAATTTTGTACATACTTAAACGGTATTTATTTTAATAAAAATAAGGAACATATATCGTTTGTACCACTTTTATCGCTATTGACCGCTTCACGCTGCCGTAAGAAAGAGAGAAAGAATTTTTGTCATATTTCCGACGAGTTTTCATTACGAAATTATATTTTAAGAGCGTCCAATTCTGTGATTTAGAGTGGCGAATTTTACATTAAGAGTGGCTAGAGCGGCCAGAGCGGCCGCCTTAAAATAATCCATGGCATATACCCTACACTAAGCCCTGCCACACCTTAATAGCTGTCAGTATTAATGTTAAAATTGCCTCAATCAATAAAAACAACTTACAGCAACAAGTACAAGACTGGCATGATAGATTGTCTATGTTTGGACTACGTTTGAATGTCGGGAAAACAGAATACATGACAACAGACAATTGCGAAGCAGGGACCATCAAAATAAATAACACTGACCTACCAGGACGGAAAAATTTAAATATCTTGGGTCGACACTTTCTGCTGATGGGACGATAACTCGCGAAGTTACTAAGAGAGTTAACGCCGCTTGGCTCAAGTGGCCATCAGGCCAGTCGCTCTTTATAGTACCGAATGTCTACCAGCAACGAGAGTAGCAGAAAGAAAGGTTAGTGTTATAGAAACAAAGATGCTTCGCTGGATATCCGGACTCACTCGTCTTGATCATGTTCGCAGAAGCAAGGCTACGCTGGTATGGACACGTCCTGAGACCAAATGAGGAGACTTTGGCAAAGAAAGGCTACGCACTGGAAATTCAAGGTTACAGAAAACGGGGGCGTCCGAAACAGCGCTGGATGGACACAATTAAATGGGACTTAGAGGCTTTAGGACTTACCTCGGATGATGCAACCGAGAGAATAAAATGGAGGAACTGGTCGCGTTTTGCGGACTCCGGGATAGACCGGGATAGTTAAACACGCAAGAAGAAGAAGTATTTATGTTAAATATATTTCATTTACTACGCTACCATAAGGCCTATTTCTTTTTGCGTTTAAAATAAATAAATAAACGAAACTAACCTAAACTAAACTTAACTTAACAGCTCCCCACTTAGTAACTACTTACTACACTAGCAGACCTGGGGGTAGTGCACTAAATTTTTAGTGATTCACATTTTTAACTAAATCCCAATCTAGTGGTAGTGCAGCTAGTGGGTTTTAATAAAAAAAATTTGAGTGCAAGAAACCTGACGTGTCAGTTCCACTATTATTTTTAGTGGTAGTGAAACAAAACTTCAACTACAAGCCTAGTGGTAGTGAAGTTAAAAAATGTCCACTAAAATAAAATTAGTGCTTAAACATTTTTTTCCACTCAAAATTTAAATAACTAGTGGAAAATCAAACTGTTCCACTAAATTATTTTCAGTAAGTTTTGAATTTTGTATCTTTATTCATTTTAATTTTCAAATAAACACAAGAAGTTTAAAAAAAAATAAAATGTTTGCTTTCGACTCGGATGATAGTGTTGTAGACCCGAGCTTCAGTCTAGAAGAGCACAAAGTAAGCACTCCTAACATTTTAAAACGACCAGTGACCCATGTGCAAAAAGCTATATCAAAAGTACCAAGAATGATTGTCATAGTGCCAGTGTATTCTGGCATGCCCGTTGCCAGTTTTATTCTTTTTCAAACTCGTGATTGAATCTGTGTTTAATTTATTCAAAATATATTTTTTTCTTATTTAGTGGAGATATTTTGTTAGCCACTAATTTTTCAACAACAAAATTTGATTTGGAAAAAATAAAAAAATTTTTTTTTTAATTGTATATTTTGCCCTAGGTTGTAAAACTTTTTTTAAGGAATTTTGTAAATTTTTAACACTTTTTACACTAAAATATAAGAAATTAAATTCATCAATTGGGAACCAAATAAAATTTCAATTAAAAACGTGGGGCGAAAAATTTTCCTCCCCCAGGCGCCTTAAAGTCCAGTTTCTAGATTGTCCCAGAGAAATAAGAACTGAAACAAACTTGAAAGTTAAATAAGGTGGTAAAAAAACCCCTTAAATGACTAAAAAATCAAATAACTTGAAAATTTCCTTTTATTTCAAATCCTTTCTTAAAGTATAATTGATTCTGACAATCTCCAGTTAATACTCATTTTTTAACTTGATTACCTTTAATTGGGGTTTTTCCCGGGGGGAATTTTCGGATTTTTTTTTAATTACATTTTTTTTTTTTGAAGTTAGGGTTTTTTTTAAAAAAATTTTTCCCTAAATTTTTGATTTAATTTTTTAATTTTTTTTTAAGGTTCTTTAAGAAAAAAATTTTTTAACCTAAGCTCGTGATTTTCCAAAAATTTTTTGTTTAGGAATTTAAATTCCCAAATGGTGGTTCTTCTTCAAGGCTTTGGCCGAGGCGAAAAATTTAAAAAGAGAAGAAAGAGAAAAAGTTTTAAAAAGAAACCAAATAAATAAAGAAAAAATATAATTTTAAATTTAAAAAAAAAAAAGAATATTATAAAAGAAGGACAAAAAAGTCAAAGCAAAAAAAAATTTTTTTTTCCCAGTCCTGGTGACAGGATTTAACCGCGAGACAGTTATTCAACCACTGTTTATTATTGAACTTGTTTGTATTGTTGAATACCCTACTAACACATAAGCTAAGAATTTTAAGTTGAACTCGTTATTTTAACTGCTTTTTCAGTTAAATATAATACCTTTTTCTCTCGGAATTTTATCATTCCCTTTTCATTCTGCATTTCAAAGCAACCACGCCCACATATACTACTATATTCCAGCTACTGATGGTAGTTTGAGACCTATTCCTATTAAAATACCTACTCAGAGTTTTTGTCGATTCTCATAAGTGAAATATTGTCAACTTTGGCTTGTCATCTCCGATAACCTTTGTGTGTTCATCCATTCATTAAATCGTCCCACTCAATAGATACTGTAACCCTACATTGCGTGCGAGAATTCAAAGATCAGCCCTTTAAATTTTGTTTTTAATGGATTGTTGAACCCACTGATACCTACAAATAAACTTACTTTGAACTGAAAGAGGTCAGAGGTCCTGCACAATTCCATATAAATAAGCACAGAAAGGGCTCAAGTTGTGATAATAAAAAACGTATCCATAAAAGATTTTATGTAAGCAGTAAAAAAAGAGTACCTTAACATTTTTTTATAAGGTTTGTTAATTTTAAATTTAAAAAAAAATAGGTTTAACATTTTTTAAAGGTTTGAATTTTTAAAAAAAAAAAATTAGTTTGGGTTTGTTTTCAGAATATAATTTAATTTTTCTACTCGAAATAAGGAAAAAAAATGGAATTTTAATTTTTTTTTGTAGTGCAAATATCATTGATCAAAGCATCCGCGTTGTGTTGATTAAATTTACCTTAAGGAATTTTAGCTTAAATATAATAATTAGTTAAAACATTTTTAAAAATTTCCAGTCTTGATATTAACAAAGAATTTTTTCGGTCTCAATATTTGTCATTCCCGAAATGAGTCCTTAACAAAAACTTTGAACTTTTGAGGAATGATTTAATTTTTGCAATTTTGGTTTGGGGGCTGTCTTCAGCTTTGGCTCAAAATAATTTAAATTAAGAAAAAATTTCATTTCAAAATTTTCAAACCATTAAGTTTATTATCACCCTATGGATTCAGAGATTAAGGGGGTTTTTTCATTGAGAACTTTTTTTTCGATTTTTTTTTTTCATTTTATTTAATAGCTTGGGAGTTGTAAAAAGCCCCTAAAAGGATTTTTTGAAATTCGAAATTTTAGAGTTGTTGCCCTGATTATCCGATCAGAGCTTTTCAACGTTTCGTTTTAATACATGTTCCTCCTAAAAGTATGCGAATTATTTTGTTTTATCTGAAGCTACGGATAGAAATTATTTCATGAAACTTTGTTTTTGTTGAAAAGACATTAAAAAAAATTTAAAAACAAAAATTTTTTGTGTGGTTCAAATTCTTCATTGCTTAAATGGAATTAATTTCTGTTGTGACTGAAATCAATCATTGATGAAAAAGGTCTGACGACACGAAAGTTTATTGAAAGAAGTTATTAAGCGACAAGCCTAATCCAATTACTATTTTACAGCTACCATAGTGAGTTAATTGAATTGAATCTCATAATTAATTGTTTAATGGACTTTCAAAAGAACTTAATTTCTATATACAGTGTACTCTCTCCTTGCGGACACTCCTCTTAAGGGGACCTTCTGGTCTAGAATTTTTTGAAAATTGATTTTTTTTTTTATATATTTCGGAAGAATAGACTTTTAAGAATATGCTGTCAAAGTTTCGTGAAGATATTGACAATATTTGTTTTGCTACAGCCTTTTTAGAAGGTGGAGACAGCAGGCAGCGCGCTTGATCAAAGCAACTTTGAACGCGTTTATCTCAAAACTACTTTTTTTGACCTGGTGTGAATGAAAACAAAAAAACCATCGAACCGATTTGTCTGGAATTTTTATATATTATATTATTCATAACATCAATGGCTATGGCCCGAACTAGAATCGAATTTTTATTTCAAGAACTTCACATTTTTTCATCAAAAAAATGGTCAAAAAAAGGGGAGTTTTTGATGGTTGAAATAAAAAATTGCGCCATTTTGTCAATTGAAAAAAAATTTTTTTTATTCTAGTTCCTGTCATAGCCGCATTCATTCTGATTAATAACATATTTTTGTTTTTTTTTCCGATTACCAGAACTGCCAAAATCTTTCACACCACGGAGGTACTTTTTCAAAGAGGGTCCACTTCATCGCCATTTTTAAAATACCAAAAAAAAAAAAAAAATTACAACATTTTTTTATTTTTTGTCAATAAAGAATATAATAAGCCTGCATACTTAGAAAATCGTTTTTTATTTGGCTTAATACCAAAAAAAAAATCATGAAAATACCCTAAATTTTCGTGCTCTAGACCAGAAGGTCCCCTTAAACGGACACTTTTTGGGAATGCTCTAGTGTTCCTGCTTCTCAAATAGTTTCCTCTTAAGCGGATACCTCTATTAAGCAGAGGTCCCGTATGTGTCCGCTTAAGAGAGAGTACACTGTATTGAGTCGATTAAAATTGGTAAAATTGAAGAATATTCCGTTGCATATACCCTGTACTAAGCCCTGCCACACCTTAATAGCTGTCAGTCTTAATGTTAAAAATATTTCATTTACCACGCTACCCATAAGGCCTGTCTTTTTGCGTTTGAAATAAATAAATAAATAAACTAAACTTAACTTAACAGCTCCCCACTTAGTAACTAATACACTAGTCATTGTATTTATCATTCCTTTTTGACATTGAACTGTCATTTCAAAGCAACCACGCCCACATATACTACTATATTCCAGCTACTGATTGGTTAGTTTGAGACCTATTCCTATTATAAATACCTACTCAGAGTTTTGTCGATTCTCATAAGTGAAATATTGTCAACTTTGGCTTGTCATCTCCGAGTAACCTTTGTGTGTTCATCCATTCATTAAATCGTCCCACTCAATAGATACTGTAAACCTACATTGCGTGCGAGAATTCAAAGTTCAGCCCTTTAAATTTTCTTTTCTAATGGATTTTTTGAACCCACTGATACCTACAAATAAACTTACTTTGATCTGAAAGAGGTCAGAGGTCGCTGCATCATTTCCATATAAATAAGCACAGAAAGGGCTCAAGTTGTGATAATGAAAGACGTTATCCATAAAAGATTTCTATGTAAAGTCAGTAAAAAATAGAGTATCTTAACATTTTTTTTATAAGGCTTGTAAATTTTAAATTTAAAAAAAAAAATGTAATTTAGAGATTGATGACTTTCAGAATATAGATGAAAAAATTTTCTACTCGATAATAAGGAAATAAAAAATGAGAACTTTTACAATTTTTTCGTGAGATGTCAACATGATCATTGATCAAACCGCATCACGCGTTGTGTGTGCATTAAATTTGGACCTTGAATAGTCGAATTTAACTGAGCTTAATCATGATAATAATGTAGTTAAAAAATGAACATTTGACTTTCCGACAACTTTTAAGTCCCTGCATGTAACATTTTTAAAAATTAATATCACAGTCATTCGATGATTAAGCGAATACGAATTATTTTCGAGTCTCAATAGGTGTGTCATTGCCCGAAATGAGCTCCATTCAAGCAAAGCAATTTTGATCACTTTTAGAGGAAGTGTATTTAATTTTTGCTATTTTAATGTTTAGAGGGCTGTCTTCAGCTCTGTGGCTACAAGAATAATTTATTACAGAAAAAATTTCATTTCAAAATTTTCAGAGACCATTAAGTTTATGTACTACCCTAGTGGATTCAGAGCTTTAAATTTATTCTTATATAACTTGGCTGTTTGAGAGACTCAAAGCAACTTGAAATTTCACTGCACAAAAAGTCAAAAATCTGCAGCAACAGAAGTCAAAGAACTACAGAAGCGGAAAATACGCACGTTTTTGGCCTTGAAAGCCAAAGTTATGAGGTGAAGTTCAAGAAAACGTGCACATAACAATCTTAGAGAGAGAGAGAGAGAGAGAGAGACATAGATAGAGGGCTCACTGCGTTTGAGTGGTGGTGGCAAAATGAGCACCAGGCCATGGCACGCAAACCAGGCCACTGCAAAAGTCATTATCATTTCTGGTAAATCCATAAGCGGATGCTATTCTAAGGCTTGGCTTATTAGTCATTTTTATTTACATTCTGATGCTCTTTCCTTTGACTCGGAGAGTTTCCAACAAAAGCTTCGGAGTAGAAAAACCGTCTGAGCCCTGATATTTTTGACCAGCTCGAACGTGTTAAGGCGATCGGTTCAGTCGCGACTTAAAAGTGAAGCGGAAAACACGTCCGAACTCGAGCGTCAAAAATTAAGCCGAATCAAGCATATGTGAAGATTTGTTCTTTCTGTCGATTTTTCGTCTCTCGGAATCATGACATTTTATAGCAAATTGGTGCAAATTATTCTAATTTCTTATTAGACACTATTCAAGTCTGAGCTGAGAAGATTTTTTGTGAAACACTTTGAAAGGCATTTGAACAGCGAAAATGTTATTTGATCGAATTTCAATTTTGAAGAAGTTTAAAGTTGAATCTGTGGATAATGATTCGGATATGGTTACCAAGGTAAGATTCTTTTGAGGTTTTTTTTTTCAATAATTTTTTAAAATTTCTTTTGAACAATTGCAAATATTTTATTCTACTTCATCTTCATCTAATTATATGGCGGAGGGTAGCTATTATTTCTCTTGATAGGCCAGGCTTCTGAGAATGTAAACGAAATTGAAAAATTAATCGTTTTCGATGAGACTCAAAGAATTTGTACAGGAAATAAGGTATTCAGGGGTGTCAAAGAATCCGATAGCTATCGGAATTGGAATTAAAGTTGGATGAATTTTCATATATATTTCATAGACAGCTGGATAAAATAGGGTTCTGTGCAATTAAGAACCGATAATAGTTCTGATTGAAAACCAAAAACAACAAAATTTTTAAATTTTGTATGAAATTTCGATCGGTTTTTATTCCGATTCCGACAGTTATCGGATTCTGTGACACCCCTGATTATTTCTTTGAATTTCTAACAGGTTTCAACTGCTTTTATTATTTTTCTTAAGCCTTGTTTACCTCTTTTCGGATTCGCTCATGCTCCCCATGCGGTGTGGGTATGTGATCTCAGCACACTTCTGTAGGCATTCTGATCTTGGATTATTTCATGGTTGAGACCTATCTTTTACTGTTTTATTTCACCTGCCTGATCTATGTATTTTTCCGTGCACCTCTTTTTCGGCCGTTTGCTGGAACAGTGGTGGATATTGGCTTTTTTTGCGGGGGGTTCTCCGGCGATCGCGTTTTAACATGTAAATGAAATCGCATTTGACTAATTTTTAACACTTCAGTGTTGGGCTTATGAATGAAGATTTGCGAAAATTCGAGAGAAAAACAATTTTGAATTTTGATAAAAATTTTACAACATTTATCTCTCAGTATCAAACAATCAGTCTGAATCATAGCCGATCTCTCGCCGCCCTATATAGCACCTATAGTTAGATTTGCATATAAATATAGGTATACCTCATATTTAATTGTGAAGAAAATAAAAATAATAATACAGCCCAGCTCTATGTATTACAGAGGACCTTATGACGCAGCAGCGTACGCCATCCCACGGACTCTACCACACTCTTCTCTACCTTTTAATAAACAGCAAAATGTGACGAAGATTTTATTATTCCAAATCCCCTGTCCTCACAATTGGACTCAAATAATTGCCGAAAATTCGGGGTTCTTTTTTCCTTTTTTTTCTTTTTTTTTTTTTGCTCTTTTTGAAAGGAACCGAAGCAAGACTCTGGAAAGGTACTACACAAAATCTCAAAAATAAAATGCGCCATTTGATTTTATGTGTGCAAAAAAGTATATAATTAGATACGCCAGATTAAAAAAAAAAAACAAATAAAACAAACAAACAAATTAATTAAAATAATTTAGAAGTTGAAAAACGACTTCTTTAGAACGAACTCCATAATTTGGCTATTCAGGCAAACGCTCTTGGGCTTAGTCATTTGCCCAATAACGCGTATAAAAATTTATGAAATGAATAAAAACTTCTCTCATACAAAACTTTGTTTAAAGAACGCGATCAAACCTGATTTTCTTCCAAAACAACGTCCCGCATTTGACTGAAGTGAAACGATTTTGGTTCTACTTTATTTAGTATTTAGTTTAAAACTTCGATGACTTTGGTTCAAAATTAAACTCAAATGAAATCGAAACAAAGAAGATTTATAGTTCACATTACAATAAGAATTTTATTTTATTTGCATTTGAATAAAAAAAAACCAAAGAACCGAATGTCAGCCACTCAAACAAGACCATCAAACAAGTTACCAAAATCACTGAGACGTATCCATTGAATGAGCGCTTCAATAACCACGAGAAAAACCTCACAGCTCAAAGAAGTCAATTGGTTTTGGTCCGAAGGCGGAAGTTTATCAATATTTCGTATCGGATGTGTGTATATTTGGACTCTTTTCAATATTTAGAAAAAAATTTTTTTAATACAAGAATTATTGCCAAAAATTTATGATGAAAAGATCAAGGCCGTGGATTTACTGTAATTTTATATTAGACAATAAAAAAGACCAGTTGAACAGGAAGTTAAAATTTTACGTACTGCGGTCGAACGACTCAAACAAAATTTAATTTTACCCTTTTCGATACTATTCGATCCTTCAAAAATCCTCTTTTAACTCCTTTCAGAGAACCGAGAATGATAGAATATAAGATTACGACATGCGCAGATTTTACTTTTATCCGAGCACTTGTGACATTTTTGTTGCCACAAATTTGCGTAAAGTTTTTGAATTATTTTTGTAAATATTAGTTTAAGTTATTAAATTTTTTTTAATTGATCCTATTTTAAGGACGATTCAAGTATGTAAAAACGTAGTTTTGTTAATGTTTCAAATTGGTAGAATTTTTTTCGAACGTCAGTGGCAACCCTGCAAACACATAAATTCTTTAATTACAATTATTTTTCTTGAAAATTTTCATCTGTAAAAAATTTTCAATAATTTCAACCAATCAGAATGCTTTTAACTATTCTATGTCACAAGTGTACATGCGCAGAAGAATCAAAATTCGAACCATGGCAACTTCGGCCAAATTTCGGCGCGTTATGGCATGATTTGGTGAAAAAGTTCAACTATGGTGAACCACGCCATAAGTCGAATGTTGTGGTGAACCACATAATAGAAAGTGTGGTGTACCACGTAATAACTTTTAGCCGAAGTTGCAGCTATAGTTCTATATGATTCGAACTCTGATTGTCGTAGGTACCCATATAGTAATATAGGGGACACTTACAACAACAACCGAAATCAGTGCTGAACTAGTGATGCTATATTTTCTTTAGTATTCACTTAATTTTGTAACTAAACATACTTGCGATTATATATTTTAATGTTTTCTTTCTAATGTAAAACTTTTTTAGTTTTTTATGATAGTTTCTGCAATTCTGTACCTTTTTCATTCCAAAGAGATCCAAAAATATATAGTTTATGCATTCTATTTGTCATGATATTTAATAAGTACTTGAGCCACTAGTTATGTATCGAGCAATTTTAGTTATGATATCACTGAATATTTCATATCAGCTGTTCTGTGGTGGAATTCAAACTTTTTGTTAATCGGTCATATTCGACGGATGAGTACTCTGCTTTAGCGTTCGTCAATAATATGAGCAAAAATTTATCTAATTATTTTTAATTGTATAAAAATAACATATTTTGCTGTAAAATAATATGAGTTCTTATGAGAAACCTTTGATTAACACTTATATGTATCTGATTTTTAACAAAAATTTTAGTTCATGTTACAAGATTATAAAATATTTGTTAGACCGGAACCAGAACTTTCAGGGGGCGTGCTACGTTTTTGATTTTTCCATAATAATGCAAGCACGGGGGGCCTACTTCAAATCAACACACACGTTTTTTTGCCAAGTGCCATCTATAGTACTATATGGTCGTACCCTTATAATCTATTATCCTTGTTTCAGAGAACTGCTTAATAAGTATTTAGGTCACATAAAACTCAACACACCTTGTAAAATATTTAGATATACTATCAGCGTCATCAGTACCACTGGAAATGGGCATTACAATCTCAGACCCTTTCTCTTTCTGTCCGAATTTTTGCCTACAGTGATCAAATTTGTTAGAGACAAGAGTAAAAACAAGTTCGACAATAGACTATATCGGACCATTTTAAAGGGTGCCTTCAGTATTAGGGTCTGTTATAAAAATCATTAAAACTGCTTTTATAGCGTGTTCTCAATTAAGCCGGAGAAAAGAGGCTTGTTCTCCGTATATGGATATTTCCAAACGGACATGACAGTAGCTTTAGCAATTTTAAGTCCCGAATTGAAGAATGCGGAAAATGGTAATTTTGTTTCCAACTATTATCGCGCAGCTCTTCCGGACTTTTATACATATCAAAGTTTTATGCAGATCAGAAAGGCAATTAGATTAGAAAGGCTCGGACGTGACAAAAAGTTTACTTTTTTCTGGAAATACCCATATACGTTAAACAAAAATATTCTTCTCTGCAGTTGATCAATCAAACAGATTTTTGTAAAGACTATCCCCTCTCCGAAATGAAGTGTATAAAAAGAACCACAAAAAGAGGTTTAAATTCTGTAGTTTTTTGAGAGTTTTGATAGATTCAAATAAATGAAAAAAGTAGGCGTGGCAAATCGTCTCTTGCACGCGATGTTCAAAGTTATTTTATGCACTAAATCATGATTCTATATTGCTCTAAGATACTTCATTTTCGGACCATCGTCTTATGAAGAGTAAAAGTAGAAATGAGAAGGCTTAAAAGCAACTAATTGTCATGTTAGGCTGTCTATAACACCCTTAAATGTTTTGAATAAAATTCAATTTAAAATTGAAAAATAGTTTCATGCGATCATTTACGAGACATCGGCCAGGAATAGTTCTAACTTTATGTAAGAGAAAACATTACAAGGCACGATAGTGACCTTAAGGAGTTCATGTTATAACCTTCAGCAGCATGCTTATTTTTTTTATTCATGACAATGTATGTCCCCAAACATAATTTTGTGGGAGCATGCAAGAAAAATACTAATTGAATTAACGAAATTACTTCAATCATAATTTGTGTAGAGATACGCACCCACGAGTGCACATTTGAACTGAAGCGATTGCCGTGACGTGTCTGGCGATGATTCGCATGCGCAAAATAGCCATGGGTCTTGTCTTTCGAGTCAATCAAATACGTCAAAATGAAATAATTATTCGTACGTTGTTTCCAAGCATTTTCGTATCAACTGGCCATCGTATATTAGGCGATAGCCGCAGCTTAAATGAGGGTCAAGTTCAGGGCGCTCACAGTGACGTGCTTCTGCCGCATACCAGTTTTTCAAATCGAGGTGCCTTCGAGCGCATTAGTCGCCCTTAGATCTTATATTCAAATCAAAAATTTTGCGATGAAATTGAAGAAAAAAAAAAAGGTTTTCAAATATTTATGTCTTTCCGCTTTTCTTTTCAGATACCTGCAATTGTTGGATTTCTGAATTTGGACTGAAGCGAATGTGTGGAACTGCATTCACCACCAAATGATGCAATGAGCTATACGATTGCAAAAGTAAAAGGCTGAAATGGAATTTTACAACTAGTTTCGTTTTTAAGATTTCTTCTCACGGCTATGATTTTGTAAATAAAAAATCATTCAAGCACAAAAGCTCTATGCAATTTGTTTCTTTTTTTTTTTTTAATAATTGAAAAGAAAATTAAATTTTTGCTCGACCTTTGGGGGGGAATGTTTTTTTAAAGATATCTCTATCTTGCTCAGCAAAAGGTTTACTTAAAAGAATAAACCAACGATTATCCTTCAAATCTGAATTCCATATAACCCTCAACGACTAATTAAATCCAAATGCAAAGTAGAAGAAATTTCTTAGCCATAAAAAAAAATTCTTAATTCTTCCCAACACAATTCTCTATCCCGGCTGGAAATTTTAACTAGTTATTGCAAGGACCCTGGCAAAAATAGCCTAATTCATGTCTTGGGAATGCCCATTAAAGTCTAGCCAGACCCTTGCTGGTTTCTTAATGCTTTGGGTAGAATGGGCCATGCTAGTTATTTCTGTCTAGGACTTTTCTAGATCTGCCGATCCATCCCCATGGTAATTCTAGTACGTTTAAGGACATTATATTCAATCATTTTGTTTTACATAAAGATTTATTTTCACATCCATCCATGGCGGGGTATAGTTTTCAACTAGCTAATTATTGCACCTCGATCGAACCTCATTGGTTACTAGATCACCTCTGAGCAAAGCTGAAGTTCCACACGTAGGGATGCAAACGATATATCGATGTTTCCAAAACATATCGATGTTGAAATCAAAAACATCGATGATACATCGTTTTTCATAGGCGATATTTTATGAACAATATTTTTTCATACAGGCCTTTTACACTAGCCAATTATTAACGCGAATTCTCACCTTTTGGGCGAACAAAATGTTGAAATTTAGGGAAACATTGCCCGTTTTATGATTTCGCGTGCTGGATAGATCATTTTTCGCCCTCTTTTGTATGTGGAAACAGGTATGTAAATCAAAAAGCGTGTAAAAATAAATATCTTTCGTTCTATCGGTGATCTATACTATTGAAACCTAATCTGACCTAGTCAATTGTATTTGGACTGCATTGAGAGGTGTTTCTTGGTCGAAATAAGCAATCATCATCTCTGAATGAAGGTTTAAAAATGTAATTAGCAATATCGGAAAGACATCGATATATGTTATCGTGTGGAAACGTCAATATTTTTAACATCGATGTTTGACTTTTGGAAACATCGATATTCTCATATCGATATTTTTTATGAGCGATATTGCATCCCTATCCACACGCAAAGTACACGCTTTATATTGCCTACGAATTTAAACTAAGTGAGAATTATAAAAAATGTTCCCAAATTTTGTCTCTCGGGGGAAAAAAATTCACATATAGACGGGCTATAACTAATAAAATCTAGTGAGGCACTATATAGACTTTTCCTAAGAAGGTCACTAATGAGGAGGAACTAACTAACTACACGATGACACCAGAATAAGAATTTCTATCCGGGCTTTACCTAGAGAAAAGTACATAGGACCTGTCTAGATTAATCACGTCATCGCCAATATAGGGGCGATTCTATCCAGCACCATAGTAGGGCCAAGACAAGCCTGATCTAGTCAAGATTTGTTAGTCCAGGGCCGCTCTTCACCCAACCTAGATTTATTTATATTATGGCAAATCTAGCTAGTCACAAGGCTTTGTATACGCAATTGTCCAGCCGGGATACGAATCTCTTCCCCCTCTTAAGGGGGTCTTCTCATTGAAAACCCGTTTTTTGGACCCTTTTTAAAAAAATTCTTATTT
Source organism: Chlorops oryzae (assembly GCA_020466095.1). Taxonomy (NCBI): domain Eukaryota; kingdom Metazoa; phylum Arthropoda; class Insecta; order Diptera; family Chloropidae; genus Chlorops; species Chlorops oryzae. Next base: position 7,550,832 of record CM035808.1, on the reverse strand, counting down.
GAAAACGCAAAGAATAATTGAAAACTTTTTTATTTATTGTATTACAAAAGGTTCAAAGTAAATTAAAAAAATTTTTGTGCCTCGATACGTGGGCTGTTCAAAAAGTAATGAGACTTCAAAGTTGGTGGTGAAAAAAAAGGTGCCGTCACGGCGGCCACGATTCCGGGTCTCCGGAGCGTCCGAAATGGAAAAAAAAAACGGGGTTATAATCAGTATAGATGTAATTCTCGGGTGAACCTCAAGCTTAAATTTGTGATTTTTTTTGACAAAATGGCGGCCATTCAAAAAAAAAATTTCAATTTCGGGCTTTTTTTTTTTGTAGTTTAGTGTAAAAAAAAAATAGTAAAAAAATTTTTAAAATTATGGTCGAGGTTCACCCGAGAATGGTGACAATTCTGCGTCGATTCCACTTTGTTTCATAAAAATCGGTTCAGTTGAACTGGAGATATCATGGCCGCCAGTTCGAAAAACGTGGTTTCGAGATAAACGCGTTTAAAGTTTGAAGCAACACAAAAATTACTCGTTTTAGCGCAGATCTTGCTCGACAAAGAAGGCTATATCCTCTAAACTATTTCGAATTTCAAAAAATCCTTTTAGTGGCATATTCACAACTACCCAAGCTATAAATAAATGCAAAAAAAAAAAGTCGAAAAAAAAGTTGCTCAATGAGAAGACCCCCTTAAAGAGCTGAACTTGTTCCTTTGATTATAGTGAAAATGCAAAATGTTTTGGCAAATTATCCGTATACTTAAATTTTATTTATATGTAATTTTGATTTTTTTTGTTGTTGATATTTTTGATATTTTTGATATTTTGTTTTTAAACGACACATTCCGATCCTCTGGCTATTACTTTCGATTCGCATTTGGTATTACATTTGGCATAAGCTACTTCGGCACAATGGTTGACGGTGATACAAACTTTCTTTCCATTTTCGTCGCAGGTTTCAACTTGTCTTGGAACCTGAGACATTCCATAGAAATGCTTCCTCATACATTTCATGGCCTTTTCTCTTTTCTCCGCTGCCACAGCGCAAATATCCTCAATGCCTCCGCAGATATTGAAGGGTTTAGGCGTGTAATTCACACAAGCATTAAGGTCGTATTTCTGAGCCGCAACTAAAGCGAATAACGCAACCAACGCAAATGAAAATAAAAATTTCGAAGCCATATTTCTAGCAGAAAAATCGAAGTTTTGGAACTGATAACTTCGAAAATTGTCTGAGGGCCTTTTATACGAAATCAAAGATCAAAAGACTCAATTTATTGAAATGCTGAACAAGCAAACTACGGCCTTATTTTGGTAAATATTGGATTATTTCTATTTGTGTTTTTCTGTGATATATTTTATTTACTTCCCATTATTCTTGTGATAATAAGGAATAACTGCTTAAGTCGTATATAAATTTTTAGAGAAAAATAGCATGCAAAAGGAGATATGATTTCTAGAGGGGAATGATGAAGTTCAGGGCTTTACATGCGCCCTTTTTCTAAGAAATTCACAGCACCAATAGCTCACTTTGAATTTAAGTCGACTTAAGTTGTTATTCCTCCATTCCATGCTTAACTAAAAAAAACACTTGCCGTAACAAATTCCAAACTCATCATTTTCAGCCTTCAATCTAGCAGAGTATAATATTTACTATAAAACCAATATATGATTTTTTTTCAGCAATTAAACAAACAATTATGTACGATTTATTGGAAAACAGTTGTTCGAAATTTTGTGAATAGACGCAACGAATTAAACAAATTAAGACAGCTGAGTTTAAGGTATTGGAAGAGTAATTGTAAGAACTTCATTTTTTGGATTGAATATTTTGTAGATTTTTTCGAATTTTTCATTGCCAAATGTCACTGTCACTTTAACGATAACGAGCCCCTATTCTTCACTGGAAGTTAGGGATAGCAAATGAAGACTGTCAGGATAACGACTAGTCTAACAACAATCATTTCAAGCCAAAAAGCCAAGAGGGTTAAAGTTGCAGGGAGTACAGAGAAACAAAGATGCATAGACACACCAGACAGCAGCTCTTATAGGCATAAGTCTAATAGCCTTTTCAGACTAGCAGCTAAATCTAGATTTAGAGCCAACTTCTGCATTTATCCGTGTATTTAAATGCATTTAGGGCCTGCTAAATGCAGAGATAAATTCTGAATTTATGATGAATTCGCTGCAACAGTGGCGAGAAAAGTACGAAATAAATTTGATTCTAGGCAACCCCAGCCCAAACAACTGACGCCAGCCGCCAATTGTGAAAAATCGAGAAAAGTGTGTTTAGAAGAAATGAAGAACCCCAATTTATTAATAAAAACGATGTTCCTCCTCTTTAAATATGACGAGACCTCTATTTTGAGAAGCTCCCTTCTATCCATTTTTTCCTTGTTTTTAAGGACATTCAAAAATAAGGAGGCCAATTTTATAATAAGTCAATGCGGGACACCAACCCCTATATACAAAAGACACAGCTTTTGCTTGAATTATTGTACTTAAATTAGAAATCAACAATATTACTATTGATTTATGAATTATGAATTATATATATAATGGGTAACTTATATTTTAATTGATATTGCAATACGGAATCACGCAGAATGCGGGACGGTTGGCCGCCTTATTCAACAAACGAAACAGTTGACTTAAATGCAGAATGCTGCTAAATCCAAATAGGTGTAGTCTGAAAGGGTATTTTTCACAACTGCATTTAGCGCGCTAAATACTGCTTTTATTTGCTAGTCTGTAAAGCCTATAAGAGGGTTTGTTCCTAGAAACGGCTAGGAAGTTGAGGCTGAAAAATATTACTCAGCTTAGAGAAATCATCCGCCAAGTACAGGCTGTCACTGCATTTCAAAATTACACTTCCCCAAATAACACCTTGTGCATTGCCATTCAAAAAGTAAACTCAGGAAATAACACCGCAAAAAATTCAATAAAAAAAGTTCTTTTTTTTAACAGGGAATTTATTATACCGAAATAATTTTTTAAAAGTAGGAATACCAATCGAAAAAGTTTTAGTAGGTAGGTAGGTAGGTTGAAGTGGCTGTCACTTAAGCCGTTAATCGGCCCATTGTGATACTACGAGAGTTTTTCTGTGAGTGTATGTCTGTTTTTATAGTGTCCCTAACATGCAATTTTTGAAAAACCAGTGCTAGGCTTGGAACATTACATTCCGTTTCGCCTGTGCCGGGAATCGAATCTCGGATTTTTGGATCAAGAGCATAGCACGCACCCTCTACGCTATCCCAGAGCCACTAGTTTCAGTAAATAAAATATAAAAATGTCTATGGGTAGTGTTCCGTGTTTTTCGGTATGTATTCGATACCTGAACTCATTTCAAAAGTTTGAAAATAGTATCGATCGATATCAAAAAGCATCGAGTACTTTGTACTCATTTAATAATATAAATTAATTTTCTGATGTATGAAGGATGAAAATGAATAAAACAATAATTTTAACTGAACACAAATGTGTATGTATTTGATTCGTATGCTTTTTGATGTGTTTCTTTAAATTTGACGCATTTCCGCAAGTTTTAATAATTGAGTTGCACCTGTTGCAGCGTGCACTTTCCTTTGAAATCTTTTCAAAGTTTTCCCACACTTTTGGAAAAGGAGGCATTACGAAACATTTCAGCAACTTATAGGCTTTTCAGACTAGCAAATAAAAGCAGTATTTAGCGCGCTAAATGCAGTTGTGAAAAATACCCTTTCAGACTACACCTATTTGGATTTAGCAGCATTCTGCATTTAAGTCAACTGTTTCGTTTGTTGAATAAGGCGGCCAACCGTCCCGCATTCTGCGTGATTCCGTATTGCAATATCAATTAAAATATAGGTTACCCATTATATATATAATTCATAATTCATAAATCAATAGTAATATTGTTGATTTCTAATTTAAGTACAATAATTCCAGCAAAAGCTGTGTCTTTTGTGTATAGGGGTTGGTGTCCCGCATTGACTTATTATAAAATTGGCCTCCTTATTTTTGAATGTCCTTAAAAACAAGGAAAAAATGGATAGAAGGGAGCTTCTCAAAATAGAGGTCTCGTCATATTTAAAGAGGAGGAACATCGTTTTTATTAATAAATTGGGGTTCTTCATTTCTTCTAAACACACTTTTCTCGATTTTGGGATCGTCCATATATTACGTCATCATACAGGGGGGTGGAGGGGGTCTCGCGAATGATGACGCTTGATGATGAGGGGGAGGGGGGTCAATCCGGAATGATCACGTCATCATCTCTATCTTATAAGAAAACACTATTAAACTATATTTTGAAGAAATTAATTTCTATTTACTTGTGAAATTTTAAAGAGCTCAAAGATGATGTCAAACAAGGGGGGGAGGGGGTTCTGGACGATGACGATTGATGATAAGGGGGAGGAGGGGGTCTAAAATGGTCAAAATCATGCTGACGTAATATATGGACGGCCCCTTTTCACAATTGGCGGCTGGCGTCAGTTGTTTGGACTGGGGTTGCCTAGAATCAAATTTTATTTCGTACTTTTCTTGCCACTGCTGCAGCGAATTCATCATAAATTCAGAACTTATCTCTGCATTTAGCAGGCCCTAAATGCATTTAAATACACGGATAAATGCAGAAGTTGGCTCTAAATCTAGATTTAGCTGCTAGTCTGAAAAGGCTATTATTCGTAACGAGATTTTCTATTTTGTTGGTGCAGTGTTGCCTTGAAACGAAAACAACTGTTGACTTAAAACAAGCAAGTGCCCATTTCAACTAGTCGATACCGAGTACTTTCTTGTAGAAAAGTATCGACTACAAAATCTACTCCATTTTTGAATAAGGAATCGAGTACTTTACTCATGCGAGTAGGTATCGCCGGAACACTAGCTATGGGGGAACTGCTGTCCAAGTATTCCCGCATCATGAGAAACCAGTCATAAAAAAACTTACAAATTTTAAGATGGTCTCATGAGAAATACTTGAGATCATTCAAGTATGTAAAATTTTTTCATGAAAGTGAAAATATTAGTTGAAAAAAAAAAAACATTTTTTTATTAAGAATAGAGAATTTTCGTGATTTCGAATAGTCAGCATAGAGGTTCTAACATGTTCCGTCATGATTTCATTTTTTCTTTAAGAATACCTATAGCCATGCCATGTTCGACAATCGAATGCCGACCTTACTTAATTTAATAACCAGAGATCGGATTTTGTTGCATTTATAAATTTAAAGCATACTTTATGGAGTAAAAATTTTGTTCAACTCACACAAACCTAAGATTCAAATCGATTTTTAACTCCAATATGAGTTTTTTTGAAGGTAAAAAAGCGGTTTGAAGTTCAACTTCCCTAAAGTTTTTCGCAAAATGTTGGTAAGAAAAATTGTGCCCCATAAAGTATGCTTTCAATTTATAAATACAACAAAATCCGAGCCCTGTTAATAACATTTTTTTTTAATAACCATCATTCTATGCTATCATTTCAATATTATTATCACATCATACAGAGCAAAATTTAATAAAGGGGAAAAGTTTTAACTGCGGACCACTTGTAAACTTACCTTGTAGGTTTATCAGTCTTGAGATCAATCGGATTTTTCTGGAATCACCCTAAGTTCATAAAGTCATCCAGCATTCCTGACTTTACAAGTGCTGCTTTTACAAAAATGATTATCGTACTTTCCAATTCCTTTCATTAAAGATGGATGATTGACACAAATATTGTTATTTAACCGTCGAACTGCAGATTATCTGAAAAAAAAAAATTAATTTATTGATCTTTTGTTCTAAGCATATATACGTATATACTGACGAACATATAAACCTATGTTTAAAATAATCGAATAAGTACCTATTGGCTTAGCACCCTTAAATATGCATATTAATGCTGAGAATATTTCAGATCAAGCCTTTTTAAATACATCATAAGAAGGGTGTTTTTGTTTCTTTATATGAGAATCAATTTTGTGACACACTTAATTGCTGGTAATCCTTAAAGTAATGATATAAATTCAATCGCCCTTATTAAATTTAGATAATTAAGAATTTTTTTATATATATATTTTTTTTCGTCATATAAATTTAAATCAAGTTTAATCAAGTATGTAATTTGATTTTTTATGTACGAAAAAAACTCGATTCTTAGTCGATTTTCGAATAATCGAACATCGCATTCACTCATCCTTATACAGAGCTGCCGGCTACGTAGAATTCTACCGATTTTGGTAGAAGTTAATTAAACTTTTCCAATTTGGTAGATTGGTAGTTTTGTTTAAGACCTGGTAGATTTGCATTACTTATACCCAGCCGGAAATTTCACTACTTCTGCAGTACTTCCGAAGTGGTGCAATTTCATACTGCGACTATTCGCATTACTAACCCTTACTTCTAATGAATTTTGTTAGGAGATGGCCGCTATTTTCAGTACTTCAAACTTCATGTGTTATTCATTTGGTAAAGGATTTTATCACCCTGGTCCGCATGAAAACTTCATTTGGGAAAAGTGCACGTGCTGGCTGGCTAAAATGGATCCAATTTGCATGATTATTTCATTTGAAAATAGAGTATATGCTGCTAACATTAATGAAAATATCATTCTGAACAAATACTATGGTGCCAACGGAAATGAGAATTACATTTGAAAAAATTGTATACGCCGCGGGGATCTGAGAGGAGAAGAAAAAGAATATTTTAAAGAAATTGGCGGATATGGCGATATTTCGTCACTTCGTGATTATGACACATTATCGCCTTTGGAAAGACTTAAGAGTTTAAATTCTTAAAACATCTTAAGTACAAAAAAATTATAAAACATTTGAGAATTGTAGCACACAGATTGAAAAACATCTTGTCATAACGATTTCATAGGATCTGCATTGAAAATAAAAGTATACAACCCTCTTTCAAATGAAAATTTCATTTGAAGAAGAGTCTGTTGCAACGCGCTCTTGTTTCTGTGAATTTTCACTGGAAGACTATTCGAAAAAGCACCATTTACATATGCGTGCCTCACTTCTTCTGCAGTAATGATTTTTTCATGCATTTGATAATGTCCGGCTGGGATTATAAGTACGTCGAGTGCAACCTGGAGGATAGATTGGTAGTTTAGGTTTAGACTTGTTAGATTTGCATTACTTCCTCGTTATAGCGCGTTTCTATATGGTGTTTAACTCTGAGATGTTTACCTAAACACTTCGAGCGGTTCCACGTATGCGAGGTGTTTAAGTTTCACAGCTGTTTGTTTAATTACAATTGCAAGCAGTGTTGCCATTTGTAGGAAAATCACTTGAAGGGAAAGAGGGACAGAATTATTAAATTCGGCAAAATGTAGGGAATTTGTGGTATATTCTTAAATATTAAGAGATATTTTGAATATAGTTTCTTGTCGATCAATAAAAACGACAAAATAAACGTCTCGTCTCGTGGAGTTGGAAGTGGAAAACCCAGAAAAAACTATCAGCCTTATTCTAAATGTCATTTCGCGTGAAAAAATTCGCTAGTTTCAATTTCCCCTATTCTGAACGGTTACTCGTGCGAAACAACTCGCCGAATTGAACATTTCGCCTTATTCTGAATTAGATTTTTCCGACAAATTGGTTGTTATTTCACGTGAAAATTTTCGCCCATTTTATCTTGGCGAACGGTAGCGAAAACATGTAAGTTCAAGAACGCGAAATTTTTTTTATCTTTTATTCATCATAAAATGCATTTTTTTAAAGGAGTAAAACAGTGAACAAAGTGCATAACACCAGGTATATTAAATTTTTCATAAAATTTGGATGCCACACTCTGTTTCTCATTAACTGTCAACCAATTAATCCATTGTGGACACAATTTCGCCTCAAATATGTCCACAACTTCGGCAAGAGCACGACTAAAGGCTGGTTGAGACAGAGCCACCTCATAATCGTTCGCAACACCTTTTTGGTAGCCTCCTTCTGCAAAAATCCGCAAGCAAGCACACAATTTGACCACTGGTTGAACTGCGGATGATTTTCTTCCCGTTGGCAAATCTCCAGTTAAAATATTCAATAAATATTTGGATATTTCCTTATTCACCCTGTAGTATTGATGAAATCTGAAAGTTCAGTATTTTTCAAATAATTAATACTTAACATTTTGGTAAATTTCAAATTCTTTTTACTCACAGCGAATCTGGCATTTCCAAAGGATTACTCTGGTCCCTTAATCTTCGCCGAACGATTCTTTGAGAATTTGAAATTTCATTTCCTTCATTTTCCTCTTGCATTTGCAACAGTAAACGCAGCGATGTTCGAAACATTTTCCACTTTTTAACAATTTAATTTTTCAACAAAAATTTTAATTATGAACGTTTAAATTCAGAAATATATAAACACGTGAGAAGAAAAGAGACGGATGTTTGTAAATGTTTCTGAAAAATCAGTGCCTCCCTTTCTTTCTAATGCATTCAAAGCGGCGTCTTCTCCTTCGAAAACAGCGAGAATTCGCCAAATTGAAAACAACGAACTTTCTCCTCCAAATAAAACTCGTTTTTGTAATTCACGCGAAATTCGGAATAGCGAAAAATTTTTCACGCGAGTTTAGTTTCACTAGTGAAACATTTTTTCGCATGGAATTTAGAATAAGGTTGTATATCTGAAAGAATTTAGGAGGATTATAATTTTTACACGGTTTTGAAATCGATTTCTGTGACATGGCCCATATTCTTAATTTTATTATTTTTGGTAAAAACTATCGTTGAGCATCGATACTCTACCAAGAATCATACAATACAAGATTATGCCTTGCGCATATTATACATTTTTTTCGAATTTTTCCGTGTGTAAAAAAATTTAGGGAATTTGTTGTAGTTTGTAGGGATTTTTTAGTTTTGCTTTTGGCAACATTTTTTTGTTTTTTGTTTTGATTTTCTTTTGACAGTTAGATATGCATGAAATTCCGATACGACAAATCGATTTTTTTCTTATCGATGAAAGTGCTTATGAGGTGTTAAAGAGATAAACACTTCGTTATCGCGTTTAACTTTTGTATGGCAAAACACGAGTTTAACACCTCGTTTAGGGCCCTAAACGCTTAAACGCGAGTTAAACACCATATGGAAATGCACTATTAGAGACTATTCTATCAAGAAATAATGGAAGAAATATTTCAGGCATTACGATTTTCCCATCTGGGGGTAACAAGAGTGAATAAGATGACTCGTTCATGCCTTGCTTTAAAATAAGTATTAAGTTATAATCTATAATGGCGTTGCTACAGTCAAACCGGCCGAAGAAAAAGTTATTTTAAAAAAATTTGTAATATTTTGAAGAATTGATTTTGCGTTTAATAAATTCAAAAATTAAAGAAATTTAGTCCAAAAGGTTTGAGTAAAAATTTAAAATAGCAAAACAAAAAAGTTTTTTGGTAGATTTTGTTGACAAGATTAGGAAAACATTTCTTCGGACTACGGCAACACTGATCCCTATACCATATGATATAATTATAAAAATATTTAGAAATAATTCAAGAATATGTCATCCCCCGCAAGGTTTCTAATATCGACGATAGCACGTCGAGTGCAACCTGGAGGACCAGCGAAGGTAATGTGAAGCAGAATAAAAAGTTTCATTGAAAAACTTCATTTTCCGTTCCTACAGTTCCTTTCAGTCATAAACAACAACAACAATAAAATATTGACACGAAACGCTGGTTTCCATGGATCGCGAGAGGTTCGTCCGATTGAGGAATATCCGGACGTAGAAGTAGTGCAAAACCCTGCTGAATGGAAGTACGTCGAACAAGTATTGCCGCCAAAGATCATACCGAAGCCGGAAAAACGTGATTCGTATGCGTCAGGATGGAAATGGCCAAGTGCTTCTGAAAAGGATCCTTCGGAATTGAAGTACTTTGTTGCGCGCACAAAGAACCATATGGTGCCAGTCTACTTAGAAACGCGCTTCCGTGGAAAACGTCGCATAACCGTCGTTCGACGTATCCAGGGTGATATATGGGCGTTGGAGAAAGATTTGCGTGCAGTTGTCGAAAAGGAACGAGGAAAGCTGTGCGCGAGCCGTGTCAACGAGATGAGTCAACAGATATCCTTCCATGGCGATTATGAGGATGTTATTAGAGAATATCTTAAATCGAAAGGATTTTGAATTATTACAATAATTTTAAGGTCGTAAATAAAATATAATTTTTATTCATCAAAATCTATTGCTAACTACTATTGTACTAAAAAATATGATGCCTGCGAACATCAACTGGACTATGATAAGAAACTTTTAAGAGTTAAAAAATAGGAGAGAATCTATACAGAAAGTTTTTTTTTAAAGAACGAAACTACGAATTACAGTCTTTCACGAGATATTATGTTGCGGGCAATAAGGGGACAACACCTGGCACAACTGAGGCAGTCGTTCGTTTAACAGCCTTACGTATCGTCGTCCAATCATCCAGAATATCCTCTTCATGTAACATATAAACAATATAGGGTCCCGTTACGGTGATTGCTTTTTTACGTCCCGGACCACGGACTTTACCAGCTCGACGATCAGTGCCCCAATCAGCCCATGAAATGTCAACGTTGTGCGCGATCCTCCTCCAGACGTCGAATTTTCTCCAGCAAGTCATCGTGTATTTGATCTAATGCCAATTGTTTTTCGCTCTGTATTTTAAGATTAAGTAAATATGATTTAAAATTCCTCGTATATGTGTGCAAATGATGGACTAACCTCGAAATGCTGCGAGGCCGCTTGCTCTTCCGAAAGGTATTTATGTTCAATATTTTCAAGTCTATACTTTCGCAAAATATCAGAGACCTCAATGCGAATTCTGTAAATTGTGTAAATTGTGAAAATTGTGAAAATTGTGAAAATTGTGAAAATTGTGAAAATTGTGAAAATTGTGAAAATTGTGAAAATTGTGAAAATTGTGAAAATTGTGAAAATTGTGAAAATTGTGAAAATTGTGTAAATTGTGAAAATTGTGAAAATTGTGAAAATTGTGTAAATTGTGAAAATTGTGAAAATTGTGAAAATTGTGAAATTGTGAAAATTGTGAAAATTGTGAAAATTTTGAAAATTGTGAAAAAATAAGAGAATTTTGAAATTGTTAAATTGAAAATTTAATGTAAAAGAAATAAATGCAATACTTTCCGATAGACTTTGTCCAGGTCTTTTAATGGCATTAGAAACTCCTCGGACCGACCGCTTCGTATTTCTGTGATTTGTCGCTCTATTTGACAAATACGCTTGAGGTAGTACTGTTCACGTAGCTCGCCGAATTGTCGCTCAAGATTCGCTGAAAAATCATAGAGGCAATTAAATGTAGATGACATTCTAACTGGATAGAGCTTCATACGTACCTAAATAGTCGATACACTCCGAGCGCCTTTGTTCAATTTCGTTTGAATCCATTTCTGAATCATCTGATTCCATTTCGTTTTCTTCATCGCTGGATTCGGGATGGACCGGACTTGATTCCGCTCCAGATTCCCCGCCCGACTCACCAGAATCATTTTTCACAGGCATTTTTTTTTTAGCACTTGCACTTGCAGCTTTCTAGCGAATATTGTTCAACAATAATTGTTGGTAGGCCAGTGCTGCCTAACGTCGAATTTTCCCTCCCTAAAGAAGCAGTGAAAATCCCCTAAAACTATGGTTTTCAAAATATTTCCCCGAAAAATTTTCAAGGGCCAGTAAATGTATCACAGCTGTAAAAGTTTTCGTAAACTCAAACGAAAATATGAGGTTGCCATATTGCTGTTGGTAACATACGAATTCGAATATAATTTCAGTACCAAATTTATAGATCCACCAGCAACAAAGCTTAAAATACCATTAATTGCGTTTAAAACTATTGTGGTTGCGCGCACTGTAGGAGAGTCCAAAGTAAAAAAAATTTACCCTAACGACTACCCTAAAAAAATCCCTACCCTAAAATATCTCCTGAGGAGAAAGTCCCCCAAATTTATAGAAAAGTACCCAAAGTTGGCATCACTGTGGTAAACTAGGGCTGGGAGTTTATCGATAATACCGAATTGATTAGAGATGGTTTCTCGGTAGTAGATGTAATTTCGATATATCGAAAAAAACCCGCCAACTTTTTAACTTTGGATAACTATTCAAGATGAAAATCTTAATATGTATAGGAGAAAATTTGATATATGATTGCGTTGGTGGGAACAAAGCGACAGATAAATATTATCAAAAGAAGTTAGATTTGAATTAATAACCCCGTTACTTGTCAAAATTAACAGCTGAAAGTGGGGGGAAAATAAAGCTGAGACTAGTCTACAGTAGTTTCGCTATACAGGGTGTTGCGTCAGCTTGAGGTAGTCATTGTGAACAAAAAATCGTATGGGAGCGGGGGTCCAAAATGCACCCGTGAAGAGTTATAAGGGAACGAAAGAAATTTCAGTTTTTTCAGAAAAAAAATTTTCACGCCTAAACATTTAAATGCAAGATAAAAATTTTAATGCAATTCGACAGAAAATTGTCCGACCTTTCTAGACGTATAAAATAGTCTTACACTTTATTGCAGCTTTAAGGATATTTGGGCCTTCAAAGTCAAAACTTTAAAAATTTTTTAAACATTTTTTGACTTTGAGATCCATTTTGATATGAAAAAGGTCCTATTAACACCCAATTTTTTTATTTTATTCAAAATGCTGAATCGATTTTCTTTAATTTGGTATGCCATATGCTTAATAAATTTTTTGAAAATAAGATGAGAAAATTAAATATCTAAATCAACTTATTAGTTTTGCTGTATCAAATCTAATATGTTCGACTTCATTGATAGCAAACGGATAGATGTTCATTTAGATATTTAATTTTCTCATCTTATTTTCAAAAAATTTAAGAAAGAGATGGCTAGAGCGAAACCTGAAAGTTCATCGCTATCGCCAGATTCCAGCAAGTGAGTAAGCAAAATTCATGTTAACTTAAAATGAGTAAGCAAAACAGGAAATCCCCTTTTCCCTTTTCCCATGGGAAATTTCCACAATCCCATAGCAGATATTCTTTGCAATTAAAAATGCAGTTCAAGACGACATTTAAAAAAAGGCAAAAAAATATTTCAAATGACTTCTTGAGGCTTTAATCAAAGATTTGGAGAAAATTTTCGAGGTTCACTAATATGGATATTTTAAGGGTATTTTTTCATATTTTTTAACTATTTTTTTTGGAAATTTTTCAATCCTTTTTTACAGCTCACTCATTCATTCATGAAGCTTTGAAATTTTCCATTGTTTCTTAACGACGATTGTGTGAAAAAATAGTCGGACCAAAACCTTTTCTCCTCAAATTGCAGGCTTTAATAATACTAGCCGAATTCGATTACTATGACTTCGCATGAAAGTTAAAAAAAAAAAAAAAAATTATTTACAGAAGCCATATATTAAATTTGATTCTCTTTAATTCAATTATGCTTATTCACTAAATCGTCGGCTTAAAGTGTAAACCTGCTAAGTCCACTTTTAACCGATTCCGACTTTTCGATGTCATTCGAAAGAAAAAAGGACACTGCATCGTCAGGCAAAAAAAATCTTTTTTAATTTCAAATTCTAAATACGGAGAAATTGGTGATGAGTAAAACTGCTAAGTCCAACTGTGGTCAAAGTTCACAGCTAACACCAACAAGTGACTCCAACGTAGACATTGTATGGTGGACAGAATCGAATTTAGAAGAGACTTCATATAGGAACAAAATAAACCATCCATATTTTGGGTCTACTTCCCTACTTTGAAGTCTTGAAAAAAAAAAAGTGTTTTTTGTTTACCCTGTAAGGTTTTGAAATTGTTAGTTAGCAGGTTTACACTTTAAGCCGACGAATTGTTATGATAGCTCAATTTCAGATTGATTGTATAATTACATACATCATTTAAACGAGCCCTTTATTAAGCCACCTATTCATTCAACAAAAAGCGTGATTGCTCATTTTCTTTTTCGGTTTAAAATTCATTTGAGTTGAAGTTTTTCGATATATAAAAAAAAAAAAAAAAAATACGAGTACATAATAAGAAAGCTCCACATTTCTTGACAAGTACGTTAACATGATACTCATATGTTGATTTATTAGAAATTCATTAATGATCTGATGTGTGAATAAAATCCAAAATCTAAAAAAATCCTCGTTCATTAGTCTAATTGGCCTTTCACTCTCATGTATACCCTGTAGTAATATGGACTGACCCAAGTGTAGCTTTCGGTCAGTCCTTAATGTTACCAGTACTAGTCCCCACATAATTCCACTTCTAATGTATTCAACTGACCTTTTTAACATGGGCCTGTCATTGGAGAGCGACAAGTCCGCTAAACGGCGGACCGTAGGTCAGTTTTTTTGGGTCATTTGTCGTAAATTTGTCTGGTTTTAGGATAGTCAAATAAGGAAAATAAAAAACCAATTTTCTTGATTAGTTTTATGTTTTCAAGCTTTTCATATCATTTTATGATTTTGGTAGATATTTTATATGTAATGAACTCGAAAATCTTCCAAAATTAAAAATAAAAGTGGCAATGCATTTCACCACAGCAGAGCTACAGATTTCGCTGCCATAGCGTGCTTATCTTTTCCTCATGCTATATGCCTATGTTGAAGCAGCGTAGCTCTAACACATTGCAGGGATTAGGAAGAAGAAGAGTTAGACCTATAGTACTATATGTAACATACGAACTTCGAATATAATTTCAGTACCAAATTTTTAGATCCACCACCAACAAAGCTTAAAATACCATTAATTGCGTTTAAAACTATTGTGGTTGCGCGCACTATAGTAGAGTCCAAAGTAAAAATATTTTACCCTAACGACCACCCTAAAAAAATCCCTACCCTAAAATATCTCCTGAGGAGAAAATCCCCCAAATTTATAGAAAAGTACCCAAAGTTGGCATCACTGTGGTAAACTAGGGCTGGGAGTTTATCGATAATACCGAATTGATTAGAGATGGTTTCTCGGTAGTAGATGTAATTTCGATATATCGAAAAAAAAACCGCCAACTTTTTAACTTTGGATAACTATTCAAGATGAAAATCTTAATATGTATAGGAGAAAATTTGATATATGATTGTGTTGGTGTGAATAAAGCGACAGATAAATTTTATCAAAAGAAGTTAGATTTGAATTAATAACCCCGTTACTTGTCAAAATTAACAGCTGAAAGTGGGGGGAAAATAAAGCTGAGACTAGTCTACAGTAGTTTCGCTATACAGGGTGTTGCGTAGCTGAGTGCATTGTGAACAAAAAATCGTATGGGAGCGGGGGTCCAAAATGCACCCGTGAAGAGTTATAAGGGAACGAAAGAAATTTACAGTTTTTTCAGAAAAAAAATTTTCACGCCTAAACATTTAAATGCAAGATAAAAATTTTAATGCAATTCGACAGAAAATTGTCCGACCTTTCTAGACGTATAAAATAGTCTTACACTTTATTGCAGCTTTAAGGATATTTGGGCCTTCAAAGTCAAAACTTTAAAAATTTTTAAACATTTTTTGACTTTGAGATCCATTTTGATATGAAAAAGGTCCTATTAACACCCAATTTTTTTATTTTATTCAAAATGGTGAATCGATTTTCTTTAATTTGGTATGCCATATGCTTAATAAATTTTTTGAAAATAAGATGAGAAAATTAAATATCTAAATCAACTTATTAGTTTTGCTGTATCAAATCTAACATGTTCGACTTCATTGATAGCAAACGGATAGATGTTCATTTAGATATTTAATTTTCTCATCTTATTTTCAAAAAATTTAAGAAAGAGATGGCTAGAGCGAAACCTGAAAGTTCATCGCTATCGGCAGATTCCAGCAAGTGAGTAAGCAAAATTCATGTTAACTTAAAATGAGTAAGCAAAACAGGAAATCCCCTTTTCCCTTTTCCCATGGGAAATTTCCACAATCCCATAGCAGACATTCATTGCAATTAAAAGTGCAGTTCAAGACCACATTTAAAAAAAGGCAAAAAAATATTTCAAATGACTTCTTGAGGCTTTAATCAAAGATTTGGAGAAAATTCCTAATATGGATATTTTAAGGGTAATTTTTCATATTTTTTAACTATTTTTTTGGAAATTTTTCTAATCCTTTTTTACAGCTCACTCATTCATTCATGAAGCTTTGAAATTTTCCATTGTTTCTTAACGACGATTGTGTGAAAAAATAGTCGGACCAAAACCTTTTCTCCTCAAATTGCAGGCTTTAATAATACTAGCCGAATTCGATTACTATGACTTCGCATGAAAGTTAAAACAAAAAAAAAAATTATTTACAGAAGCCATATATTAAATTTGATTCTCTTTAATTCAATTATGCTTATTCACTAAATCGTCGGCTTAAAGTGTAAACCTGCTAAGTCCACTTTTAACCGATTCCGACTTTTCGATGTTATTCGAAAGAAAAAAGGACACTGCATCGTCAGGCAAAAAAATCTTTTTTAATTTTAAATTCTTAATACGGAGAAATTGGTGATGAGTAAAACTGCTAAGTCCAACTGTGGTCAAAGTTCACAGCTAACACCAACAAGTGACTCCAACGTAGACATTGTATGGTGGACAGAATCGAATTTAGAAGAGACTTCATATAGGAACAAAATAAACCATCCATATTTTGGGTCTACTTCCCTACTTTGAAGTCTTGAAAAAAAAAAAAGTGTTTTTTGTTTACCCTGTAAGGTTTTGAAATTGTTAGTTAGCAGGTTTACACTTTAAGCCGACGAATTGTTATGATAGCTCAATTTCAGATTGATTGTATAATTACATACATCATTTAAACGAGCCCTTTATTAAGTCACCTATTATAAAAACGCTATATAAAAAGCGTGATTGCTCATTTTCTTTTTCGGTTTAAAATTCATTTGAGTTGAAGTTTTTCGATATATAAAAAAAAAAAAAAAAAATACGAGTACATAATAAGAAAGCTCCACATTTCCTTGACAAGTACGTTAACATGATACTCATATGTTGGTTTATTAGAAATTCGTTTAATGATCTGATGTGTGAATAAAATCCAAAATCTAAAAAAAATCCTCGTTCATTAGTCTAATTGGCCTTTCACTCTCATGTATACCCTGTAGTAATATGGACTGACCCAAGTGTAGCTTTCGGTCAGTCCTTAATATTACCAGTACTAGTCCCCACATAATTCCACTTCTAATGTATTCAACTGACCTTTTTAACATAGGCCTGTCATTGGAGAGCGACAAGTCCGCTAAACGGCGGACCGTAGGTCAGTTTTTTTGGGTCATTTGTCGTAAATTTGTCTGGTTTTAGGATAGTCAAATAAGGAAAATAAAAAACCAATTTCTTATATAGGTATATTTTAAGTTGATGAAAATGTCATTTACAGACTATCCTTAACCCTAGACAGGTAACGCTATTAAGTAAGGCGTATACGTAAATTTTACGTAGGTTACCTGTTTAGAGTTAAACCAGTTTATTACCGACTTCCGGCTAGCCGAATTCGATGGAGCGAACTGCCATAATATAACCAGTAGGATTTGGATTGGTCTAAGGCCAGTTCTTCTTAGGAAATTGACCGACTCATTACTGCAGGGATATTTGTGATATGGGAATTCTTTCTGAGGGTATTTAAGTGGCCAACAGTTTGACCAATTAGACCTCTTGCCTCTTTGTCTCTCTCAATCGATGGAAGTTGGGGAAATATACTGGTGTACACCCTGACATTGTGGGCATTACTTCGCGACTTTCTTCTCAAAGAATTTCTCTTCAGATGAAACGGGGATCGAAGGCCAAGGGTCCAAATAGCAACTTTCTTTTTATAATTAGGATTTTTGAATCACTTTGTTTTTCTCATTGATTAGCAGATAATGATCCCAACTCCAACCTATAGAAAAATCAACATTTGACCTACCATTTGCATGTTAATGACCAGGACTCGGATTTTGTTGCATTTAAAAATTTAAAGCATACTTTATGGAGTAAAAATTTTGTTCAACTCACATAAAGTTAAGATTCAGATCGATTTTGAACTTCAATATGCATTTTTTTGAAGTTAGAAAAGCGGTTTGAAGTTCAACTTCGCTAAAATTATTCGAAAAATGTTGGTAAGAAAAAAATTTTGTGGATCAAATTTTAAGTAAGTACGTATTCCTATAGCAGAATAGTATGCTGCGAACAATTTTGAACAATAATTCCCAAGAAAGCGTAGGACAAAAGTGAATTTTGTTTCGCCGGATTTGCAAAAATAGGTTTTTTTTATATCGTTTTAAGTAAATTATTGTCGTCTTTATCCATTAAAACCTCTCAAATAGTAGAAAAACTATCACCCCTATATCTCTTAAAAGTAAAGCCGGAATTCCAATAGCGCAGGAGCTGCGTAACGTGAATTCCTGCAAACATTCAACACATGAAAACATATGGAACTAGTTCGAATCAATTTCCTGCATGCTCACGCACACGCATGAGTTCGAAAAATTGAATATTTCCTGCGCGTGAGCTACATGACAGCGGAGTATAACAGTTGAAAAAAGTATTATAACAGTGTTGTAGACACTATTGAGTACTTTTTAAAGGTACTTGGTACTACGGAGGTATGCTTTTCTTCCTTAATCAATTAATATGCATGAAATTATGTTTTCTTTTAAGCATCGGTCTCTATATTAATGATTTCTATTATTTATTTGTTAAGTAAAAGGGAATATTAAATTCCGTTCGTAGAAAATAAGACGAGTACAAGAGTAGCTAAAAATGTACTGAGCCCGGTTAATATTCAAAACCGCAGCAATGACATACTCATGCACACGCATTATTGGAAATTGCATTTTTCCTGCAGCAGGAAATTTCCTGCAGCTCCTGCGCTATTGGAATTCCCGCTTAAAACAACTGAAAACATGTAATATTTTATTGAAGAGCCCTTCTAAAATGCATTATTTCTGTTTGTTTTGCAAGCAAAAATTCATTGTTGCATGTGCCGAAAAATATGCTAAGATTATCTTAGTAAGATATAAAACCAAATTGATTTAAAATTTCCCATACCATTTGTAGCATATTTATAGGCATATTTCAGGTCGACCTTCTTTCGAAAATCTGGCGAAACAAACTTCATTTTTGACCTATAGTTGATGGGGCATTCTTGCTTAGAAAAAATCCTAGAATCATGCCTTGCTATAGGATTGGGCACTTTTTTTTTTGTCGAACAATTTGATCCGCTCTATTACATATGTATGTATATGTAAAGAATTGATTCCCCTCATTAATAGGCACCCAATTTTTGAAGTTGAAATTCATATTTCTCCATCCGATTCCGGAGTAATAGCCAATTTTGAGATCGTTCAATTGAAGGTATACACCCACTTGTCTGTAGATTATAGGCTTCAAATTGCCTTCCGTTGAAAGTGTTGTTTATATGTAATCTTCTAGACGTAAAATGATTTCTTATATTTCCTTTGTTTGTTTATTTATTTATTTATTTTTTTTTTTTTGCTCTTATTGGATTAAACATATACGCTTTCCATTCACGCGAAATGTTCTACAATTACAAATCGAAATGTCGCAGCCACCACAAGTCCGCGAGCTCCTATAAAAATCATTGCCGCCTGATGATTTTTACTTAATCGTCGTTAGAAATTCTTCGTGACGAGTTTGTGTTCGGTGGGGCTGCGAAATAAGGCCACAAGCGGAAAATTTGGAGAAACTCGAATAAGAGAAAAAAAAAAAATTGATTGAAATAATTTTTTTTTGTTTTAAAGTTGAAAATGGCTCATAAGGAAATATGTTTTCTTATCGTTGCATCGGCGTTCATTTTCGCGAATCTCTTTGACCCAACGGTCGGTGGGGTGAGTAAAATTGAAGAACTTAAAAAAATTGAATTCAAAAGGTGCCTATAATACAATCGGAAAAGTGGAATAAAAATCTCAAAAAATTACCAATTTATTCCACTCTTTTCATAAAATTAATTTAAAAATATCTTTATTTGCCCAATTAACCAAAGGAGTCCACTAGGCGTTCCTAAAGACGCTCCGACAGGATCTCGAATTGAGGGGTTTTTTTTGGGAAAAAAAGAGCACGGACCCTAACACAGAAAAAGTATTCCTTTCGGGATCCCAAAATTTACCTTTCATGGGTGCTAGAGTGCTCCTTGAGAGTCGGTTTGGACTCTCTTTCAGTCATAAATGAAAAAAGATGATTCGGTTAGTCTGCCTAAAAGCTCTTAGACGGTGTTTCTTTGAGGCCGAAAATACTTCGTCGGGGTGCTTTAAAAGGAGTCCTTTTTGGAGCGTTCCGAATATGGTTGGCTGGGAAAGAATAAATCAAGGATTTGCTGGGGTTCTTACGATTTTGACCAACAAAAATTATGATAGATTTTATTCGAAAAAAGTTTTGAGAAAAAAAAAATTATTTCTGAAGGACACGGAAGCCTTTATTTTGCCTCATGATCACCTGATAACATATCTACTCCTGAAATAAATTCATTGACGTCTTAAAAAAAATTTTCGATCGAAATTTGTGGCATTATCATCCTTCCATTTCATTTGGATGTAACCTTACCACGACGATAACAATGGGTTTCCCTGCATTTTTGGATGATGCCTATATTCGGGCAGTGCTGCAACCCAAAAATGTCCCTGAAAATTAAATTCTTGGCCCTTTAGCTGAGATGCGAAGAAAAAAGATAAATAATTCGATAGCCTTTTGGATTTTTTGTCACTTATCCCCAAGGCCGAATTCAGGCTAAGATGATGAGGGAGGGGATTGGGGGGTGTGGCGAATTTTAGTTTAAATTTTATAATAGATTTAGACTTGTGATGGACACTGTTAAATGGGATCTTGAGGCTGTAGGACCTACCGCAGAGGATGCAACCGATAGGACAAAGTGGAGGAAATGTTTGCGTTTCGCGGACCTCTGATTTAGACTTGTGGCTTGATTTTCTAGTTTATTCCATCGTCCTTCATAAGCAGTCAAGGGAATTTTCCCTACGCAAGTATAATTTATATACATTTCATTCTGAGGGTCCCAGTCCCACTCTCGAATACGCCCTTGCTAATGCCTTTTCGCTCAAATTGTAAAGTAATTTAAAATGAGAGCGATTTAGCATTGGATGAAATTTTTATAAGAATTTTTCGATACCCTATCGACAAAATGGAATTCAAGATTCATTCAAACTTTAAAATAAATTCAATTCGAAATTAATAAAAAATATTATTTCTTTTTTTCAAGGCAACTGAAGAGCAGATGTGGGCCACTGGAAAATTAATGCGAGATGTTTGTCTACCCAAGTTCCCAAAAGTTACTAATGGTGAGCAGAAACGACGACTGGACGAGTAAAAGATAATCTTCAAAATATTTATATAGTCTTAAGTGGTCCTTACACTTGCAAAGGACTGTGAAAAATGGTCCCAAATTCATCAAAAATATAACGAACTTCTCTCTATGGCGAATATTCTGAAGTTTTTTTCGCTACATTTTTAGTGCCTTTTTTTTTGTTTTGTCCTTATAACGAATTCTCTCTATAACGAATGTTTTTTTTTTCCGGTCCTTTGAAATTCGTTATTGAGAGCTTCGACTGCACCTACCAATTTTTTACTGTGTTGCTTCAACCTTTTAAAGAACACAGGACAAATTTTGTCCCTTTTTATAGTTTATAGGAATGCTAATGGAATAATTGTATAAATTTTTAAATCTATGAAGGGATTAATTTTTCCTTTATACGTTGAAGGGTTACGATTGACTGAGAATTTTTTCATTTTTTTTTCAGAAATAGCTGATAAAATAAAAGCCGGAAACGTTCCTGATGACAAGGATGCAAAGTGCTACATAAATTGTGTGATGGAAATGATGCAATCGGTAGGAAGTTTTTTTTTTTTTTTGTAATTGATGCTCTAAATTCTCAATTTTTTATTCGATCCTTTTTTTTTTTAAAAAAAAAAAACTTTTTTTTAAATTTTATTTTTCGCAGATGAAGAAAGGGAAATTCCTGTACGAATCGTCAATGAAACAAATCGATATAATTATGCCCGACAGCTATAAGGATGACTACCGAAATGGCGTTCAAAAGTGCAAGGATTCGCCGATCGGCATTAAAAATCATTGCGATGCTGCGACCGCGGTCTTCCAATGCATGAAGAGAGAAATCACAAAATTCGTGTTTCCCTAGAGGGAATGATGAAACATCTTAGAAATTTGAAGAAATATTTAATATTCTCAAAGTAAATAAAATTGTTTGGTGCAAAAGGAATTGGAAGTTTCATTATTTCTGGATTACTTACAGTGTTATTAAGGTTTTGTTCTTTTTTTTTATTATTTATAATGACTTTCTCTCAAGTTGAAAATGCTCTGAAATCGTATTTACTGAAGCCTTTCATTACGGGCAGCTTACTTTTCGATTTGATACACCGGGCGTGGGCGTGGGCGTGTCTTGACGTGTCGATGCATTTATGAAAATTGAAATAAATGATATTTCAACAGTGTTGCATTTTAGAAGCTCTTTTTGTTCAAAGGTGTTCTATATGAATTTCCATTTCAAGAGGTTGACTGAAGCACGCAATCAGAAAATTCAATTTTCATGCAATTTGACGAGGAGGCGAGGCGTTGTTGATTGAAGTTGGCAGTGTTGACAAACAACATCCGAAATATAGGTAGGTACCTACATTTTATTTTGTAGGCAGAGAAAATGGTATTTTTTCTTGAAAATCGGACTTTGAACCAGGGACACCTGTGAAAAAATTTATAGAAGATAAACAGGCTTAAGGGACTTTTTTCCGAAACCGCCCTTTTGGCGAATCCCTTTTTTTTGAATTTTTAAATTAAAATTAGGTACATAATTGAGACATTTAATTGATTCATTCTTATATTCCCTCGAATGGTGAGGAGAGGAGAGGTGAGGAGAGGAGATGAGAGGAGAGGAGGGGTTGGGTGGGAAGGGGGGAAGGGGTGGGGAGGGAGGGAGGGGAGGGAGGGGAGGAGAGGAGAGGAGAGGAGAGGAGAGGAGAGGGAGAGGAGAGGAGAGGAGAGGAGAGGAGAGGAGAGGAGAGGAGAGGAGAGGAGAGGAGAGGAGAGGAGAGGAGAGAGAGAGGAGAGAGGAGAGGAGAGGAGAGGAGAGGGAGAGAGGAGAGGAGAGGAGAGGAGAGGAGAGGAGAGGAGAGGAGAGGAGAGGAGAGGAGAGGAGAGGAGAGGAGAGGGAGGAGAGGAGAGGAGAGGAGAGGAGAGGAGAGGAGAGGAGAGGAGAGAGAGCAGAGCAGAGCAGAGGAGGAGAGGAGAGGAGAGGAGAGGAGAGTCTGTGAGTCTCATCCTGAATAGGGCACCACATTCAGCCATTATATAGAAGAGGTCTATTGGCTTTCAAGACAAAGTCCGCATACAGAGTCACCTACCAGTTGTATCTTGTGCACAGATTAGTTGAAAATATGATTATGTTTGAATAAAAATGTGTAAACCGGGTGTTTTCCCCCAGAGCGAGCCGAATAAAAATTGAAAAATTCCGATGTCGACCTTTCCGACAGAATTCGACCTTCCTTGTGAATAGAGCAGTTTTTGTGATTTTTATAATAGGCCCTAAAACAAAAGGTTACCCTTAAATTGATCTCATTAAGTCCGATCTATGGGTTGAATCTTATTTATTTTTCCCTCTATGTTCTATACCCAGTGTATATCAACGTGCGCAAATGTGTCTTTGCTAAATATTGTTATTTAAAACCTCTATTGCATACTTTTAGGCACAATTTAAAAAATCTCTAAAAATTAGAGAATTCTTTTGAGAATTGATTTTTCCAAAACAACCCTGCAGTAATGGCGATCCAATTTCCTAAGAAGGACTGGCCTTTGACCAGTCCAAATCTTACCGGTTATATTATGGCAGTTCGCTCCATCGAATTCGGCTAGCTGGAAGTCGGTAATAAACGGGTTTGTTTAAGGGTAGTAGTCTGTCAAATGACACTATTCATCAACTTAGAATATACCTAAGAAATTGGTTTTTTATTTTCTTTATTTGACTATCCTAAAACCAGACAAAATTACGACAATTGACCCAAAAAAAACTGAGCCGTTTTGCGGACCAGTCCCTCTCCAATGACAGGCCCATGTTAAAAAGGTCAGTTGAATACATTAGAAGTGGAATTATGAGGGCACTAGTACTGGTAACATGAATGACTGACCGAAGGCTACACTTGGGTCAGTCCATATTACTACAGGGAATTTTGATGTTTGCCGGTTAGTGGATGCTTGCTTTAATTTGATAAAAATGAAAAAAATTACGACTAATAAACCATGATGCAATGCTGATGAAAAAGAGTAGCTTTTCTTATGGGAAAAAATCTTAATTGAATATTTTTGTCATTAAAATATTATATTGAGATTTTTACTTGGATTATGGCCATTAAAAACATTTCCGGGGAAACGTTATTATTCAAAATCAAAAGTTTCCATCCTCCCAAATGCAGAAAACATCAAATTTTTTGAATAGTGGGCTTCAAAATATTTTCCAACATTAAGCCCAAAATCTAATATTGCGAGAGCCCGAGACGAGACGCACACAAATTTCAATACATTCAATCATATGGCTCAAGCTCCAATGTATCGCACTGCGAGACCTCGTAGCGAGAAAAGTTTGAAAAATTTGAATATTTCTCGTTGCGGGGCAAATTTGACAGGTTAATGATGTACCTATTTTTTGAGTACTCGCTATTGGGTACTCGTTTAAACTAATAAAAAAAAAAATGCTGTTAACTGTTCCGCGAAAAAGAGGTTTTAAAATATTTCGCGACTTTTGGTTCATTTTGAGAAATTTTTGAAAATTTTTGAAAATTTTAACTCAATATTTTAGCAGTGATAACGTATAATTTTGATGAGTACTCGGTACTCGTTAGATTGGTACTCGGTGCAAATATTGCATTACTAGAAGCGAAATTATGCTATCATCTGCGTGCATTATGCTGCAAATGCGTTACGCAAAACATTTTCGTGACGTCGCGCACTCTCGCATCGGGCTCTCGCAATATTGTATTTTGGGCTTTAAGTTCAAAACATTCAAAAGAATGATTATGAATGATGACTTTTAACATGGTGATATGATTAAAAGGATCAATGAATGAAAGAACGAATACAGTTGAATGATCGAATGAATCATTGTTTGAATGATTAAATGATTGCACGCATGAATGAGCAAATGAAAATATAACGATTTATAAAATTGAATTCCATAAGTTGATAAATTTTTAATTTTAATTACTCCAGCGTGCCAAGATAAGGTCTTGTTCGCATTCAATTAGAAATCATACCAGAATTATTTTGTCCGTCAGTGTTACGGATCGCATGACATAATGCCAATGGACACGCAACGAAAAAAAAAACCCATGAAATGTTTTCCCGATCGACTATAAAAAAGACTCCATGGGAGGAAATTTTTCAGTTGCATCAAATAAATTCGAACTCCGAAAATGAAGTCTAGATTTATTTTTTTCATTATTGCATCTGGATTTTTCGTGCTAAATGTTTTGGTGAGTTCGCCTAGTAATTTTTTCCATTGATTAATGAATTTTTCTTTAAAAATTAAGGCCATCGAAAACAGGCTGACCTTTGAAGAAATGGTATCGGCATTAGAAAGTTTTGGCGAATCATGTGAGGAAAAGCCAACAAAAGGTAAGAGGCTATATGGCTATATTATTCTATGTGGCTATATTACTTTGATATTGTTAAATTTTATTTAATTTTTTATTTTATAGAAAATATACGCGATATTCTTTTGAACAAAAAGGATGTGGAGCACGCAACGAAATGCTTCCGACGTTGTTTGATGGAAATATTCGAGATGGTAAATTGGAGATTTTCGATAAATCATGATGATGATTTTTCCTTTACGAAATTCTTACAACAATTGGCTTTGAATTACATAGAATTTATGATGTTTCTTTATCTGCCACAGCATGATCCGGATTCGACGAAAATGAGAGAAGAAACCACATTGGAATTCGGTGGAATGCTGTATCCCGAACGAAAGGACGAATTCGAAATGATTTTCGTGACTTGCAATAAACGAAACGCTGACATCGAAAATAAGTTCGTTTTAATCGGGGAGTCATTTTTGAAATTCTTTCATTTCTTTTATTCAATTATTCTAGGTGCGAGGCTGCGCATGAGCACTTTGTATGCATGCTAGAGCAATTGAGATCGAATGGTTTTGAATTTCCAGATATACAAGAGGAATGAAGACTCTTTTGGCCTGCTCTGACAATGAAGTACGGTTCTCATTAATAATTTGTTTGTTTTTTCTAATAAATATTCTTAATAAAATTTCTGCAATGAAGAATTATTCGAGACTTGTCAACTTTTATTGATTATCCTCTTCGGTAACACGATGCAAGCCCGCTGGTGAAATATTAAATGCTCATATGCGTCATGTATGGGACCTAAGGTCGAACGATGAAGCCTTGATCGAAAATTGAGAGCCTACACTGAGCGAAATTTACCATGATTTTTTTTAAAAAGGGCGCATTGCTATTCACAGTCCTTTTGATTTTCGAGCAGAACAAAAATTTCAAAAGAAAAATGGTTGAGTCAACAACCATTGATTTAAAAGGAATTATGTTTAATAACATTTCTTTTCGTTCGGTATAATTCTCATTTGTTTTATAAAATATGATATATAAGACATTCATTCATCTTAGAACTTTTTAAGCATTGCGAAAGCAGTCACGACTAGGGATGGGCAAAATGGGAAAATACATCGATATATATCATATCGATGTTTTTAAGAAACATCAAAATTTAAACGATACTATCGGGGGGAAATATCGATCGATGTTTCGATAAATCGATATATAAGTAAGTACCAAGTGTAATAAGCCATTCAGACGAGCATCGAAATCCCGGGATTTCGGCATTTGGATTTCGTGAAATCCATATCGAAATCCAAGCGTTCACACGACAATATCGCCATTGAGAGGATTTGGTTTGACATCCATTCCAATTGGTCTCAAATTTCTAGACGTTGTAGTGGTACCCCAAAAAAAGGGCTCAAAAGCAATATAGGTACTCTTTTTCTTACTGAATGAACAAAAGAATAATTGATTGGAAGAATAATTGCTTTAATGAACGTATCCAGGAATGAGTGATTGATTGATTGAATGAAAGAAATTGATTGGAAGAATGGCTGAAAAATAGAATGAAAGAATTCAGAAAGAACTCAGTCCTATTTATACCTCCCTAAATGCTCACATCGTGTTTCACCAAAAGAGCCTAACTTCTTTTATGAGGAAAACAGAATGACAGAACTTGATACATCACGTTTTATATGATCTGGACGTAACTCACGGATGCACAAACGCAATCTACGTTCTACACAACGTATATACACATATAATATTTGGCATGTAAAAAAAAAAAAAATCATTGAATTTCGTTTAACCTTTCGAAGCAGACTTGAACTCTAGGGCAAAGTTTTGTCGACACAGCAATTCACCGAGAAGAAGAAACAAATTGAGCAAGTTACGAAAATAGAAAATTCTTAACTCAGCATAAAATTCGTAGAGAAAATTTCTATATAAGCCACAAAAGCCCTGCTTTAGTTTCAAACTTCTTTAGCTTAAGCATCATTCAGCTCCAAGCAGTTTCAGTTTCGAGCCAAAATAATTAAGAATGAAAACTGCAATCACTGCGGCTGTCAGCTTCTTCATTGCCCTATCGTTGGTAGCCGCTCAAAAGGTTTGAATAAAATCGAAAAAAAAAAATTAAAATTAAATTTGAATTAAATTTCTAATCGAGCAATCGATTTTAGCGATTTCATTCCGAATTAGCCCAGTTCCAACGCAATGCACTCGCCGAGCGACGTCCTTTAATCAGCCCCGAACGGCATGCAGATTTGAATGACTTCAAGCGTTTCAAGCGTCAAAATGACGATGCGAAAGCTCAGATAACAACCATGAACAGCGCCGTTCAGCGATTCCAAGAATTCTTAAACAACTGTAAGGCTCAGTGTGTCGAGAAAATGGGCCTCGCACCGAACGAGGTCGATAAGTCGCTGCTTTTTGAGGAGAATCCAACGCCAAAGGAGAAGTGCCTGATGGCTTGTGTGCTCGAACGAACAAAAATTGTAAGGACGAATTTTTGTTTTCGAAAGCTTTTTAGAAAATTTTTCTAATAATTAATTTTTTTTTTTTTTTCTACTTCTCATTTCAGATGAATCATGAGAATAAGGTCTCAGTGCACACCATTGGCATGATGGCGGGCATGATGGCCAATGAAAATGAACTAGTCAAAGCGTTCGCGATGGCGGCTGCAGAAAATTGCAATCGTCACATCAATACGTCGAATCGATGCGAGGCTGCTGCGCAGATAAATCGTTGCGTCGCAAATGGCTTGAAAGCGCACAGAATTAAACTTGATTATTGATATCTATTTTTTTTAAGGGAAAATTCAATCAAAAATTTTTTATTCCTCATTTAACTTGTTTTATCGATTTTACGATTTTCGCTTGATTAAAATTAATAATTAGCGGATAAAATTATGTGTAGGTGCGAAAGGAGACTCGAGAGTTTGTTAGGGGTTGTCAGCAAAGATATTTAACACAATGCATTTAAAGATGTATGTATATTAGGGTGTCCCAAAAAATAGTTTTTTTTTTCGAATTTCATAGTTGATCGTAGGGCTTTCGAATGCTTATGGGTCAAAATAGTTTTGAGAATTTTTTCAGATTTTTCGTAAAATTTTTTTTTTGGGACACCCTAATGTATATATGTATGTAAATGTTTTCATTTATTAATTGAAACTAGAGCTGTAAAAAAGCAAAAATTTACACTACTCGGGTGCATTCGTTATTTTTGGTGAAGTAATCGTTACTAATTACTCGTTACTAAGTACTCAAAACTCCCTCATGCTCTTTGAATCTTCACCCAGTATTTAGTAACCAAATATCAACTCAACTCACTCTACTACCATACTGTTTTGCGGACCCATTATTTTAGTACTTAATTACTCCGGAAACCATCAGCTGGCATGTGTGCAAGAAAAGTTCTAGTAACGAGATACTTCCATCAGTAACGAGACGTTATTAATTACTGACTACAGTAGTCGTTACTTTTTACCGAATAGTAACGATATTTTATTTACAACTCTAATAGAAACGATGAAAGACAATTAAAGATACCCGAAATGCCGGAATTTGAACCCCCATATTCACAAAGAGAAGGTGAAAAATGTTAAGAGATGAGAGAGAAATATAGGGCATAAGTACCCAGTTGCAAATTGTCTGCTCTCTGGATTGATCATTTGAACATTCCTAGGCAAGGGGATATCATAGACTTTCACACATCTACTTTGTTCGAGCATGGCCGCTTTGGGTAGGCCTACCCTTTGCCTCTCATGAACAGACAGAAAGTGAAGTGTTCAAACAAGTTTTGGTTTTGCTTTTACATTTTACTTCAACCCTGAAAGTATGCTACATTTTTGTTAAAAAAAAAACAAACGCTATTCTTTGAACAGATCACCTATTCCCTGCTCAATTACTGCCAAGAGAAATAATGCTTATTGACAGTGCTTGAGATACTTCATTTGATGCATCGCTTAGTAGAGGACTTCCCCTTATTTGCAACTGGATAATTGGCTCAGATCCTAGTTGGTATTCTTAACTTGATTTCTAATTGCACCCACAGGTTTATGACTAAGTATAATGACTTCCTCCTATCACGGCAATTTTCGAAATTGAGAGCACTTTACTGGAAAATCGGATAAAAATTTATGACAATCAACGCCTCGATGACGTCATTTTAACTCAGTCTCACATTTTTCAGGGAGCAAATAATACGATGGGCAATTTAACGCTTCGCAAGACTTCGCAACTTTATGTGAAAAAGTTCATGTGTTCTTAAAATCTCTCGATTTTTAACCCATTTAGAGCCGCTGCACACGAATGGTCTTCATAAAATAGCCATTCGTGCAAATAAAAAATGAAATTTCTGGACTTTTTTGATGTTCGATTTCCATACAGTTTTACTTAAAAAAGGTCCAAAAATTCATGACTCGTTTCCCGCTTTTCGCATTTTTTTATGCGGTTTTGACAGATTTTGAGCTTATATTATAGCTTTAAATGGGTTAAAAGCAGTTTATTCCCTGCAGTAAATCCAACTACCCCCCGACTAGTCCCAAAAATACCAGGAGTACTCCCTCTTAATCGGTCAACTAATGCTTTAAACTGTCTTGTCTTTGAAAAATAACTACTCCCAAATTTACCAACTCCACGCGTAGATCTACTGTGGTCAATTAGAGGTCAATTGTCCCATATGTACCAGTTGGTCTAATTTTTGAACCAACCTTCTTGTAGACCACTTGTTGCTACTCCAGATCTAGTTAATTCTCATATACAAAACACTATATTTTGACTGGTCATATTTTGAGTAATCTCAGAGTGGTCCTTTTTCGCAAATTTACCTCTTCATTACTGCAGGGTTGATATATGTATGGCCCCAATACACAGCGATGTAAAAAAAAATTTAAAAATTTAAAGGTTTCAAGAGGTTACATTTCCTTCTATCGTAGCATCAATACTTTGAGAAAATCGCTTGAGACTATCTAGCTATGGGAAAAGAAAATTTATATTAGTGCGATTCAAGCAGCCTCGCAAATTTTGTGTTTGTGCAAATTTGTTTGTATGGGAAAAAAAAATTCCGCGGACGGGCAAATATTGCACATCGATTTGTGTGGGGAAAATTTGCGCCATATTATCGCACAATTTTTGACTTCGTTCTTCGCAGGGCCGTTCATACAAAAGGGCATAATTTGCTGGCTTGAATACCCTTATTGAGAGATTCAGTTGAAGAAAAAAGCCTTATTAAAGTCTTTATTGGCAATAATAACCGAGTATTAGGGATAATTGAAAGCCTTGTTAATGGATAGAATTCGAAGCTACCAGAGCATAGACATTCTTGGTTACGTCGGCTAACAACGATCGGGCAACAAATAAGACGTAAATCCCAGTGGCTCGTCCAGAGAAAGAGTGCTTTGATAGTGCTTATATTTTCCACAGTGGTATATTGAACAATTATAAGACATTACCCCAAAAAAAAATTTGGGGGGCTAGAGAAGTTCAGAGAGTTATGGACCAAAAACTAAAAAAAATCCGAAAAAATTATGGCGTCCGATTTGGATGAAAATTTATATATAGAATAAGTGAAAAATTCTAAGAATTTTGGCATCAAAATTTTTTCAAGAAACGGATTACAACTAGTCTTGTTTTGGTCTAGTTCTGAACTGGTCCAAAAAGGACCAGTTAAAAAAAAATTTTAGTGCTAAAATTCTTAAAATTTTTCACTTATTATACTTATATATAAATTTTCATCCAAATCGGACGGACGCCATGAATTTTTCGGATTTTTTGGGTTTTTGGTCCATAACTCTCTAAACTTCCTATAGCCCCAAATTTTTTTTGGGTTAATGTTTTATAATTGTTCAATATACCACTGTGGAAAATGTAAGCACTATCAAAGCACTCTTTCTCTGGACACGCCACGGGGAATAACGTCTTAGGAGACACATTTTTGCACCCATTTCTTGGACTTTCATTTTCAAAAATAGGTACTGTAGCCAGCCCTTTTGAGATATCACAAAAGTCTTATTATGTGGTCAACTTTTGGACGTTTCTCAATACCTCAGAGCATTGAAGACTTTGTTGGCACTGACTGGTATGGAAAATTTTGTAAAAATGTGAAATTTCTCACATACAACGGCTAAACTTCAATTGTAGGACCGGCTTTATTTTAATTTTAAAATTTTATCAAAAAAACTTAATCAGTTTTTCTATTAAAATAATAGTTTTTTTTTAAATAATTTGGTTGTAAATAATTTAAAAAAATTTTTTTAATTTATTTTATGGCGCAATGCAATTAAGCTTGAGTATTGTAATTTGAAAGTAAATGAAGTTCTTCCAAACAAACTCTGGGCTTGGCTGTAATTAATCGCGTTCGCAACTGAAAGCAAACATTTTACCGCCTCGGATATACATACATACATACATACATACATACGTATAACATCAGCACGTCACTTGAGTATGAAAATGCAACGTTTGACGACTTCGCGATGATCGCCTGTGAGCTTACTTGAAATGCTTTGAGAGCTCATTGCCAAAAATAAACAACTTCAAAAGAGACACAACTCCAAAAAACTTTTTTCCAATATTTTCCATGTTAAATTGCATTTTTTTATTGTCGGGAAGAAAGGAAAGGGAGAATTCCTAAAGCTTCTTAAATGCACTCTTTTTTTTTAAAAATATTTTAGCAAATAAACGAGAATTCAAAACGTGCGAATTTTGGAGGATATGAGATCTCTTTGAGGTAAACAACAAATTTTGAGATGTGACACTTTTGAGAAGGCCTCGCGGTATGTATGTAAAACACTTTTAACGAGCCGCATATGTGTAATTATCCCATTCGTTCACCAAAAAAAAAAAAAAAAAAAAAAATCAGAAACTAAGTTTTTTGAAAAAAAAAAAAAACATCAACAATTTAAAGGCAATTGACGAATTTTTGAGTCAGCAAATTTGCGTTTGACTTTTTTTCTGATTCGACTAGAATGAAAACAATCTTTGTTACGTGTTGAATCATGAGTAAGATCGTCATTACACTTTCGTGATTATGAAAACAGAAAGCGATTATTTTTATACTATATAAACCGATTTTCGTACAGTGAAAACTCTACTTCAGGGTCATTCAGTGCCAGGCATAGGTACGGAAATATATTTCCATATAGGATTTTAACCATGATAAATTTTCTTTCGGAAAGGGTTTCGAACCTCCAAAGCCAAACTAGCATAGTCCCAAAGGGAATTCTCGAACAATATTTTAAATTCTCAATACTTGTCCTTATGAGTAACTAGATAAAAAGGGGCAATCTTAAAGAATATGAGCACAATTTTAGGGGTCGTAGTCTTCAACTTGGTTTAAGAACTTGGAAAGTTTAAATTTTCGAATATATTATTTTAGTCTTCGTGCCATTTTAACTCAATAAAATTCCTTTGCTATATTTGAATTTTTCAAAAATATTCATATAAAATTTATAAACCTGGTTTAAACTCTCCGGAAGGCTATCATTTGAAAGCTTAAACCTTCAAAAAGTTTAAACTAGGTTAAAGACTATGAACCTAAATGAATATTTTCCAGGAATTTTTTCAAAAGAAATTTTTCCGCGTATTCATAAAAGGGAGAATGTCATGAATATGTCTCGGAATTCAGTGTTGCTAGGTAGCTCCCCCCTAAAACTACTCCTTAACTCCCCCCAGATTCGAAATGTGCTCTCTAAAAAGTAAAATTTTCGAAATGAAAAAAAGTAATTTGGAAAGAACAACAACAAATTTGACAGATTTTCTATATCAAACACTATAAACTTCGCACATCGTTTGACATAAACCCCTAAAATTCTCATAGGAATATCTGTTCCCCCTAAACATGCCCCTAAATATTTGTTCCCCCTAAACGGCCCCCCAAAAGTTGTAAAAACCCCTAAAACTAGGGGGAAAACCCCTAAACTGGCAACTCTGTCGGATTTTGAATATGAAAAAAAATGAGAGAAAAAATTCCAAAAAATATTCAAAAAATTCACAGTCAAAAAATCCAAATTAGTTCAATTTAGTGTGCCTTTGAAATTGTTGAATTGTCAAATTAACACAAAAAGTCTACTTCAGTGAATAAAAAATTCAAAAAATTCAAAATATTCAAAATATTCAATAAATTCAAATAATTCAAAAAAATTCAAAAAATTCAAAATATTCAAAAAATTTAAAAAATTCAACAAATTCAAAATATTCAAATTCCGAGCTCTAGTCATGAACATAGATCCCCACTATTGACATCCAAACAAAAAATGTGCCCAGTATGCACCATGTTCTCAAGGCAGCACATAATTGGACAAAATTAGCACATTACCAAACCAAAAAAGTTTTCTCGAAAAAAATTCAAAAAACGGACCTCTTAAAATTTTTACAAGCAAAAATAAGTTTTAGAAAACCAAAGGTCCATCGCCTGAATGTTACACCCCAAAGAGGACGGCCATACGTACAAGGAAAAAGCAAAGTGAATGAAGAAAGACCTGATGGATGGATGAAAACTTCGTCGTAACAGTCCCAGTACAGAAGTTTTCACTGTTAATGCAAACGATATAAATTAATATCTAGCAGCCCTTCAAACCTCAAATGGGTGGGGGTTCAACTAGCTCAGTTCAAAAGCATTCCTTGAGTGCTTTTACGTGCATATGCATGCGACGCTCTGCGGTTGTACCTTCCCAATGAATTGCTTGGATCCATGCAATTCATTTAACTGTCATTTCAATAAGTAATTTCTCTGTGGGAACTTTTCAAATAAAAAAAAACAATAAATTTTTCAAACTTTTCGTACAAGGAATTGTGATCAAATAACTTTTACATGGTTGGGGTATTAAACGCTTTTCGACTCAACTCACTTGAGACGCTTGAAAACATAAAAAATAAATGAATATCCATAGAGAAACATTTTTTTATTCGCTGTCAATTAGTCGTACACCTGCATATGTCATCATGTTTTGTTTTCCGTCAGTCCGTTTCGTTGTTTCTATTTTTTTTAAATTTTTTTTTATTTATTTTTTGTTTAAATAATAAATTTGCTTCAATTGTGTTCGAAGAGCCCTTCCCTTGTTTAAGGTATGCATCAATACGATCTCATTAAATGAAGCCTTATACCTTTTAAATAAAAATAAAATTAAAATAAACTGTCAATGAATTTATGACCTTTTTTTGCATAATTCAAAAAATATCAGTGACGTAGAAAGGTTCGTGAAAAAGGGGGGCTCAATGTTATTCATTTTATTTATACAAAGGCACTCAGTTTATGAATTCCATTATAGAAATTCCAAATTTATTTTTAGAAAAACATTCTCCCCTCTTAGTCCACCTTAATCACCGTCCCTGACAAAGATCTATTTTCAAAATTATATTTTCGATTCGTCATAGTTGCACGCATCGCTTAAGCACGAAATCAACTTAGAGAAATAGTAGATACAGAACAAAGTTACTCTAGACTGATCAATCAATACTTTATGCCGTTAGCGAATAAAATTTAAAAGTTTTTTCCCCCAAAATAAACGCATTAGTAGCTAATTTGCTTCTAATTATAGGTTTTGGGTCGAAATTATTCACCGCCGAGAGGAAAGAGGAAGAAAAAACGTGAGAGCGAAGTAAATTGCAAGCGGAGTGAGTGTTTTTCTATTTCAAAATATTATTTTTTAATAGGAAATTCATGTCGCTATTATACTCATAGCATCCCAGGGGGAAATTATCTCGTGCATGACAAAGTCATCAGTGATATCATCGATGACATATAGGTGACAGTATCATGCATGTCACCTTGGGGGACATGTCATCGTAGAGGGGCGCTGTTCATGTGCTTGAATCTCATTGGCTACTGAAATTTAAATAAGGTTTTAGCGTCAGTTGACCGTTAGCATGGATGGCACAGTGTATGAGTGCTCGGTGACTTATTGTTAATAAGACAAGGAATATAGAAAATTTATTTTTAAATTTTACACTGAGAAAAATTTTTGCACAAAAAAGAAAACAAAAATTTTACAATTTTTTTCAGTGTACTTCAGTTTTTGTAAAACCTTTTGAATGTTTTTAAAAAATACCTTGTTTTATTAACAATAAGTCACCGTTTGTTTTATCTTTTTATCTTGATTATTTCTGGAGATATTATGTAGTAAAAAGAAATCCATTATTTTTACATTAAATTGAGGGCTTTATTTAAGATAGTTAGAATGACCCGATTTAGGTCAAATATGCGCCGTTTTGTTCGATAACTTGTTGCCATTTTAAAGGTAATTTCATTATGCCTCTCTCATAGAAGCCCTCGTTCCTATTAGCAAAAAATTGAGACAGTCGAATTTCAGAAGCCTCTCTTGAAGCGAATGTTTCACCAGCAAAATTGTTCGCCATGGACAGGAACAGATGGTAATCACTTGGTGCCAGGTCCGGACTATAAGGTGGATGCAGAAGAACCTCCCAACCAAACTCCCGGAGCTTCTGGCGAGTCACTATCGATGTGTGTGGCCTGGCGTTATCCTGATGGAACACAATTCCTCTCCTATTGGCCAAAGCTGGCCGCTTATGGGCGATTGCTTCCTTCAGACGGTCCAATTGTTGACAGTAGAGTTCCGAGTTAAGAGTTTTGCCGTATGGGAGCAGCTCATAGTAGATAATTCCCTGCCAATCCCACCAAACACACAGCAAAACCTTCCTGGCCGTCAATCCTGGCTTGGCCACCGTTTCCGCCGGTTCACCGTGTTTCGACCACGACCGTTTTCGCTTGACGTTGTCGTAAGTGACCCACTTTTCATCACCAGTCACCAACCGCTTCAGAAATGGGTCGATTTTGTTGCGGTTCAGCAGCGATTCGCAGATGGAAATTCGGTCCATGAGGTTTTTTTGCGTTAACTCGTGTGGCACCCATACATCGAGCTTCATTGTGTATCCAGCCTTATTCAAATGGTTCCAAACGGTTTTTTGTGCAATCTTTAGCTCTTTTGCAATCGAAACAGTGCTAACATGACGGTCGGACTCGATAATTTCCATGATTTTATCGACATTTTCGACAATTGGCCTTCCAGTGCGTGGTGCATCCTTGACATCGAAGTTACCGGAACGGAATCGACGAAACCAAAATTGCGCATGATTGGCTGTTACAGTATCAGGTCCATAAACGCTATTCACATTTTCAGCCGCCTGGCTTGCGTTTTCTCCCTTATCGAAGAAAAACTGTAAAATGTAGCGAATTTTCTCTTTGCTGATGTCCATCTTTGACAAGCTCTCAAACAAACCTGAATCAATCAATCAAAAAGTGTCAAAAAAGCTTTTTTAGTAGGAACTGTCATCTTTCTAATGCCCCCTAGCGGAACACGATCGGGCTTATACAACGCGAGATGCAGATAAATAACGCCATCTATTGGAAAAATAATGGATTTCTTTTTACTACACCTAATATTAAATTTTTAAAAACATGCCGTATGATCAATGTGTTTTGTATTATTTTCGTACATTTTTACTGGATATTAGTACTAGAGCATCTATGAGCATTTGTAATTTTTTGAATATCTCACTGTTGCGCCATTTAATTTGAATGAAATTTTTTTTTAAATGAAAGCAAATACTTAGAGGTATTTTTGTAAAAAATTTGTAGAGTGGCGGCAAATTGCGAATACACTGGAATTGTTTTTTGCGTTTTGTGGAAAAATTTTTCTCAGTGTAAAAAAAAATTTTTTTTTTGATTTTCTGTTATATTAGCAATCGGCCACCGTTTGTTTCATATTCTTATCTTAATTCGTTTTTGAGATATAAAAATTTGAAAAAAGGCTTAATAAAAAAGGATTTTCAAGGATATTTCAAGGACCGTTCAAAATAGAAATCTAAAACGTAGTCTGTCTCAACAGTGTTTTCGAAAAATCAACAAAATTTAAAAATTCCTTTCATGATGCCGCAACCCGCCAGACCCTTTCCTATGAAATCGCATGCGTTCCGGCACCAAAGTGACCCTGACTTCATTAATGATGTCAGGGGGACATTTCCCGCTGGGATATTTTATACAACACACACATACATATATATATATATATGTTATTTCCATTTGCACCGCTAAAAATTTTCAGTTGAATGTCGCAAAATGGACAGCTTTTGGCAGGCTATGGGAAAACTTAGTGAAAAAATGACATCACAGCTTTCTATATCCCGTCTTGAGATAATAGGGTCCCCGGAGGTTATTCTTTCTTGGAGCTTCTCGCAATAAAAGTGTGAGCTTAAACAAAAAAGGAATTCGACAATGAGGGGCTCGTTGTTGTTGTCGCACCGATCGCCCCTCGACAGGGCGGATTATTCACTAAAAATTTTCATTTCCTGAATCAAAATTTTAAACAGACCAACAAATATTTTTGAGATTAAGTCGAGGAGTTTCTAAAGTCCAAAAATGCTCAAAGGAAAGAATGCTTAGGAAGAATTTTTTAAGTCTTCCCTTCATAGGAAAATTATGAAAGCTATACGGGGATTAATTCTAATACCAGCATTCTTGCAGGCTTTGTATTTTTAATGACCGCCCTATAACTAAACATCCATGATCTATTTTGTGTCATGATAAAATGCGTTTGGATCACTTGAATCGTACCTACTTGGACACTAAAAACATTTCCCTAAAGACTTTTTGATTTAAATTTATAGTCGGATGATGGATTTCCATTCAAGTACATACCTTCATTATATCGGCTTGCGGTGAAAATCAGCAGTAGCAGTAGCAGTACGCAGCTCATTTCCTTTGAGATATCGCGTCTACATGTCACATAACATCCGTCCTCCATGGCGACCTGATTAGTCCAAATATAGACCGGATCGAGGTAAAGTTTTCACCCTGAAATTTAAAAATCTCATTCATGATTTGAACAAATTTCCTTGCTCGACTAAATTGTATCGAACCTTTTTTTAAGAAGTTTATTTATAATATACTTAATTTTACAATGACTAAAGAAAAATAATCTTCCCTTCAATTCTCTTCCCTATCATTTGATTCCAAACATCATTCATGATTGCTATGTAGTTGGCAAATCTTATAATGTGAAACTTGACAGTTTATCATCGTGCGCGCATGCTCATTCTTACATAAATTGAGTCATCCCATCTCATTTTGACTGAGATTCGGCAAGATTAGACCTGCTGTTAGAAATATTTAGATATGTAAAATTACAATGTGAAGCACAAAATCGATTTGAACTTGACCGCATTTCACATCACCAGAAAATATTCACAGATAATTCGACAATAAAGCACAAAACAAAACTTTCTGCGGTCACATTTTCAGTGGCCAAATCGGTAGAGGGTTAATTACAAATAAAAAATTTTAAGTGGAAAGCGAATTTAGATTATCTTGACGACCCAGAACAAATGACTTGTAAGGGCTTATTTTTAGGAGATTCGATAGAAAGGCGATAGTGCCAATACCGAAACTGATGAGATAATCACCTTGAATTTCTTCCTCGCTCTGGAGCGATTATATGAAGTACAGTGTGCTCCCTCTTCGCAGACACTCCTCTTAAACGGACACTTTTTAAAGTGCTTTAGTATTTCTGCTTCTCAAATAGTTTCCTCATAAGCGGACACCTCTGTTAAGCGGACATATCCCGTATGTGTCCGCTTGAGAGAGAGAGTACGCTGTATATATATATAAGTGGGTGACAAGGTCGATGAATACAGTAATCCGAAGGGATCTTTACAGTAGCGTAGCGAGGGGGTCCAAATCATATTTAAATTTCTATGCAGGTACTTTTATTGAGGCCGGTTGGAGGGGGCGGATTTTCCTGCTACGCCACTGGGTCATTCGTTTATGCTGTCGCGCATGCGTAGTAGAGAATAATATTTGGCGTCTTAAAGGCTTAGATAATCACTTAATGAGGAAATCACTTCGAAGGCAAAGAGCTTGACAAAATGCTATTTCCGGGGCTTTAAGCCCTGATTTTCCTCTCTTTTAATCGCACACACACTCAAATATATGTACACACCTTCACACACACACAAACAGACGCTAAGAAATGGGCTCGCGTGAGTTACTCGATTTAAATGGAACCGATTTCATGCCTCAATCTAAGGCTGTATTTGATTCATAGCCTATCTACTTACATATGTACATACATACCGATATGTTACATTCTAAGGTAGAATATGAATATCTCAAGCGATGAATATTCAGAACGATAACTTATAAGTTAAGTCAGGAGTTCGCGGGGTCGAGCGTAGGCATTGGTTTTGTTTTGTTATTGTGCTTTTTTTTTTTTTTTTTTTTTTTTGTTAGTATAAAAACCTTTGACATAAGCGTCGCGCGAACTCAGTCATCAAAAAATAGCGAAAGCGTGAACAAGACTCGTTTCCGAAATAATCTATAGAGACGCTTTAAATCGCATGCGCGCTAAGATCGTTAATTCTTTTAATTTAAAATGAATAAAATAACAAAAATATTGGCGGTCGTCGCGGTCGCGCTTGTAACACTCAATTGCGTTCTTGCTACTGGTGAGAGAAAAAAAAAAAAGAAAATTGTTTTTTGCTAATTATTTTGTTTTTCGGTGGGAAAAATTAATAAAAAATGAAATTTTTTTTTTTTTATGAATTCAGCTCAAGTTTATGCGAATACCGGCGCCTGGACTCCTCAACCGGGCAGAAGTGAATATAGTTATGGATACGCAGGAGTCGACGCGAACGGTCGTGCTTACGGCAATGCTGGTGGTAATGGCGCCTATCATGTTAGCGGCATCGATCCGTCGGGTAGACGATTCTCCTATGAAGGTGGTGGCTATCAAGGCGTGAACAGAGACAGTCCGTTCAGCTACGGACGCGACGGCTATGCCGGACGTGATGGTGATGGATATTATGGACGTGATCGTTATGGGTCTCGTTACGGTTATTGGAACAGCGCAGTTTCGGCACAAAAAATCGGGTGTGTCTATTGGCTAACGCTTGGACTGACAGTGATATTTGCGCTCAAAGTGTTTGCGTAATCGAAAAAGCCTTATAAAGACTTTCAGATCCATTTTTGAACAAATCGATTTTTATCACCATGCTTACCAAAAATGTCTTTTTTTTTTGTTATGATTAAAGATTTATTTATAAGAATATTGTCTTTTTTTTTTTTGATTTTTGCATTGAGATCGCAGATCGCTGGTGAGTGAATCGGTTTCAATGTTTTCCTTACGAAATTGTGCAAATATCTTTTTTGTGAAGAGATCTCCCCGTTGTCCAGTTTTTTTTTTTTTTTTTTTTTTTTTTGGGCGGTTCATTAACACCACGAAATTAGCAGGTTT
Organism: Chlorops oryzae; assembly: GCA_020466095.1. Classification (NCBI taxonomy): domain Eukaryota; kingdom Metazoa; phylum Arthropoda; class Insecta; order Diptera; family Chloropidae; genus Chlorops; species Chlorops oryzae. Next base: position 7,510,106 of record CM035808.1, on the reverse strand, counting down.
TTGGAAATTGCTTTTTTTTTTTTTGAGTTTTGTGGGTTGTTATAATTGCATTGTTTTCGAAATTTTTAACGAAGGTCACGTAACGCTCAGTTTTTTGAAAGGGTGAAAAAATAATTCAGGCTTAAAATTTAAGAAAATTAATCTGAATTTTCAATGTGAGAAGGGCAAAAAATTACAAAAATATGCTTATTATAATGCCTCGGAATTTGAATATGTAAAAAAATTAAAAAAAAAAAAAAATTAAATATTCAAAAAATATTCAAAAAAATTTTAAAAAAAAATTAAAAAATTAAAAATATTTAAAAAAATTCAAAAAATGCAAAAAAATAAAAATATTCACAGTCCAAAATTCCAAATTAAATCGATTCAGTATGCCTATTAAAATTTTGAATTGTCAAATTAACAAAAACAAAGCCTACTTCAGTGAACAAAATATTCAAAAATCACAGTTAAATGCAAAAAAATTCAAAATATTCAATAAATTCAAATAATTAAAAAAAAATTCAAAATATTCAAAATTCGGCTTTTTAAATGCATATGTACAGTGTACTCTCTCTTAAGCGAACACCTACGGGACCGAAAAATGTGTCCGCTTAACAGAGGTTTCCGATTAAGAGGAAACACTAGAGCATTCCCAAACAGTGTCCGTTTAAGAGTAGTGTCCGCAAGGAGAGAGCACAGTGTATATTTAAACGACCGTTAAAGAACCCCACTTAACCCTCTTATTCCTGGCTGCGTCTCTAGATGCACTTTTTTCGAACAAATTACCAAAAAAAACTAATAATAATTATTTCAGATTCATGTTTTTCTACCCAAAATTAGTGAAATCTGAGCTTTACATTGAAAAAAAAATTGTGTAATTAGAGGGTTAATATGGTTTTGTGCTATATTTATCCTAACGTCCTATAGACAACTTAAAAACCAACAAAGAAGACTTCAGAGTGAGAGGGCCAATAGCGGAAAAAGGGTCGAATCAATGAAGAGGAGATCTGTTACTTTTCTCGAGGTTTTAAGCCATTATTAAGTTTGGGAATCAAGAAGAATTATTAGTTTTCATGTGGGTATTTTTTGCTTATGCTCCATTGTCTCATGTCAGAGATCCTTCTCATTTTTATGAAAACCATCGAAGGAATCATGGACATTTTTCGATCGTTTCTTATAGAAAAATAGTCGAGTTTTTGAACCAGAGATCATTAGATTTTGATGATGAAAATTTGATTTTGACTACGATCAAAATGCCACAGCCCACTTTTTTTGATTGTAATGTGGAAGGGCGGTTTTTCTTAAGGACAAAGCTCTTAGCTTTGATCGATTATTTTGAAATCAAATCCTGAAAGAAACTTCTAAAAGCAAATATTTAACTATACCAAAGATAAATATCTTTAAAGAGCACCAATGTTACTTTATTTTTGAAACAAATATGAATTTATTTTCTTTAAAGATGAATGAGCTCCATTTCAAGGAAAAGTTTAACCCAAATGAAAGCTTTATTTGTGGGGAAAAATTTTAAAGTTGTGACAATTATTTATCAAAAGCCAAAAAACTTAAATAATTGATTGGTTTTCTAGTGTGGTTGCCATCAAGGGTACCACACTTAGGCCTCATATGAGCCCGTTGCGATACCACGATAAATGGGAAAACGAAGAAGAACAGAAACAGAAAAAACGGCACAAATAACATCCACGCCCGAGCTGGGAGTTGAACTCAGAGCCTCGAGCATCGTAATTTGCCATATCTCAACCAACTACGACAACTTAAGGGGTTAGTACAAGATATTTAAATTGTCACATACATATATGCATGTACATATATCACCTTGGAACACACTCACGAGTTGAATATATTGTATAAGGGCCTTTTGTGACAAACTTTTGTGACAAACTTTTGTGACAAACTTTTGTGACAAACTTTTGTGACAAACTTTTGTGACAAACTTTTGTGGCAAACTTTTGTGACAAACTTTTGTGACAAACTTTTGTGACAAACTTTTGTGACAAACTTTTGCGACAGACTTTTGCGACAAACTTTTGTGACAAACTTTTGTGACAAACTTTTGTGACAAACTTTTGTGACAAACTTTTGTGACAAACTTTTGTGACTTGGGACATGCCACAAGTTCAATTTACAATCACATATGGGCATTTTCGCAAACAATAACGTTTTTGTCGCGTCTGTATATATCTGATTTTCGTTCAGATCTGCATAGAAATTTTGTTAAATATAAAATTTCGAATATGCTGCAAGAAATTAGGGGTATTCACAAAGGCGTCAGAAAAAATTAAAGTCGAAAAATCGGAAATTTTTATATTAAAAAGTTGTGCAAGATGCAAAAAAGTTTAAAAATTTTTTAAGAAGCCGCAGTTTTCCGACTTTCTGACGTTTTTACCACGCCTTTGTGAAAACCCCTTATATTTGGAAACAAAATTACGATTCTCTTAGTTTTCTCGGGACTTCAAATAAATTCCGTAAGTGTCGCGTCCGTGTGGAAACGCCCATATATGCCCTGTGCGACCACTGTGACGTCAGCAGCACATAACACTTAAGCTTTTCGCATATCGTGTACTGTTCGCTTAAAAGTCATGCGCACTCGACTTCTCTTCTGCTTTGAGTGTTTTCTAAACTCTCTATTGAGACTAAAAAATATCCAGAGCCCCATTTCAATAGATCAGTAGATGAACAATAAAATTAAAAATAATTATAATAATGACAAAATTAATGAGTAATCACATTGAAATCGCATAATTTGTTGAGCATCGTAAAATTCTGATTTATGAAAAAAAATAAATAAATAAATTCGATAATAATGAAAAATCGAGTGTAGGAGAGAAATTGTGAAAAATGTATTTGAAAATTCAATTTAAGCTAGGGGAGTGGGTGATCCACTGCCGTGAGAAAATTCAGAATAATACCGAATTAATTAACATCGCTTATCATCTGTTGAGCTTTATGTTTCTAAGCAACCATAGCGACCCAGAGACACACTAACCCTTTAACAGCTGCCACAATGATGATTTATGTACCTCAGGTACTGTTCATAAGCTAAACGAAAACGGTATGAATATTTATACTCGACGTCCTCATAAAAAGAGACACAAATCCAAAAATTTGTCCATATTGTTATCTATTATTTTTTACATAATTTTTTGTGAGGAGAATAACAACGTTTCAGAGTTGGGACAATTTTAAAAAGTACCTATGAGCGATATTTTATAAAATATTTAATTTGTCACAACTGTATGTCCGTTGTGTGGGTACATATTTACGATTTTTATACTGCGTATTAAGGAATAAATTCGTTCGTTTTTGTTCTACTTTGTTTATGATTGAACTTGAGCGGACTTATTTAAATATATTTTACCATTTTATGAATACATTTCAATAAATATCGAGAAGCATCAAAAAACACAATAGCTTAATAGCTTCATAAATTTTCAACATAACATACATACATATGAGTAGATAGATATGTTAATATGTATCTGACTAAGTTAATTATTGTTAGCGAAAGCTTTCGATCGCATACAAGCCCTATTTGAGTTCATACGGCGACTTTCAACTGTAAACTGGTTTTATCTTACTTAGGTAAATAAACAATTAGCCAGCGTCTCTCTTTAGACTTTTCAACAGCTGATTTGATGAGAGGCTTCTTACATATACTATTGATGGAAAAACAAATGAAATAAGACGTCAAGGCAGAGGGAAAAGTTTGAGAAAAGAGCTTTTGACTATGCGCAAAGCTCAAGAAAGAAGCCGCCCTTTTGAGATTAGGTCAGACTCAAAAGTCGAGAGCGCAAACAAACGAGCCGACTTGGAATGTTACGATCTCGAAAATTATTTTCACAATGGAAAGAAGCGCCCAAAAAAGCTTAGTTGTCACAAAGTATAAGTACACTTGTTTACTTATGTATGTATGTTAAAACATTCCGAAGTATTATGTGCACAATTGCTAGTAGGGGAAAACCCATGACCATAAAGAGTTACGCCTTTTAAGGCTGTTTTAGCAATAATAAAGAAGTACTTGTAAGAAATGTTCATGGTCTAGTAAGCTATAGAGAATCACATACATATACATAGATATGTAAATAGAGAGTGAAAGAGAATGGCGACTATGGAAATTGAGAAGAATGAGGAGATTGTGGAGAGAAAGATAACAAATAGAGAGCAAAGAGAGAGAAAAGAGAGAGGAAAGAGGAAAGAGAGAGGAAAGAGAGAGGAAAGAGAGAGCAAAGAGAGAGGAAAGAGAGACGAAAGAGAGAGGAAAGAGAGAGGAAAGAGAGACGAAAGAGAGAGGAAAGAGAGAGGAAAGAGAGAGGAAAAAGAGAGGAAAGAGAGAGGAAAGAGAGAAGAAAGAGAGAGGAAAGAGAGAGGAAAGAGAGAGGAAAGAGAGAGGAAAGAGAGAGGAAAGAGAGAGAGAAAAGAGAGACGAAAGAGAGAGGAAAGAGAGAGGAAAGAGAGAGAAAGAGAGAGAGGAAAAGAGAGAGGAAAGAGAGAGGAAAGAGAGAGGAAAGAGAGAGGAAAGAGAGAGGAAAGAGAGAGGAAAGAGAGAGGAAAGAGAGAGGAAAGAGAGAGGAAAGAGAGAGGAAAGAGAGAGGAAAGAGAGAGGAAAGAGAGAGGAAAGAGAGAGGAAAGAGAGAGGAAAGAGAGAGGAAAGAGAGAGGAAAGAGAGAGGAAAGAGAGAGGAAAGAGAGTGGAATTAGAGAAGAAAGAGAGACGAAAGAGAGAAGGAAGAAAGAGGAAACAGAGAGGGAAGAGAAAGAAAAGAAAGAGGAAGGAAAGAGACAGGAGAGTGCAGAGAATTTTCCGAGTTTCCTGTTTTTAATGCATTTTATACTTAGCTTCATAATCCGAATTGGAATGATCAATTCTCTTACTAATCTCAAAATTAAAGAGTACAGGTTTAGTGTCGACTGTCGATTCATTTCTTCAGTTAAAGGTTTTAAAGATAAATTGAATAAAAAAACATTATTCCAGCCGAGTTCTCATTAACATTCAACACAGGAAAAATTGCGCAATCATCTGACATATTGAAAACAATATTTATGCCATTATTCGTGCTTCTTAATTATATTCAAATAAGGAAATACAATATACAAGTATTTATAAATGTGAGAATGAGCTTACAGAATAGGGCATAAGAATGGTTGCATACAAATTTCCTTAAATTGATGATTCAACCTTTTACCGGTTCAAAGGTCTAAAGATGGAATTTATTTTTCATAAATAGTTAGAATAACATTTCAAAAATATTCCTTTAAATTTTCAGAATTAAATTCGTATTATTCTTTTGATGTAAAGCTCATGGGAGTGCTCCGTCCAACTTTACACTCGAGGGTGTGTCTAAATATTGGAGGCGTTTTTTAAAAGGATTTTACTTCTATCTACGAAGATTACTTAGAAAATTCAAAACCGATTTTAATGAGATTTGACACAAATCTGCTGTTTAGTCGTATTTCTATGTGAACTTCTAATATTCCAGATATCGCTAAGTGCTCCAAGGCCACAAAAGTTCTTTTTTCCTGGAGAAATTCGTATACCTAAATATCCGATAAATATTTATGTGTTCACCCTTTGAAAAGATTAACATTTTACTTCAGAAATTTCGCCGGAGAGCAGTCAAAAAAATTTCTTTAAATATCTTATCCATTTCCCAAACCCATCAAACGGCTAAATTCTTAAAGGGATTTTGTAACTTTTGAATAAAATTTATAATACACTTAAGAAGGTATTCCCTAGATCCAAACCTTATCATATTTATTTATTATAACACCAATTCACCATCAATTGTTTATAGCTGGGCTGTTCGACTCCAAATGAAACATTTATAAGGGCTTCAAAATCAAATTGAAATACCTACTCGTCCCTTGAAAGTTTATATGACAAACGATAGGTAGGTGGTTTATTTATTTTTCCTACAACGATGTACATATGTATATTTATAGGCACATAAGAATCACATAAAAATTCAGCCCAGGCAAAAAGAAGACCCACATCTAGTTGTATGTGGATTTAACTCAAGCAAATTAATTATAAATTCATCACGAAATGCAAGCACGCATGCGCCGAGCGTCATTTTTCTCTCAAATGTACTTACGTGAAAGTTTTGTACATTCTCTTGTCAAGCTTTGTCTCTCCATTTCAGCGGCTCCGATGCAGTAGCCAAGAGTCTCATATGGGTATATCACTTTCGATACTCCAGCATACATTCCGTTGAAATTGAAATACAGTTGAACTTCGATTAACCGTGCTTCTATTAACCGTGATTATCTATTAACCGTGATGCTGAGTGGTTGATTTTTACCTCTATTAACCGTGATTTACCTCTATTATCCGTGATGCACATGTCCATATGACTGCTTGTTTGTTTTTTTCGTATAATACACTCACATCTCTCATATTAAAATAAATGTTTGTATTCCTAGAGATATGATAAGTTGTTTATAGACGCAGATTTACATGTTTTTGTCAAAAATAAATAAAAATAATAAAATTTATACATGTAAAATTTTACCTCTTTCAACCGTGATTTTCGATTATCCGTGATTAGCCCGGTCCCGAGCATCACGGTTAATCGAAGTTCAACTGTACCTTTAAACCGAATAGGTTTCATCGACTGCATCGTTGTTGGGAGACTCTGTTCGGTTAAACGTTATGTATTTATTTTCAAATCTGACTCAAAACGGGCATGATAATTACTTTCATGGCGCGCTCATGGGCCCACAGTGAAGAGCTTAAAAAAAGCAATTTAGTCAGCTACCAAACACAGTTCGGTTCAGACGCGATCGGGAGCTTATTGCGCTTGTGAAGGAAAGAAAGAGAAAGAGAAAAAAAAAACTAAGAAATATATTGTATTTTAAAATATAAAAATGACAGCATCGATGCGACTGTTGTTGCTTGCCTTTGTGGCCTTGAATCTGGTATTTTTTACTGCCGGTAAGTCCCGCACAGTTGTTGCTAATTATTTGAATTATTTGTTTTATTATTTTCCAATTGCGCGGCAGTTTTTCAAATGATGAATTTAAAATTTCTCGATTGATTTCTAGCACAAAATCGAAGTGAGCCACTTTGGGGCAATGGCGGCAACGGAGGTTGGGGCGGTGGCCAACCGGGACAGCCGGGACAGCCTGGTAGCTCCGGCGGTTCGGGCGGCTGGGGAAATGGACAGCCCGGACAGCCGGGACAACCGGGTAGCTCTGGTAGTTGGGGCAGTAGCCAGCCTGGTGGCTCCGGTGGTTCGGGCGGCTGGGGAAATGGACAGCCCGGACAGCCGGGACAGCCGGGTAGCTCTGGTAGTTGGGGAAGTGGTCAGCCTGGACAACCTGGCGGCTCCGGGGGCTGGGGAAATGGACACACTGGACAATCGGGTAGCTCTGGCAGTTGGGGCAGTGGACAGCCCGGACAGGCAGGTCAGCCGAGCAGCACATCTGGCTGGGGTCAGGGCACCACAGGCAATCCTGGCGGTCGTCCATACCACAACGGAAGGAATTCAGCGATGACATTCACATCGATGCAGTATTTAACTTTGATTTCATTATCTTTTGTACTTCTTAAACAAATTATGAACTGATAAGTGTTAGATCTATAAAGCTAGAGTTTCTAAGTTATACCAAAATATGTAAATTTCTTAAATAAAATCTATAAATTCCGTCGATCTTCGAATTCTTTCAGTGAATGAACACGATCTGCACATAAATTTGCTTCGATTTGTAGAACATTAAATAAGAAAAAAACTACTCTCTCTCTCTCTCTCTATTTCTGGGTCTTCTTGGGTTCCAAGCAATGATCAATTGAACTCATTTTGGAAGTTACATTTTAAATGGTTGTTCTTCTTGCTTTTTTTCTGATGTCATGTCCGGCACTTAATTAAGCAATGACACAAAATTTCTGAACTTTTGACTTTCGGTTGAATTCTTTGGTGCCAAATGTCGATAAATTTTATAAGAATGATCTCTTTGGATGTCAGCTGGAATAAGTTTTTCTAGTCCATTACTAAAACAACAACAAAAGTTTTTGAACATTTTATATTTGTTTACGTAAAGCGAGACAAATTGAAGGTTTTTCTATAATTATAGATCTGTGAGGTGATCTTCAAATGATCATACATATGTAAGATTTCAAATTAGCACCTTCGATTTCATTGACACGTATTTTTGTGCAATGTGTAACACATATGTACACTTAAAAAAGTTGCATAATTTTTATTGAATAAAATATTCTTCGACTTTAAGCATTTTAAAATATGATCGAAGCCTTCTTCGAAATGATCAACATCGACAATAGACTCTACTGGACATTGTGTCCTTTTTTGAAGGAATTTAAGAATCGAAAAATCGATAGACAAAGGTCATTTACTTATGCTATATAAATAAAAAAAACCTTGAGAAGAAAACAGCTGGCAAAATCGGTGTGTGATCCTCAGTGTGAGGATCTACGTGATCTTCAAAAAAGACCATTATAGAAACTGTTCCTATAAAAAATTATGTGTTGGACTAACATATTAATCAGCATCGGTGAGATGGACTTATATGAAATAAAATATGCTCACATTTTCTTATAGGTATGTATATGATATTTAAACAATAGAGAATAACATCCAGAGGGGCTCGAGACAGATCAATCAAAACAAGCATAGAAATGATTACTGATTATTATTGGCCATTTCCGTTTGTTGATCTGACCGTCTGTATAAAGTTTTTGATCAAAGTAAATGACCCATTTAGGTCCACATTCTGATCTTTTTTTTATCTGTGAGTTAAACTATCCTGATGATAATTTCATACAAATTTGGTTAATAATTTAAAGAAAATGATATTTAACTGGTTTAGATAGAGCTTAAGGGGGTCTTCTCATTGAGCAACTTTTTTTTTCGACTTTTTTTTTTGCATTTATTTATAGCTTGGGTAGTTGTGAATATGCTCCTTAAAGGATTTTTTGAAATTCGAAATAGTTTAGAGGATATAGCCTTCTTTGTCGAGCAAGATCTGCGCTAAAACGAGTAATTTTTGCGTTGCTTCAAACTTTAATCGCGTTTATCTCGAAACCACGTTTTTCGAACTGGCGGCCATGATATCTCCAGTTCAACTGAACCGATTTTCATGAAACAAAGTGGAGTCGACGCAGAATTGTCACCATTCTCGGGTGAACCTCGACCATAATTTTAAAAAAATTTTTACTATTTTTTTTTTTACACTAAACTACAAAAAAAAAGCCCGAAATTGAAATTTTTTTTGAATGGCCGCCATTTTGTCAAAAAAAATCACAAAATTAAGCTTGAGGTTCACCCGAGAATTACATCTATACTAATTATAACCCCGTTTTTTTTTTCCATTTCGGTCGCTCCGGAGACCCGGAATCGTGGCCGCCGTGACGGCACCTTTTTTTTCACCACCAACTTTGAAGTCTCATTACTTTTTGAACAGCCTACGTATCGAGGCAAAAAATTTTTTTTATTTACTTTGAATCTTTTGTAATACAATAAATAAAAAAAGTTTTCAATTATTCTTTGCGTTTTCAAATAAGAATTTTTTTAAAAAGGGTCCAAAAAACGGGTTTTCAATGAAAAGACCCCCTTAATTTTTTTTAAGCTTAAAATATCATTAATAGCTTACTATTTTTTAAATTTGGTAAATAGGGCTTGGAAATATTCTGTTTTGGAAACAATTCTCTCAAACCGCGAACTCATAAGGCTATAGAACAGAAGGCAGCATATGAAGTATTATCAATAATATATAATCATCGCTAACAAAACTTTTTGAACGACCCAAACCCTCACATATGTACTCTTTACATAAAGAGTATAGGTGGTCAGTTTTTTTTTCGGGCTCGTTGAACTTCAAAATTTGAACTTTTCTGATTGAACTTTTACTTGAAGCCTGAATTAAGTAAACACAAAATTTTATTGCTTCAGTGAAAACCACAAGAGATCGATGAACGATTAATTTCAAGATAAGAACAATCTCGATATTATTACAAGAAAACGAAATTAGTAATGTAAGAAATTCCCGCTGATAAGCTTCCTTTCGAAATGTTTATATTGTTGTCTTGGTCATGGAATCGCAATCTTTGATGTTCTTCGTTATCTAAGGGGAATTCCGCGTGGTTTCAATTATTGGCATTCAATTTTTCAATGTTTATGGAAAATAAATCAGGTTGTTTATATTGCTTCTTAATTAAGTAAAGGTCAAAGTCCGCAAATGTACCGGAGTAAATTGAATTAAGATTTCTATGTAGGACGGAAGCACATTCGACATAACGTGATGAAAAAAAAAACAACAAAAAATCAATTCTCATTAAAGGTAATTATTTCTGCCTTTTTTGAATTGTTAGATAATGATTTAGTATCCAAAAATGGGGTTAAAAAGTTAAAGTTTCTGAACCACTCAGCGGGCAGAATAAAAATCGAACTTTCCATGACCTTGAATTTGGCAATTATTACGGTTTTTTTCTAACGCTTTTTTGTACAGTAAATGTCCAGTGTATTCCAAATTAAATGTAACTATGTCGATAAGCGAGGCGTTAACAAAAAATTAAATAAATCAAATCAAAATTTTTGGCATATCCGTGAAGAATGGTCCAATGGGTTAGCACAGAGAAACTGTTTGTGAACAAAATCGAGAGTGTTTTAATTTACAAGTCGCACATCATCCAGCGAAGGAATTTATCATTATTGCAAATAGCGGCCGCCTCTTAAAACATTTAATTGAAACTGAAGGTCAGTAATGCGAGCATTTCTAGGAGATAGTCTTAAAACTTTAGTATTGGTTGAGACATTTAATTAATTTTCCACATCTCCACACGGAGAGAAATAAGTTCCCGAAATATAATTGGAACCAATTACATATGGGCATTTCCAGGTAATCGTACGGGGAATTCGTACGCTAATAGAGTTGAATAGATTTTACAAAAATTGGAGTGACTCCAAGAAAATGGTGTCGATATGTTCCACTCAGAGAGTTTATCATTTGAAAAAAAAATTAAGTAGATTTGAAATGTTTGAGTCGGAAAAATCGAGCGAAATAGGGCTATATCGTACGTGACCAAAAACGGAAGAACTTTTGAGGTACTTGTAAAAATGTGCAAAACTCTGCGAATTAATGGAGTTTATTTTTTTGTTTCTAATTTCTTGCACTTAGTGAAATATTTCTCCTTTTAAATTCGTTATGTTTAAATTAAAAAAATCTTTAATTGATTTTATAGAGAACAAAGTTCATATATCTTACGTGACATATCGTACGTGACATAATTTCCCCCACTATTATTCTTCATTAATGACCAATAAAAAATATTTTTTCGATTCAAAAAACAATATATTTATAACAAACAAAGACAGTCCCGGTTAAATTTATTGTTTTTACGGAATTATTCGGCGTTAAGTTTTCGCTGCCACCCATCCCTGTCATATACTTAATTAACTCTTATTTTTCCCTTGAATGAATACCCAGCTCATTTGTTGCTCATTCTAAGCTCATCTCTTGTTGCCTCGTAATGAATTTTAGACATATGATTAAAAAAATAAAAAATAAAAAAATAAAAAAAAATTTCAATTGGGCTCTCAACAAATCGTACCATTTTTAGTACTTACGATATCGTACGTGACCAACTTGCTTGGCTTATAAATTTTTTGTTTTACGAAATTAAAAAAAAATTTTTTTAAATCTATTACTTGCCCGATGGCCTTGATTTGGAAATTAATTTTCGTTCACCTGCGACCGACAAATAACAAATGAGGAAGAAAAACAATGTTTTTGGTCATCGTACGTGACATTAGAATAGCATCCAAGGAAAATAAAAAAAACACCGCTAATCGAACTCCTTATTTTCTCTTTGCTCATGAATCTACTTAATTGTTGTTGTAACAATAATTTGAGAGTAGAAATGCAATGTTACAAATAGCTGAAGTGAGTCGTTTGAAGAGAGGAAGTAGTTGATCAAAACTGCTTAAAATGAATCAACGAGACAATTGACTTTAAGCCGTTATTTTTTTTCTTTCAAATTTTAATAGGCTGGAAATGCTTCCAGATAATTAAATTTTAGTATTTTTGCATTCCATAGCCAGTGTTGGAAAAAAATTTCGAGCACTTTCATTTTTTCAGTCGTGGTTGACATATTCATGGAAATGCCCATATGTGATTGGAGCCTTGTACCGATTGCATTATGAATTGGAGCCAATTACAATATAATTAGAAAATGAAAAATACTCAATTACTTATATAATTGCATTTAAATTTATCATATATGTAATTGCGTTCTGAATACATATGTAATTACATCTGATTACTTTTACAATTTAAAGCATTGCTGCAATTATATATTATATATGATTATATTTATTTTACAGTTTGTTCTTATATTTCTCAAATGATTTATAATTTCGATCGTATATAACGTGTTTGAATTTTCAAAATCCTTAGGCACTCCAAGGGGCTGGTGGACCACGAATATGACGTGGTGAAATATATTCCGCCCAATCGTGGAGAATGCCCCTTTTTATATTGCTTTATAGAATGTATTTTAAATTGCAAGGGATCACAAATATAATTAGACGCAATTATGTATATAATTCGATACAATTACATACATCATTGCAGCCGATTATATATTTAATTGGACGGAATTATATATGTAATTGAAATTATTTTTTTTATCAATTGATACAATTACATATATAATTGGAGGCAATGAAAAATATAATTGGACGCAATTATGAAAATATAATTGCATCATACCCAATTACATATGTAATCCCTGCATAATATAATTGGGTATGTGATATTTTTTCTCTGCGTGCATCATTGATGGCGCAAAGCTTTGTCATGCAGAGGATATTTTCCTTCTGGGTATTTTTTTCCTCAGTCATTAGTGGTTCCATCGATGACATACATATATGTACATAAGTGACAAAGACATGCGACACAAATCCCTCTTAATTCCTAATACGTTTCTTACCAGTGAAAAAAATGCTCTAAAAACAAGCACGGACTAAACAATGCAAATTACAAATTTCAGCCTTTGGGTATGCAACGACTTTTTTTATAAAAAAAATGTATAAGATCATGATGGGATAGAGTTTTCGAACCTTAAGATAAAACTAATAATTTCTACATTAAAATCACTAATTAGATCACCATCTTGAAAACTGCGTCATTACCATTCTCAATTTTTAGAAGTTTTGAAGCTCACTTTTCCAAAAAATTGTAGGTACTTAGGTAATTGATGACTCTTTAATGAGCAATAAAATTGGCAAAACTATTTGTTTACGTTTACGAGAGCGAAGCTTGGATATTTTCCTTTTGACTTCTGGCTAGAAGTTTATATAAAGGTGAAATAATCTGCGCAAAAATTATATCAAAAGACCAGGACTCTTAGCGAAAAAACGCATAGAGCAACCTTTAATCAAGTTCAAAGAAACCCAGAAAAAATCAAAAATACTCCACCCCAGAGTTCCCTGACCATAACAGCTTCACCATTTTTTTCCCCACCGAAAATAAAATTCAATTCCATTTCGATTGCTGTGCGGATCGGTCTTTATAAAGATGGGCTTAGAAAGACTTGTAAGTGTTGAGCTTTTCTAAAAAGCTTTTAAATTATTCCTGCTTCCAAGTAAATTGTGATATAATAAAATATGGAACACTCTATAAAAATGCTTGAAAAAACCAGAATATATACCAGATCAATTTATCACTCAGTAAGAGTTGGAACTCCGACCGAATTCCCCCATTTGAATAGCCAGAAAAATTTAATTTCAAAATGACAAAATTAATTTTGATTTTACTGTTGTCGTTACTGATCTCGACTTGTTTGGGTAAGTCAAAGAGTATAAGAATTCAATGCTGGTTTTATTGTTATAAATTTTATTCACTTTTAGCTTCTAAGGATGAGAAATCAATTTCAAAGGACACCAAAGTAGAAGCTGAGGAAAAAGAACCGAGTCCCATTATTCCAGAGCGACCTCCATTTCCAATAACATGCTCATGCAGTTATGGCAATCCATATGATTTGGTTAATCGTGGACCTGCATTTCCATATCCACCACCACCGCCAGCACCATATGGTCCCTACGGGCCTTCAATTTTTAAAAGCTTAGCGGAAAGAACTGCTGCTGAAACATCGCAGGCCACAATGCGAGCTACAGCAATGCCCTCTTCGCCGTTGTATTATCCACAATATTTTCCAGGACCGCCTACATCTATGTATTTTCCGCCAAGTACTCAGCCTGAACCCCAGCCTCAGTTAGACATTCCAAAGAAGACCAACACCATGACGGAGGGGAAAAAATCTTCGTTGGAATAGATCTTATTTAATCACAATAAAATGTAAATAAATTTTTTGATAAAAATTATGTCCTTTTTTTCTCATCAAATGACGTTGAATGGTTTTTGTACTAGTGAAGTTGAGGACCTTCCTATGAATTTGAAGGGAGATGCATTGAGGTGGAGAGGCTAGAAAATGTTATGGTTCAAAGGTCTTTGGGATGTTTTTGTCCCTTTAATAAGGGCTTTGGGTACTGAAATACAGCGACAACCTCAAGCGGTTTGGAAATCAAGGATTTTTATTTATTTTTGATGAGGTAAATTATATGGTAATTATTTGAACAAACAATAGCCGATAGTAAATAGATGAACTGGAGGAAGTCACATCTAGATTCTAATCACGGCTGGTCATACAATTCCGGTCAATCGTAGCTTTTGAAAGCTCACCAACCATAGAAATCAAGGTAACTAGTTTGAACATGACCTTTCAATAAGCTCTCTGGTATTTATGCTATGTATGGAGATATCTATTCTTACTATCTATTCTTACATAAGATCTCAAGACCAATTGAAGATCGTTTTCAATGTTGAATTCATCGCAACATTTCCAAATTTCTTCTCATTAGGTTTTTGTATGTCAGCAACAATTCAACCTTTAAGACTTGACATAAACACCAGTTTAATTTTCAATTATCTCTCTGACCTTTACACCTTCTCCATAATGCAAATACGATGAATCTGGTTGATTGTTTCCATAAGTAAATTTAATAAAAGCCTTAATTTAACATTGAGCATAACATGTGCAGCAATCGATCAGAACAGATCAGCCTTTAAAGCACGAAGGTCGGTGGAATTGCACCAGCGGAAATATGTACTCAACTCAAGTGAAACAGATTCTTGCGGCTTTCTTCATTGCGAATGTGGTTTTTGTGGCCGTCGGTGAGTTGCTCCTTTGAATTGAAAAATTTTGATCCTAATTGTTGTTTCTTTCTTCTCAGCTGCTGAAGAAGATGGTGGTGGACTCTTCGGTGGTTTAGGTAAATCGGATAATTCGTTATTTCCACGTGTCAGCCTTTTCGGTGAGTCCGGCAAGGGAAGTGGGGCAGGCAATATTTTATCAGCGGCTGCAGAAATCGCCGCAACACCATTTGTTGCCGCAGCTGAGACTGCGGCTAATCTTGCAAATGCTGTTGCCAACGGTGCAACAACAACTACAACTACCACCATAACTGAGACTAGCGAAAGTTCGAGTGGCTCTGAAGTTCCCGATCCGCTTTCGGCTGCTGCCGATGCTGTTAAAGGTGCTGCTGCAACTGTCGTCGAAGGTGGTGCTGCAATTTTAAATGCTGCATCTAAGGCGGGTGGTGCCGCAAGTGGGGCTAGCGTTAGCAGTGGCGCCGAGAAAGGCGGCAGTAAATCTGTTGGTGGCGGTGGTGGCAAAGGAAGCTTCTCTGGAGGAAGTCCTGTTGGAGTGGGAGCTGGAGTCGGTTCGAGTGGAGCTTTGGGTTTGGGAGGTGGAGGCGCATCCGGAGCACAAATCAGTCCAGGAGCAGCTTTGGGTTTGGGAGGTGGAGGCGCATCCGGAGCACAAATCAGTCCAGGAGCAGCTTTGAGTTTGGGAGGTGGAGGCGCACCCGGAGCACAAATCGGTTCTGGTGGAGATTTGGGTTTGGGTGGTGGGATAGGGTCGGCAAATGGAATTCCACCCGGTGGTTCAGCAGGTGCGTTTGGTCAAGGAGGGCCTTTTTGGCCGGGTGGTGGTTTCGGTTCTGGAGGTGCCTTTGGTGTGGGTGGTGGAGTCGATTCGAGTGGTGCTTTGGGTTCGGGAGGTGGAGGCGCATCCGGAGCACAAATCAGTCCAGGAGGAGCTTTGGGTTTGCGTGGTGGAGGCGCACCCGGAGCACAAATCGGTTCTGGTGGAGCTTTGGGTTTGGGTGGTGGGATAGGATCGGCAAATGGAATTCCACCCGGTGGTTCAGCAGGTGCGTTTGGTCAAGGAGGGTCTTTTTGGCCGGGTGGTGGATTCGGTTCTGGAGGTGCCTTTGGTGTGGGTGGTCAAGTAGGACAGGGTGGTGTAGCAGGTTTAGGAGGTCTAAATGGTCAAGGAGCAGCTTTTGGTAGCAATGGGGGCATCGGACCAGGAGGCGGTTTTGGTTTAGGAGGAGGAGCTGGAATTAGTCCGGGAGGAGCAGCCGGTCAAAGAGGGTCAAATCCGTTTGGTTTTTCCCAGGGAATAGGACCCGGATACGGAATTGGCCCTGGAGGAGGATTTGGTCTTGCAAGTCGAGTAGGTTCCGGAGCAGGAAACTTCGCAGGTCAAGAGGGTCCATATAATACGGCAGGTACTTTTGGTGCCGCTAATGGAATCGGCCAAGGGGGTGCTTTTGGTTCAGGAACGGTAGTAGGACCGGCATCTGGAGCTGGCAATTCAGGAGGGGCTACAAATCCAGGTATAGTTAGGCCAGGAACAGCTCTGACTGGATCTGTTATTCCCGGAATAGGTCCGAGTAGTAGCATCGGCCCCGGTCCTGGTGCAGCAGGTCCTGGAAATACAGCAGTTCCTGGAGGTTCAGCACTTCCGGGAGGTGTAGGAGTTTCAGGAGGTTCAGTAGTTCCGGGAGGTGCAGGAATTTCAGGAGGTGCAACCTTTCCGGGAGGTGCAGCAATTCAAGGGGGTGTAGGAGTTTCAGGTGGTGCAGCAGTTCCGGGAGTTACCGTAGTTCCGGGAGGTGCAGCAATTCAAGGAGGTGTAGGAGTTTCAGGTGGTGCAGCAGTTCCGGGAGGTTTACTATATTCAGGAGGTTCAGCGATTCCGGGAGGTGCAGCAATTCAAGGAGGTGTAGGAGTTTCAGGTGGTGCAGCAGTGCCGGGTGGTTTACTGTTTTCAGGAGGTGCAGCGATTCCGGGAGGTGTAGGAGTTTCAGGAGGTGCAGTAGTTTCGGGAGTTGGAGCATTTCCGGGAGGTACCGTAGTTCCGGGAGGTACTGCAGTTCCGGGAGGTATAGGAGTTTCAGGCGGTGCAGCAGCTCCGGGAGGTTTACTATTTTCAGGAGGTGTACCAACTCTGGGAGGTATAGGAGTTTCAGGGAGTGCAGGAATTTCAGGAGGTGTAGCAGTACCGGGAGGTGTACTGGTTCCGGGAGGATTTTCAGGAGGTGCAGCAGTTCCGGGAGGTTTTGCAGTTCCGGGAAATTCAATATTTTCCGTAGGTGCAGGTCCTATAGTGCCGGGCATTGGAAGTGCTGTTGGTCCTGGAGGAGCAGTTGGTGTAGTTGGGGTTGCGCCATACGGAGGAAGCTATGGCTCACCTTATGATTCTTCTGGTGTTTTAGCTGTTCCCTATCCATATAGCCCTCCTGGCTATGGAAATTTATATGGTAGATAAACTTATATGGACCTGTGTGGGTAAATTTTAGTCATATTGCTAGAGGGTCGAGAAATGTGATAAAATAGCACAGACCATTTTATAATTATTGGTTTTGTAAATATTTAAGAAATGCTAGGCAACATTTGAGAAAAAATCTACCAAAAGTTTAAGCGTTAAGTTGACCAAATTCATAGAAAGCAAGAATTTTATTTTATTTATTGTACCTATTAGTGAAATTGTCCCAGTGTAATAAACTTATAAATTTAGACTATAAGTTAATACTCATTTCTGGTTTTAAGTCTATTTACGTTCCTTTTTATCATTTCAATATTTGTAAGCAAATAAAGTGTACTGTTCACCCTCTAATGTGAGCCAATAAGGAAAATGTCTTTTTCTTTCAAAAAGGTATGACCTGTAAGAAAAGCTGGGTCCTGGGCATCATGAGCTCTCAAGAAATTAAATAAGCTTTTACCCAAATAATTTGAACATATTATGAAACAATAGATAAAAAAACCTTGAAATTTTTAAGTAACAGACCAATAAGTAGAGTTCTCAAGAGGCATAGGTAGTTAAATGAGGAATTTAAGTTAATGGAAATGGTTCTAAAAGGTTTCACAATCAATTCAAAACTAAGGTTTGAAAATAATTATTTTGTATTTTTGACTCCCAGAAAATTTATTTTAATCAAATTTACTGAGCACACTTTTAGGCAGCTGAGATAAAGAAAATTCTAAGAAATTTAAAAATTTCTGAATAGTGTTGTAGTTTTACATATCCGCCTAAAAGTATGCTCACCAACTTAGTTGAATTCTTTCCGCGCCTCTAGCTCCTTACGAGTGCAAGATGGACCCCCCTTCTCATACATTTTTTTGTACGTCTGGACCACCCGTATCACCTCCTTCAGTTTGACACACTCAGCTTGGGACACCCTGTATATATTCGCAAAAAAAACGTAGGAAAGATCTCCCAACCCTGATGGACAATCTGTTAATTAAAGAGAAGTGAATGATCAACTTACACGTCCTTAAAGGCGATCGGAAATGCATGGTCATTTAATGATCTTCAACTTGAACATTCAGCAAATGAGTTCAAGGAGATCGTGGAATGTTTAAGGTCAAAATCTATTCTTACCTTGACCATTTCGATCTCGAAAAGAGGCTAAAATGTCATCGAGCATTTAACATTTGAAGCAACAAGATCGCTTCTTACCTATTCGAATCTCTGAACCTCTTAAACTGTTTGCATCTCGATAGCATTTACACGAGAATGCAAATCAGGTAGTTAACTCGAAAGAGTAGAGTCGAATCGCTCTAGAGGCGTTGAGAAGAAATTCAACGTTACAGTTAGAATAATCGATCAGTATCGATCAGTCGGTGGAATTGCACCAGCGGAAATATGTACTCAACTCAAGTGAAACAGATTCTTTCGACTTTCTTCATTGCGAATGTGGTTTTTGTGGCCGTCGGTGAGTTGCTCCTTTCAATTGAAAAATTTCAGTCCTAATTTTTGTTTCTTTCTTCTCAGCTGCTGAAGATGGTGGTGGCCTTTTCGGTGGCTTGGGTAACTCAGCTTTGAATCTCTTTGGTGGGGGCGGCGGCGGCGGCAGCGCTGGAAACGCGGCGGGTAATGTTTTGGGAACCGCGGCTGGAATTGCTGCTTCGCCATTTGTTGCAGCAGCTGAGACTGCCGCTGGTCTTTTAGGTGCTGCTGCCAATGCTGGAAGTAATGCTGCCGCTAGGACTGGAGCAGGTGGTATAGGTGGCGGTTTAGGCGGCGGTGTAGGCGGTGGTGCTGGATCTGCGGCGGGTAATGTTTTGGGAACCGCGGCTGGAATTGCTGCTTCGCCATTTGTTGCAGCAGCTGAGACTGCCGCTGGTCTTTTAGGTGCTGCTGCCAATGCTGGAAGTAATGCTGCCGCTAGGACTGGAGCAGGTGGTATAGGTGGCGGTGTAGGCGGCGGTTTAGGCGGCAGCGCTGGATCTGCGGCGGCCAATGTTTTGGGAACTGCGGCTGGAATTGCTGCTTCGCCATTTGTTGCAGCAGCTGAGACTGCCGCTGGTCTTTTAGGTGCTGCTGCCAATGCTGGAAGTAATGCTGCATCCAAGGCTGGAGCAGGTGGTGCCGGTGGTATTGGTGGCGTTCCTAATCCAATCGCAGCTGCTGCTAACGTTGCAAAAACTGCAGCTGAGTCTATTCTCGGAGGTGCTGCTGGAGCAGCAGCTGGCGGAAAGGCTGGTGGCGCACAAGGTGGAGTGGGACCTGGAGGTGCAGGTGGAGTGGGTCCTGGAGGTGCAGGTGGAGTAGGTCCTGGAGGCGCAGGTGGAGTAGGTCCTGGAGGTGCAGGTGGAGTGGGTCCAGGAGGTGCAGGTGGAGTAGGTCCAGGAGCTGCAGGTGGTCCATTCGGTTTTGGTGGTGGAGTGGGGCCTGGAGGAGCAGGTGGAGCTGGTGTAGGTGGTCCATTCGGTTTTGGTGGCGGAGTGGGTCCTGGAGGTGCAGGTGGATTTGGTCCAGGCGCTCCATTTGGTTTTGCTGGTGGCGTGGGTCCTGGAGGAGCAGTAGGTCCAGGTGGTGCTGGTGTTGCTGATGGCGTGAGTGGAGCAGGTGGTGCTGGTGGAGCTGCTGTGGCAGGAGGGGCACCAGTCGCAGTTGGGGCAGTTGGAGCAGCTGCCGGCTACGTCCCCTACGCTGCACACTACGATGCACCCTACGTTCTTTCCGGTGTTCTAGTCGTTCCATATCCTTATGGTGCTGAAGCCTACCCATCGGCATACTTTTACGCTAGTCCATATTTTTATGGCCGATAAATTTTTGTGAAGGTTTAGTTTTCCCTCAGCATTGTCATTGCCAGAATTATTTGAATAAATTTTAAGATCTTTTCGGATGGAAATTTGATAAATTCAATAAAAATTTAAAAAAATTAAGAGTTTGGCGGTTTTTGGGATGGGCTCATTTGCTTTTGATAATGTCTAAACCTCTTGTAAGAGGTCTGGAACTAAGAATTAGACTGCCTTTTGGTGAAAATAGGCCGTTCGTTTTCAATTGGATATAGCCAGGATGTTCTTGAATTTAAAGGAAATTTAAGAATGCTTCAACAATATCAATAATATTCTTATCGAATACGCATATTCCCTAAAATACTAATAAGTAGGAATATATCGAAATTCAAAATCTCATTTTAATGCAGCTGCCTATGAATGAAATTATTCTAAAATATGCATCTTCACGTATTGAATTTTCTTCTCTAACTGGCTATGGAAATTTCAAACCAAATTAAGCTTTCTAGTGATATATTCAAACGTTTTGTCCGTATAATAAAAAAAAACTTTGAAACACACTTCTCAATAATCAGAGAACACCTGGATCGAAGAAAATATGAGTAGAAGGCAGATGACGCATTAATTTGATCAGTAAAATGTCAATTTTATAAAATTAGAATAATAAGAAAAATGTTTGACAAGTCCCCTAAACAACTTTTCTCCAACACTGACTGAATTGCCCCGTTTACAGTGTAACATGCTATCAGAACTTGACAAAATCCCTCTTAATACAGTTCAGCGTTTGGCCTGGAGAGAAGGATGAATCACTTCATCAATTGGTTCATTAAAAAAAGACTGGAATCCTTGTTCATCGTGTCGACGGGAAGTATGGTATTTGGTGTGTACCTATTTGTCTCTCAATTGATGTCACATTGTCTTACAAGAACTCGAAGGTGCATTGTACTGAAGGTTCCATGATCTTTAAATCTTTTTGCTTTTTACCTTTCAAGCACAAACTTTGAATTGCATAATCTCAAATATGAAATATCATTTCTTGAATAAATTAATGAGAGGATGTTCTTTTTTTTTGCTTTGTAATTTAAGCGGCTCGTGCTCACTGTGCTCTTTACTGTTTGCCACAATATCGAGAATGCAAATCATTTGAAGATGCTTCGCAAAATTAAAATGCACATTCATTTCGAGCAAAAAGGTGATTAGAAATTTTAGTCTTTCATTTTACCAGGTGAAAAAAATACCTAATATAACATTTAAAGTTGCTGCGTGTTTGTTTAATTTATTAGTAAAAGATTTTGACTAAGCCCAGCTCTAATTGAGAAGATTTTTTTGTCAGGAATCGCCTTTTTGGATCATTTTCGAACCCTTTATCAAATCTTAACTCAAAAACGAATTGGATTAAATAGGAAAAAATTAATTTGAGTTTAAACTTATGAACGAAAAGAAGCACGGAATTTCGATTTAGCTAACACGGTGTTGACAGGAGAGTACATGACTAGGAAACGAGAGTTCGAAGCTTCAAATCCCCATTTCCATTTCCATTTTCTCTGGACAAGTTTATAATTTCTGGTAAAAAAAAAACGAACGCATTTATGAACATTTGAATGTGAGGAAGTGGACTCGAAAAAGAGTTGTGCTGCAAAACAAAAATTTTCCCAGTGGATAAGTTCCATGAAATACAGTGGACCTCCAATAGTACGAATTAAGTACCTATATAATGTTAGGCCCTTTCGTAATGTTGGAAAATTCGAATTATAAGGCACAATACCAAAAATATACGGTGTTTTTACCTTAACCTACCGAACTTTCTCCAGGTTCTATTTATATCCATTTCTATGATTTTTTCAATCAATATGAATCGTTGTGGTACAGCCCAATGTGATTATTAATCCTATAACAAATTTATATATAATTGATTCCTCTAAGCCACAAAGATTGTGCAGAAATTATTTTTTTTTGTACTGAAGTATCTTCAATAGGTGCATGCGGCGCTTTCAACCGCTTCTTTGAAAGTGATTTTATCCTGCGTATACTTAATTTACAGTATTCAATATGAAAAAAATTACTCATACGCAGCGTGTGCCCTTCATTGACATTCAGTGAATGTTCAAACACAATGTCTGTCTACTATGTATTTTGAATATTTTATCAGCAAAGATTTTATAGTCCTAAATGATTTATTTATGAATCCTTATTCAGAGTGTGAGCCCTCATAATTTGCTCATTTAGGAGTCCAAAATGAATGTACTTCCTTTTTTTTGGAAAGTTGTCCTTTATGAGTCCGAAATCATATACAGAAGGAGCCCATATTAATGTCATATATGGGGCATTTCACGTCCAGTGTACCCGCTCAAAAAACTTCATAGCTGGGATTTCGATGAAACTTGGTGGAAATGTTGCGCTATGAGAGTACATGAATTGTTCAAAAGGAGGAGGGGAAATATTTACCGGGTGCCTAGATACAGGGTGTCAAACTTTCAGGCCTTTTTGTATTCAAAAAATTCTACGTCTTGCAAATTGGAAAATGAAAAAAATGTAATAAAGGATTTTTATAGATTTTTTTCTGCTCTTTCCGAAAAAAAATATTACAATCTCCAGAAATTATTATTTATGCAAAAAAAAAACGGTTTTTATTTTTAAAATCAATTTTTCGCTCAATGCGACATTTTTAATTTTTTTTTAAATAATTTTAAACGAAAGCTGAGCTTTTTTTCTATAAGATAAAGTCTTAATTGAAGTGGGATCTTCAAAACTTACGAGTAAACGGAGGTGTTGAACCCAGCACGACCCTCGCGCCAAGCACGCAGAAGCCGCTATTCAGCTTTATTAACTAGAAAAGTTCAGCAGCAACAGCTGATGAAGGCTTCATATTATACAGGGTGTTCCGTAGCTGAGTGCTTTTCTCTATAGGGTTGATAGAGAAGTTCATTGTGAACAAAAAATCGTATGGGAGGGGGGGTCCAAAATGCACCCCTGCAGAGTTATAAGGGAACGAAAGAAATTTGCAGTTGTTTCAGAAAAAAAATTTTCACGCCTAAACGTTTAAATGCAAGATGAAAATTTTAATGCATTTCGACAGAGAATTGTCAGACCTTTCTAGGCGTATAAAATAGTCTTACACTTTATTGCAACTTCAAAGATATTTGGGCCTAAAAAGTCAAAATTTTAAAAAATTTTAAACATTTTTTGACTTTGAGAGCCATTTTGGTATGAAAAAGGTCCTATTAACACCCAAATTTTTTATTTTATTCAAAATGCTGGATCGATTTCCTTTAATTTGGTACCCCATATGTCTAATAAATTTTTTGAAAATAAGATGAGAAAATTAATGTAGTCTATGAACTCTTGCGATTTTTTTTTACCGAGCAAGTAAATTTTACATTTGTTTGGAATATTGAATTCAATCATTTTAATATTCTGAACTTTTAATTCAAGAAAAATTCTAGTTGTCTCTTCAAATATTTAATGAATATTTTAGAAATAATTCGATTTGACAAGCCACAGCGATAAATTCATAAAACCTACTGTGCGTAGTAAATGTTAAACAGATTGAGGCAGGCAGTGACGGGTATATTGGAATATTTTAATTGCAAATAATCATCAGCATGATATTTTATTCCGAATGTGCATTTTGATTCCTCTGACAAGATCTGAAATTATTTATATTTGGATAGAACGATGAGCCAGCCACCTGGAGAATAAAAGGAAAGTAAGCCAACACAGTGAAGCAGTCGACCAAGAGAAGTAGTCAAGGTATATCCGCTTGAAAAAGACGCGAAGAAAAAAGAACAGCTCAAGGATGAAATTTTTAGTTGTGTGTCTTCTTGTAGCCCTCGTTGCTTTTGTAAGCAATTGTAAGTCCTGCTTTGAAAATTTTTGAAGATCACCTTTTGTAAATGAAAAAAAAATACCCCTTTCTAGCTGTGGATGCCACGCCAGCTATTCCGATTACATCAGAAGCAGCAGCGGCCGAAGCAAAGAGCACAGTTGAGGAGAAACCAGTAGAGCTTGAGGAAAAAGATGGCGCGAATCGTAAACGTCATATTGGATTAGGGTTACCCATTGCTGCCGTTCCAGTTGCTCCTGTAGCTCCTGTTGTTCCGGTACCTGCTGTAGTTCCCTACGCATATCCCGCACCATGGGGTTACGGCTGGGGTAACGGCTGGGGTCACGGCTGGGGTAACGGCTGGGGTAACGGCTGGGGTAACGGCTGGGGCTGGGGATGGTAAATTTTGAATCGGCCTAGTAAATAATTTGGGTAATTTCAAATTTTCGGCCAAATTCAAACGAAGGAAAATCAAGCACTGCTTCGTTGTAAAAATTGTGTTCTTACAAATAAATATAGTCTGCCCAATTCAGTTCCTTTTTATTTAGTTTTGATGGCTTTCCTTAAATGCAATTTGTTGCTTTGTTGGTTTTACCAGTTGGCATTTATCAAAATCGACATGTTCGAATTTTCCCAACTCAGAGTTTTATCTCCCTTATTTTCTGTCTTTGCAGTAGAACCTCCTTTTTGTGATCAACCCCTTTTGAAAAGATCCTTAGAATGTATTCGCATTTTCCTAAATTATCACATCATCTGCCGATAACCTTCAAAGGCTATCAGATCAAATTTTTATATCTTTCTTTCAGATAAATTCGAGGTTTCTATGAACAATAATATTTGATGCTTTCAAAGAATAGATGAAAATTTCGAAAGAATAGTATGGACAAGAGTTAATAGGTCTACGGTCCTCAGAACATAAAAGTTAATAACCTAGAAACACCATTGTTTTTCGCAGAGGGTTCCATAGAACTTCATATCACAATAACAACCACTCAGAAAGCACCCACCAATGCTCTTTTTTTTGACGAATCTAACTCCCTGAATAACATTCAAAAACATTTGGTAGCAACCTTACTTTTAATTTTGAGTCAAAATTTACTACATATCAATGGAATGGACCCGGTTAAGTATCGAGAGAAACCAACAAAGACATGTACGAGAAAAATTTGATTCCTGCTGTGAAAGATGATGGAGGAAATTTAGGGTTAAGCAACAAAGTGTTGAGTTGGAAATTTTGCATTCAATTCAAAGAATATCTCTAAAATGATGTACATATGCAAAAACAATATACAGTCATAATGTACTTCAATTTGCACAGAACATAACAAAGCTTTAGTTTTATCAAGGCAATGATCCCAAACATACGTGGTCTACCGGCCTAAAATGGCTCTCCGTACACCTCACCGTAGTTCCCTAATAAACATCCTATCGAGGATTTTTGGAAATTCTTATAAAAAAAAAACGATTAGAAAGCGTTAAATATCCTCAAAGAATACCTTTAATACAGTATTAAGGACTAAATGAGAAAAAATAATCCAAAAGGATAATATATCTTTGGTCAAAAACATGAGAAGACGTCTGAAATCCATTATGAACTTTTTCATACAAAAGATTCAAGTGCACTTAAGTTCTTTTGATATGCATTTGTGTCGTTCTTCTTTGGTCTAGACTTCCTTTAACTACGTTATGTTCAAGGATTTATTTTTGTTCTTTAATAAAATTCCCTCATTTTTTTTATTTTATAAAAAAAACAAGGAGTTTTTTCCCTAGAAATTTCTCTCCGCGGAAGAAAAAAAGTATTCTCAGAGTTCATAAGAGAAAAAATGTGATGACCTTTGCTTAAATATGTTCAAAATACTCGGTTCTTTCATATTCACTTCTCCAGTGTACCTATGTAATTAGAAAGGCAAAATCTCATTTCAATTCCACACAAAAGAACAGCTCTGAAAATATTTTTGGTTTTTAAATTGCGGAATAAAGTATTTTTGTTAATGTTAGAAATATAATCTCCCAGTATGTATATCAATCAAAACGCTCTCACACTTACAAACAAATATTATTATTACCGTTGCATTACTGCTGTTCAAATTGCATATTAAATATTCTTTTATAATTCTTAAGTTCAGTTCATCAAAAGCCTTTAACTTGTAAACATCGTCTTTTCTTACTTGCTCACAAGTTCGCACAGTTAACAAGTTCATGGTGTACGAAAACTTTTTTACTTCATGTAATTTCATGTGTGACACAAGTTCGCACAGTTAACAAGTTCATGGTGTACGAAAACTTTTTTACTTCATTGTACATTCATGTGCGATATTTACAAATGATGAAAATAGTAGCACATACCTTATTGTGGCGATGCGCAATGTAGAACCTTTAACTCGAGATGACACGTTGCAGATGCTGACGTTAGACATTGAGGATATAGCCCAATTTAGTTCAGATTACTTCTTATAACACGTGCAAGCAACTCATGTCAGATGTGAGTGATCGAAAACTTTTCAATAAACTGACATTTAAGTGGCAACGTTTGACACAACAATAGGGATGCAAAAGTCTGAAAATAATAATCGATATTCTTTGTGTCAATAAAATGTTGAAATCGATTAGAAAAAAAGGCTTTTGAATTATCACTTACTTATCACACTTGTAAATGTTTATTGATCAACCGCTATACGCTACAGACTAGTTTTTATACCCAGCGTAAACAGGGTATATTAGTTTTGTTCGGATCTTGTAACAGCTAAAACTTAGTTCGGCAGGTAAGGCCTCTATGCTGTTAAAGTAAATGCGAAGGAAGTAACCAGCTCATTCATTTGAAGACAATAAATCAGAATTGATTTTTCGATGGCAAAAATATAATAAAAGATATATAGTTATCATCGTAATAATTGCATTGTGAATTTAAGTCTTTCGCGCACAACTGTTTTCGACTAACTTTTGTGAAATAATGACCAAACTTATTAATATCGTGAAGTAAAATGACTTCTTGTTCCTTTTGCAACCCTGTGTGTTGGATTTACTTGTAATTAGCATAAGCCCTCCAGTAGCGAAAGTAAGTGAAAGTACTTCTTTGTGTTTTCTACGTGTGTTTGATATATGAAATTTACTTGCTGCTTTAGAGCCTATACTGAAATATGCAGTAAGTAAGGCGCATATAAGAAATACGTGCGAAAAAAAATTGAAAAGTACTTCGAAGTAAATACTTTACTTTCGTTATACTGAGATGTCAAGTTATCTAGTACGCAGGGTTGCATGCGACTCTCCTGCTTTACTTCGCCATAGAAATGAACATGTCCATTTTTATACGAAGTAAATGCCAGAACAGCTGATTGCGGCAAATTTTTCAAAGTAAATACTGACACCGATCTCGTAGATGTTAAATTGTTGGCATACCTTGAAGAATTAAAGGAGCGTGAATATATAGTTGTTTCTCTCATACTTTACAACAATGTCGCGAATAGGCTTCTAAACGTCCAGTTACACATACCGTCAACATTGTTCAAAAAAACGCCGATTTGGCAAATTTTAAAACCACTTATGCTAAAGTTGTGAAATATTAGGTATCGTTGGAAAGCTGTTAACGCGTACAGTTTCAAAGAATGGCCTTACCACAGACCGCGAAAATTGAAAATTATAAAGAAAATTAGAAAAGTTGATATACTGAGGTAAGAATGTTTGTTAAGGCTTCCTTGATATAACTGGATAGTAGCGAAAAATTGAATGGGTAGCAGAGAAATTGGAAAATTTTAAACCACTAAACCTGAAATTGTGAAATGGATGTCGTTTCAAAGTTGTTAACGCGTAGCTATATGTACGGTATAATTTTGAAAGAATTACTGCTTTATTACGGTTATAATCTGACCATGACCACCATTCGCAAAAATTTGCAAAATTTAAATTTTTTCTATTGTATCATAAGAGTGAATTGTATATGGCTGCTACATTCACGACATGTAGGACTGTAGGTCTAACTCTTCTTCTTCCTAATCCCTGCAATGTGTTAGAGCTACGCTGCTTCAACATAGGCATATAGCATGAGGAAAAGAGAAGCACGCTATGGCAGCGAAATCTTTAGCTCTGCTGTGGTGAAATGCATTGCCACTTTTATTTTTAATTTTGGGCGATTTTCGAGTACATTACATATAAAATATCTACCAAACGCATAAAATGCCATGAAAAGCTTGAAAAACATAAAACTAATCAAAGAAACTCAATGTCAAGGAGAAATAGATATTTTTTTTTTAGTCCTACCCTGTCTACAAATCTTTTTGATCACACTGTTTCAGCAAAAATACTAAATTCTATGTACAATCAAATTCGTAGCCGTAGTCAAAAATGTATGTTAATTTATTACAAAATGAAAACATTCGTGCACATTAAGCAAAAACATATCGTAATATATTTATTAAAGTTTCAATTATGAACTTTTCAAGCAATATAAAAACCGAGCCGACGCCGTGTTTCTTTTATAATTTTCTTGCAAGTGGCATCATAGTGCCACTTTTTGTCTGCCCGTATTGTTGTTGGTAGCTTTCTGGTGAATTTCTCGAATTTGTTGAATTTCCTATTCCTGCTTAAGGTTTTTGTTGGTAGCTTTTTGGTGAATATCCCCAATTTGTTGAATTTCCTATGCCTGCCTAATGGTGTATATCCCCATCGCGGCAGAGGCTTTTCGACGTCGACAGTTAGACCTACAGTCCTACATGATTCACGATTCAAAACAGTGAAATTTTAATTTGCAAAATTTCACAAACGGTGACCACAGTGATGCCAGATTGTGGGTTTTTCCCCATATTTTGGGTTTTTTCACTCAAAAAACGTGACATGGGGAAAAGTATGGGTAATTTAAAATTACTAATTTTATATTGAAATTTATGCACTACATTTAAGGTACATTTACTACTACAATTTTAAGTTACTTTTTTTTTTGTTATTTTCTTGATACTTTTATTAAAATATTAAAATATTGAAATATTGCGTTTAAATCCAATGTTCAATTTTGAAATCGGTACGCCCATATTTTCAAAAAATCATTCTGGGTTTTTTTCGTGGGTTTTTATTTTTTGAAAATGGGGAAAAATGGGTTTTTTCCAATATATGAGGGTTTTTTATCGATAAAATCTGGCATCACTGGGTGACCATGCTCATATTTTTACCCTAATAGAGAGGGAAAGATGGACAGAGAGCGAGTGGGAGAGAGAGTGAGAGTTGGGATTGCTTGAGGGTTCAAATTTGAGAACAAATCAACATCAGCCTATCATCAGAACTCAATAAAAAAATAGATAATTATGACATTACGAAGCACAAAGAAAATATATAATTGCTACATTATAAAATAGTGCTTTTTGTAATTCATAAAGAAAAGCAATATTAAAGAAAATGGAGAAGGGAAAAACAATTGTAAACCTGTTATTTAGATTTATTTCAAAAACCCCACAGCAAAGCGTGGACGGGCCAGCTAGTACATATTTCGCAATATAAATTACACAAGATTCTGGAATCTGTCTCGTGTACCTACAGTAAATAAAAACCGAAACATTTGATTGCATCTTCTCATTCTGAAAGTTGAATTGAAAAAATGAAGATCTTCGCATACATCGCACTTGCCGTCAGCATTTGGGCCGTAGCCTTTGGTAAGTGTTGTCCTTTTGTATAAAAGGAGAAAAAATTGCTTCTTTTGAAAATTTATTTTAAAAAATTTCTGTTTAGCTGCTCCGGAGCCTCAAAGATCCGTTCCGTTTCCAGGAACCGTATGGGACTAATACTTTGTGAACACTCCAGTGGAATGTTGTGAATAAAGCATTAAAAATTAGATATCATTTTCGTATTATATTGGACTGTACGCTTTATTTTTTTCTTGCAAATATGTTCAAAGCTCTTTTTAAGGAGGAGGTAATGGGTTAATGGGGTTATGCATCAAGTCATGAGTCTAAATCTACTTTAACTTTGAACGAATAAATAAAAAAACAGGCCCCCTTCATCATAGATACGACCTTGTTTTCACATTGAGCTAACTTAACCATGATTTTTTTAAAAGGGCGCATTGTTATTCACAGTCCTTTTGATTTTCGAGCAGAACAAAAATTTCAAATTTTCACTTTAGAACTTTTTAAGCATTGCGAAAGCAGTCACGACAACGAAGTGACAAAATCGGATGAAGTCCATCCGATGGCTATTTTTGGGGTTATGTTCATCAGAGGGCTCTGTGGCCATTTGCTTTGAATGTTATATAATATGGTTAGTTCAACAAATTAAATTTAAATCCATTTTTGAAAATTATCATGTTAATTCAACCTGAAACATAGTTGATTCAAAAGGAAAATCTTGAATTTTTTTAACCAGAAAAATTGTTAAAATAAAAATATTCCTTGTTGAAGCCGTTTTGTATGTTTTTCCTTTTGATTTAACTAGTTTTCTGGTTGATTTTTTTCTCTGTGTGTCAATGCTTTTTTCTTTTTTAGATGAGATGATGAGCTTTGGATTTTCCCAGAGCAATCAGCATGTTAATCATATAGAAAATGTTTTTATTTAATTGCAATGTTCGCAACGCGAAACTGCATACTGATTAGGGGTTTTTTGGTCTGGTATATTCAGGGTCTACGCAAAAAACAAAACTAAATGAAATTAGCTTAAGATTTTATTATTCAAATTAAAGTACAATTTCATAAGAAATTGCTTTAATTTGAATGCTTGAGCTAAGAATAATTGTAGGTTTTGTTCTAAAATTGTAACCGATAGAATTTCTGTATAGACGGCACGGCACTACTGGCTGTTGTTCGGTGCGGCTTGACACCTGAATCAATGTCTTAAACTTTTAAAAACTTTTTCGTGACGAGAATTCAATGACAGCAAAAACGTATTTTGAGCTTAAATAGATCACAAGAACCAGTCGAGTCTGGATAATATGAACCCTGGATAGATTGAAGACCTTGGTGATGTGAACACAGGCACTGAAGCTTAAGTATACAACAAATTACGTCCCTATTGAATGTTTTCGAACAAACTGAGCTTTTTATGAGCTTTTAAGCAAAATGCTTTTGAGAAAGCCAGAATCTCTTTTCAATTCCACACAAAAAAAACAGCTCTGAAAATATTTTTGGTTTTTAAATTACAGAAAAAAGTATTTTTGTTAATGTTAGAAATATAATCTCCCAGTATGTACCTATGTATATCAATCAAAACGCTCTCACAACTTACAAACAAATATTATTATTACCGTTGCATTACTGCTGTTCAAATTGCATATTAAATATTCTTTTATAATTCTTAAGTTCAGTTCATCAAAAGCCTTTAACTTGTAAACATCGTCTTTTCTTACTTGCTCACAAGTTCGCACAGTTAACAAGTTCATGGTGTACGAAAACTTTTTTACTTCATTGTACATTCATGTGCGATATTTACAAATGATGAAAATAGTAGCACATACCTTATTGTGGCGATGCGCAATGTAGAACCTTTAACTCGAGATGACACGTTGCAGATGCTGACGTTAGACATTGAGGATATAGCCCAAAGTAGTTCAGATTACACGTGCAAGCAACTCATGTCAGATGTGAGTGATCGAAAACTTTTCAATAATCTGACATTTAAGTGGCAACGTTTGACAGAACAATAGGGATGCAAAAGCCTGAAAATAATAATCGATATTCTTTGTTTCAATAAAATGTTGAAATCGATTAGAAAAAAAGGCTTTTGAATTATCACTTACTTATCACGCTTGTAAATGTTTATTGAAAAGCCGCTATACGCTACGGAATAGTTTTTATACCCAGCGTAAACAGGGTATATTAGTTTTTTTCGGATCTTGTAACAGCTAAAATTTAGTTCGGCAGGTAAGGCCTCTATGCTGTTAAAGTAAATGCGAAGGAAGTAACCAGCTCATTCATTTGAAGCAAATAGATCAGATTTGAATTTTCGATGGCAGGTCGACACAAATATAATAAAAGATATATACGTAATTATCATCGTAATAATTGCATTGTGAATTAAGTCTTTCGCACAACTGTTTTCGACTAACTTGGGTGAAATAATGACCATGCTCGTTAATATCGTGAAGTAAAATGACTTCTTGTTCCTATTTTAAATGCAACCCTGTGGGTGCGATTACTTGTTTAGCGTATGCCCTCAAGTAGTGAAAGTAAGTGAAAGTACTTCTATGTTTTTTCAACATGTTTTGTATTCGAAATTTACTTGATGTTCGCAAAGTGTGAGAGAGACAACTATATTCACGATTCTTTAAAATTCTTCATAATATGCCAAAAATTGTATACCTTCGATGTCACCGTCCATGTTTGTTTTCAGAAATATGCCCCCAATCAGCTGTTCTCGCATTAACGTTGCGTAAAAAAGTGACATATTCATTTCCCTGGCGAAGTAAAGCCGGAAAGTCGCATGCAACCCTGCGCACTTAACATTTTGATTAATTGACATCTCAGTATAAGTAATTACTTCGAAGAATTTTTCGATTTTTTTTTGAATGGGTTTCTTATGGGCATTATGCCTACTGCATATCTCAGCATAGGGTCTTAGAGCGTAGAGCCCTGAATAGACAAAACGATTTAGACATGTTCGTCTGTGGTCGGATCTCCTTTCAAACGGCTGGACCAATAAAGTCAAAATTTTGCACACATGTATTTGAGGCCCCGTGAACGATCCTCAGTAAAAATGGGCGATATCCGCCTATTGCCACGCCTACAAATGGAGAATATTTGCATAGGTTGACCAAGACGAATTGAAAGGTGTAGGGAAATAGTTGATGTGTTCCGCCCACAAACATTAATTTTGTTTAAATTCCGTACGGAAAGGCAAAACATAGCACGTCAATATTGTCGTGACGCTGGTATATCAAATTCGGACATGTTCGAACTTTAGCTTTCTAACTTGTTTAATGCTTCATTGAATAACGAGCTTCGCTCCAATAATTATCATAGGTTTTAAATATTTAAATATTAATCAATTTCATAGGAAATTAAAAATCGATTTCCGTTTGAATTGAGTGAGCAGAGATTTTTTTTTTTTTGCAAAAGATTTTCTTTCGAAAGCGCACTATTGATATATAAATATCAAATTTCGCATTTTAAATTACACAAGATTCTGGAATCTGTCTCGTGTACCTACAGTAAATAAAAACCTAAACATTTGATTGCATCTTCTCATTCTGAAAGTTGAATTGAAAAAATGAAGATCTTCGCATACATCGCACTTGCAGTCAGCATTTGGGCCGTAGCCTTTGGTAAGTGTTGTCCTTTTGGATAAAAGAATAAAAAATTCCTTAATTTCAAAATGTATAAAAAAAATCTTTTGTTTAGCTTCCCCGGAGCCTCAAACTTCCATTCCGATTCCGCCTGGCCTTAAGGAACCATAAGGACCTAATATTTTGTGAACACTCCAGTGGAATGTTGTAAATAAAGCATTGAAAATTGGATATCGTTTTCATCTTTTTCAAATTGTCTTAAAATATTAACGGCAAAATCATATCACAATTCAATTTGCGAACAATATCGAGGGCATATTACGTTTGTGCGTACGTGTGCAGCACCCAGAATCATGTGGAGAGTGTTGAGCTTTTTTTAACAAATTTAGTATGCATATTAGCGGTGCGATGAGTAAGATCAAGTTCCAGAATGGATCAGTAGAGTTACCACCAGTGCTAGGGTCTGTTATGAAAATAACAAAAACTGGTCTAAAACATAAACTGAAGATTTTCGAATGAAATTTGAAATATGAGCTTTTTTATTTAAGTATCCGAGCAAATTTTGCAAAAATTGGACGATTTTCTTGGAGTAAAACAACAGAAGTCAGCATATGAGACTCCTTTATGATTTTGAAATTATCCGGAATAGTCTTTCTGGCCTGTTTTAAGAGAATTTGTAAACATACATACATTCCGCTAAATGTTCATTCTGTCTGTATCGGGTATTGTTTTGTGAAGGTCGTCTGACTATAGCACCCTTACGTATTCTCAGATTTGTTAAGATTTTAATTGAAAGGCCTTCAATTGAATTCAACCTAAGAGTTCACAAAATAATTGAAATGGATCGTTTCTTATTTGTAAAAAAAATTTAGCTTAAATTATACGATTAATCAGCTATCGATCAATTACAGTCAAGACGAAATCAATGTCTCATTTTAATAAATCGAAACAAGGTCGAAACCTCTTATAACAAATTCTTTTATGGTGATTTTCCGACCTCGCGAAATCTGTCATAAGAAGACTGGACTGTACGCTTGTTCTCTTGCAAATATGTTCTTTTGAAAGAGGAGATAATGGGTTAATGGGGTTATGCATCAAGTCATGAGTCTAAATCTATTTAAACTTTAAACGAATAAATAAAAAACAGGCCCCCTTCATAATAGATACGACCTTGTTTTCACAGCAATCTTTGAATGCCAATATTGAGAAATTTCATTAGCTTCTTATAAACCGATCAAGTATGGACTTTAATTAGTGAGTATGTCAAGGGAAAATATCTCAAACAATGGCTGTATTAGTTGGAGAAATTATTTCAATGATTTTCTATGCCCTTTATTAAAGATAATTGTTCCATTGTTATACACTCATTTCCGAATTTCAGATACTATGTAGGTACATTCAAGTGGCAGTTGTCTTTCCTTGCAGTTCATATAGGTTATCTCTTCATAGCAAAGGTCGATTTTTCAAACTATATATCTCCACGCAAGTTTTTCAACCGAGAAATCTGTTAAAAATGAAAAAATTCATTTCAATAGCCATTCTTTTGACATTATCTTCCGAATTTATGGGTAAGCATGAGTCTAGCTAAAATTTCAATTCAAGACTTTATAACGGCGACTGTGTTTTTCAGAAAATAGAATTGCTCTTGGGAACGTCTGTAAAAATTGCACTTCGAAAAAACCCTATGCGGGTGTTTCAATTCCTCCAGAGTTTATTCACCGCCAATTCGAGGACCTTTTACTTCAACATTCAACTTTCCACGATATGCTTCAGGGTTTTCCTACGCTTCACCGCGGTTACACTATCATCCGATTGTTCGATCGGAATTTGGGCCACATTTGAACAAACGTCCACTGTATCGCTATCCTATTTGCTCGAGACCTGCGCTTCTAGCTGGTCCACCTCCACGTATCGGAAAACGTTTAACTTCAACTCCTACTAAAGCACATAAGAACTCATCCGAGACTTTGATGATTCGAAATTCCCTCCTAAGCGTTCCCCAGTTGAAGCAGTCCAATCTACCGATGAGCCATCAAAAGAGAATCAAAGTGTTAATTCTTCCACAAAGAAGACCGACTCGAAAGAACCATAGTTTGGCATACAAAAGCTTTTCAAAACACTTTTCAAATAATTCTTAATACTCTTTAGTGGAATAAAATTAAAGTTTTCTTCAAACGTAGATACCATAACACTGTGCAACATTTTTGAGAACATCGAATGATCATCGAAAATTTTGACTGCAGTTCCTGAAAGTACGTGATAATTGTAGAAAATCCCTATATTTGGCTTTTCCATATTAGGCCACAGGTCAATTTTAAATCGATCTCGAAAGGTTCGGCCGAGAATTAAGTTGCGCACATACTTATGGCTATATCTCGTCAACTGGTTAATATGTTATTTTGCTGTCTATGACAAATTTTTAGCCCCAGATCTTGAGAAAAGAACTGTTGTTTTAAAACTCATGGCAACCGTTTAAAACTCTCGGTACATTCGATTGCTTTATTTTGGTAGAAATATTGTTAAGTTTCAAAACTAATGCGTTAAAAATTGTCCAAAATATATGTAGACCACCATTTAACCCCTTTGAATAGTAGGAGCAGAATTTTTCTATATGGAATATTAAATAAATTTCCTCCAAAATTCAGGAAAAAGTCTCATTTTTAATGCAGAGGAACATTTATATCAAGTTGGAGAAATAAACATTCATGTAACTTCCTATTGAAAGGTTATTTTGGGTTAAAGATTTTCTGAGTTGGTAGTTAAAAGGTTGAAACCCAATAATGAATCCAAAACAATGTGCGAAGTTTCAATAAAATTAGCCAAATCTTTTTTGGGGTCCATGAAGGATATGCGGACATACATACATTTCTTTTCATATATAAGATTTGAAAGTAAAAAAAAAAAAAAAATTTCGGTATTAAAATTAAATTATTTCCAATTTCCAGAATTTCCAGGCGCTCCTGGATTTCCAGGTTGACCAGGTGGCGCACCAGGATTGCCGGGACTTCCACTACCCCATTGTGGCTCCGCGCAAATTCCTGAAAATATAAAAATGAATAAATATTGAGCTCGATCATCAAAAGCTCTTCGTGATCTTGCCTCCAAATAATGCGAACAAAGCGAGCAGCAAAAGTGCGAGGGCGGCAATAGTTCTCATTGCTTTTTTTAATTGATTTTTTTTTCCTCAAAATTCACCCCAAATAACTGATTTAATGAATGTCGCTGCTGCTCTTTGAGAGCTCCTTTTATACAGAATTTTTTATTTATTAAATTTTTTGTTATCTTCGGTGTTTACTGGAATTTTTACTCAACGACAGATAAGCTTCATTTTATTTTCAAGAAACTTTCAGATAGTGCTTTCCGAAACGTCTGTCAAGAATTTTTTTTTAAATGAGATGAGCTTTGGATTTTCCCAGATCAATCAGCATGTTAATCATATAGAAAATGTTTTTTTATTTAATTGCAATGTTCGCAACGCGAAAGTGCAACTGATTAGGGGTTTTTTTGGTCTGGTATTCAGGGTCTACGCAAAAAAAAAAATTTAATTAAATGAGCTTAATATTTTATTATTTAAATTAAAGTATAAATTTCATAAGAAATTGCTTTAATGTGAATGCTTGAGCTAAGAATAATTGTAGGTTTTGTTCTAAAATTGTAGACGATAGAATTTCTGTATAGACGGCACGGCACTACTGGCTGTTGTTCGGTGCGGCTTGACACCTGAATCAATGTCTTAAACTTTTAAAAACTTTTTCGTGACGAGAATTCAATGACAGCAAAAACGTATTTTGAGCTTAAATAGATCACAAGAACCAGTCGAGTCTGGATAATATGAACCCTGGATAGATTGAAGACCTTGATGATGTGAACACAGGCACTGAAGCTTAAGTATACAACAAATTACGTCCCTATTGAATGTTTTCGAACAAACTGAGCTTTTATGAGCTTTTAAGCGAAATGCTTTTGAGATTTTAATGTGAATTTTTATAAATGTTTGAACCAAATGAAGCAACTTAAACACCCAAAAATTGAGCCTCGATAGTGTGAACAGCACAGATGATGTGAACAGGCCTTGCAAAAATTAATTCACTCTATTCAGAGTCGACTGTGTGTATTACCAAAGATATTTCACTAAGAGAAAATCTTTTTTTGAGCAATTCTTCTGTTACATTCAGCAGTAAAGATCTTTTTTTTTTGGCTCTTAAGAAAATTCAGGGAGACTTTACTGTGTAATTGAAAGAAGACCGCCAGCCATTTTAGGACGATTCTCTTTTAAAAAATCATCATCTACGTTCTCTCTTAAAATAAACTTACAAGAGCCTCGGGTAGTGTAGGGCCTACATGTTGTCATGTTTGTCGAACTGAAACAATTTATGTGGTTTTTCACTTGAAATACACTAAAAAAAAAAATTAATTTATAAATGGAATATGTTGAAGCTTAATATAAACAGAAAAACTGGCTACGAAATATTCCAATTAGTGGCGTTTTTTAAACTCGATTCATTGATATTTTAATTGGCACAATTAAAAATTTTAAACACATCACAAAATTTGACAAAAATTCGTAACATCGTTTTGTAAGATTTTTTTTTTTTTTTGTTATATTAAACACCAAAGATAATAACACTTTCCAAAACATTGTTTAAGATTTTTTTCGTATTTTTAAATATTTTCTACAATTCTCATTAGCTTTATGCGGACTTACATATAAGAAGAAACAGAATAATCGAAAATTAAGAAAAACATATTTATGTTTATGATGTTATAAGATAAAATTGTCGTCCGTATACTGACTTTACAGACTCCAGTTTTCAGTAGAAAATGTGTCGATGAGGCAGCTTTATTCCCAAAATTTTTTTTTATTAATCCCTCAAAGCAAAGTTAAGGTAAAAATATATTAAAACTTATTTTTAAAAATGAAAAATTTATTTAAAAATAGCTTGGGACAACGAAAAGTGTGATAGGCTGAGTCTTAACAACGAATTTGTTATATTGTTTAAAAAAAAATATTGTTTGTATTAATGTATAAAAGTTTTTCTGTGTATGTTAACAAGAAAATCTACAAATTCTTTCTCTTTCGTACTAAAGTTTGTGTGAGAACTCCAAAACTTTATTTGAGTGAAAGGAAAAGATTTTAAATAGCATCGCACAGAGACTTAAAAAGGTGAGTTAACTGCACTAAAAATAATGAAGTTTGTGTATGAAAAATATACGAAACTATTTTCATCAGGGTTTATCTACTATACATTTTTTTTTCAGTGTATCACAGTCAATATTACATGACCTGCAGCACCTTATTAACTGCTTTTGGATACATGCATGTTCTATGAGATGTTGTGCTCTGTAGGTTGAATGATCTTCGATCTTCGCTACAGATGAAGCCGGTTTGGAGAGCATTTCAGAACAATTTCGACTGCTGTTCGAGACGGAACACGAATGTAAAAGACGTGCTAGCGCGGCATCGAGAAAAACGGAAAATCATTCACAATGGGAATTCTTGTTAAATTTTTGAGACTAAAACTTTTGATTGCTGGCTGTATGGTCGCGGCATTGGCAGTGAATATAACGGGTTAGTATTGTTTGTGATATTGATTAATTCTTTCATTGAACGAACGTCTTCGAAATGTTGCAGAAATTGATGAGGCCGTTGGTCCAGATCGCGATGGACGACTTGCACAGCGGGGAAGCTATAGTGGGTCAGGTGGCTTAGGAGGTGCCAGTGGGGCAGCTGGATTACAAGGAAAGCCAGAAAAGACGGGAAGTGTCGACAGCAATGGCTTAGGTGGTGTGCGTGGAGAAAGCGGAAGCTACGGAAGCAGCTCAGGTGGTCTTCGTGGAGAAAGCGGAAGCTACGGTGGCAGCTTAGGTGGCTTTGGTGGCGACGGAGGAGCAGGAGGCTTACCAGGAAAGCCAGGCAAGCCAGGTAGTGCGGGCGGTAGTGGCTTCGGTGGACTTCTTGAAGATAAAGAAGGTTACGGCGGCGGGTTAGGTGGAGGATATTACGGAGGATATGGTGGTTCGGCTGGTCTACCAGGACGTCCTGGTCTAAATGGCGGCGGTGGAGGAGGTGGCGGAGGGTTTAGAGGTGAAAATGGCGGGTTGAGTTTATTCGTCGGAAATGGCGGATATCGCGGGCCTGGTGGATTGGGCGGAGCCGGTGGATTTGGCGGACCTGGCGGATTTGGTGGATTTGGCGGAGCTGGCGGCTTAGGTGGTGCTGGAGGAGGTTATGGCGGAGGCGCCAATGGAGCAGATGGCTTACCTGGCGGGCCAGGCGGATTTGGGGGAGCCGGCGGCTTAGGTGGAGCTGGCGGCTTAGGTGGTGCTGGAGGAGGCTATGGCGGAGGCGCCAATGGAGCAGATGGCTTACCTGGCGGTCCAGGCGGATTTGGGGGAGCCGGTGGATTGGGTGGAGCCGGCGGCTTAGGTGGGGCTGGCGGTTTAGGTGGAGCTGGCGGCTTAGGTGGTGCTGGAGGAGGTTATGGCGGAGGCGCCAATGGAGCAGATGGCTTATCTGGTGAACCAGGCCGAAATGGCTATGGTTATGGCTTCGCGAGTGGAGCCGGAGGTATCAGAGGAAGTCAGTCAGGTGGTGGTTTTGGTTATGGTTATGCATCGGGACCAGGAGGTGGTTTCGGAGGAGGATATGGCGGTCGTGGTGGATATGGCGGTTTTGCTGGATCTGCTGGTCAACCTGGACAACCTGGTGGAAGTGGGTTTGGAGGTGCCGGTGGAGCAGGGGGCTATGGTCGTTAAACTTAAGGACAAAGTATATAATTTTTCATCATGATTATATATTAAATTATAAATTAAAACTTGTGAACTGAAAATAAAACTTTAGTTAAACTTTGTCAAAAGGAATGATGGGAATCCTTGATATTTTTGATTATCTTATTGAATACTTGGTAAAAGTGACTACGAAACTAGGGGACTTTCAGTTGAACGTCGGTCGAAATGATTGATTTGAAGGTAAGAGAATACATTTACTTTCAATATTTTTTGTGGTGTAATTATTCTTTCCGTATAAATATCTAAATGCATTAAAT
The DNA here is from genome assembly GCA_020466095.1 of Chlorops oryzae. NCBI lineage: Eukaryota > Metazoa > Arthropoda > Insecta > Diptera > Chloropidae > Chlorops > Chlorops oryzae. Next base: position 7,469,654 of record CM035808.1, on the reverse strand, counting down.
GCACATTTTTCAAGATAACGTTGAGAAAGACTAATGACAAAAATTTGTTAAATTTTTTTACTATATAAACAAATTTTTCTACTAATCGAAATCAGAGAGTATTTGAAGTCAGGCTTGAAAATGAAAATTTTATTTTTCATCAGCTTAGCCATGGCACTGGGCGAAATAGCAATGGGCGCTTGTGTTGAAAAGGATTCAACCAGAGGACCTCGTCTTGGCAGATCAATTCAACCCGAAAATCGTGCAGAGTTCAATTCCGACGATAAGCCTTGTGACTCGATCGGACAAGGTAATAATTTCAAACAAAATCAAAACCGAGGAAGACGCAATGGTGAGCGTTTAACGGCAAACAGTCGACTGAGTCAAAATCGACCGAATAACACTGGCATGGAGATACAAAATCGCCCCGAAAGAACCAATCCAATTCCATCCGGAAAGCGAAATTGAATCAAAATCAATTTTCATATCAATAAATAATTATATTACCTATAATAAAATTTTTGCAAAATATTTTTGATAAACTTTTGAGATAATAATCTTTTGAGAAATCGCAAAACACATTGTTATCGTTGCTTAAAAATAAATAGTCTAATTTTCTAAGACAGAAAACACAACAAAAAAAACTAATAAAACAAGAAAAAACACTTCATTTAATCAAGTGGTTCGATCCATTCTTGACTTCTCGAAATATTTTGGCATTTAATCAGATAACATACAAACATTGTTGGAGGACAAAATATTCCGTCCATATCAAAGAAAAGCAAATTAACTGGGAAAACCCAAAACTAAATTTTCCATATCGCCAACAAAACTCACATCAATGGAGGCGGCGGTGTCTCCCTCGCCTCATAATTCGAAATTATTTTTATCAACCTCATTATTCCCAAATATTTCGGACTAATTTGGGAGTCATTCCTATGAGCCGCATATGTCCTACATATTTCGGACTCATTTCGGAGTAATACTTATGAGCCGAATATTTCGGACTCATTTCAGAGTAATAATTATGAGCCGCATATTTTCCACATTTTTCGGAGTAATTTCGGAGTCATTCCTATGAAGAGCATATTTCGGACTAATTTCGGAGTCATTATTATAATAATTTCGGAGTAATATTTATGACCCACATATTTACCATATAGTTTTAAATAATTTTGGAGTCATTCCTATGAACCGCATATTTCTTACATATTTCGGACTAATTTCGGAGTCATTATTATGAGCCACATATTTCCTACATATTTCGGACCCATTTCGGAGTAACACTTGAGTCTCATATTTCGGACTCATTTCGGAGTAATATTTAAGACCCACATATTTTCCATATTTGGAATAATTTCGGAGTCATTCCCATGAACCGCATATTTCGGACTCATTTCGGAGTAATACTTATGAGCCGTATATTTCGGACTCATTTCGGAGTAAACTTATGAGCCGTATACTTCGGACTCATTTCGGAGTAATAATTATGAGCCACGTATTTTCCACATACTTCGGAGTAATTTCGGAGTCATTCCTATGAAGAGCATATTTTGTACTAGTTTCGGAGTCATTATTATGAGCCACATATTTCCTACATATATCGGACTCATTTCGGAGTAACACTTTTGAGCCGCATATTTCGGACTCATTTCGAAGTATTACTTGTAACCCGCATATTTGCCATATATTGCGGAATAATTTCGGAGTCATTTCTATGAACCGCATATTTCCTTCATATTTCGGACTAATTTCGGAGTCACTTTCATGAGCCGCATATTTACTATATATTTCGGACTCATTTCGTAGTTATACTTATGAGCCGTATATTTCGGACTAATTTCGTTCCCGGGCATCCAATTTCCCACATATTTCAAATTGAGTGGTTTTAGGTATTTAAAGCTTTTCCCCGCCACAAGTTTCTATTGCTCTCATCCGATTGCCAGCATTTCGGAGTAAGTTTGAACTTCAAAATTACCCTCTGTGTACACTCCTGGCGCATACATAGTTTTAAATATAGTCGCTACATTAAGAGAGCACTCGAAAGAAGTAAATAAATTTTGAGAAAATTAAATTATTTATTGCATTTAAAATCAACTTATCAATTCATTTTTTTTTACTCAAAATTTTTATAGGTAAATAAAATTTTTTTTAAAGGAAAGGCAAAGACGCATTTTGAGTCACGCCAATTAAAAGGCAAAAAGTCACGTCGACAAAATCGGAATTTGTAAACAAAAAACCAAGCTGTGAATTAAAGAAACAAACTCATTAAATCCAATTATCTAAAATAATAATTAAGCTCGAAAAGAAAAAAAAAAACTTTCGCTCAAAATCCAAAGCAGCATGATTACTCTGCATCAACACAAAGCTGAGAGTTGATCCCAATGGATTTACGGGATGAAAACAAGATGCGCACATGGGTAGTGATAGATTCGCCCTCTGCCTACGTCAGAGAAGTTGACTTAAACGGGTTTGCAGTGAGAAAAATGTGATTATCTATGAGAGTGGTGGAGAATGCATAGACACAAATCTGGTTTTAGTTCTAAGAGAACTGCATCGAACGTGGGAGACTATACAGAATGTTGTCTTTAACCCGTGGGTTTTTTTTTAATTTCAGTTTTCCCATTTCATTGGGAAATTCCAATAGGTAGATGATCCTGACAATACAATACCCGGCGCAGATATAGGTAAGATATATTCGATTGAATGTTTTTTTAACAGGCCTCAAGACCAGGAACATTATGAAAAAGTATTCTGCACTGAGCGAACTTTACCATGATTTTTTTAAAAAGGGCGCATTGTTATTCAAATTCCCTTTGATTTTCGAGCAGAATGAAAATTTCAAAAGAAAAATTGTTGAGTCAACAAAATTTTCGGTTGATTTAAAGGAAAAATGTTTAATTACATTTCTTTTCGTTCGGTATAATTCTCATTTGATTTATAAAATATGACATATAAGATATTTATTCATCTTAGAACTTTTTAAGCATTGCGAAAGCAGTAGGGATGGGCTAAATGGGAAAATACATCGATATATATCGTATCGATTTATTTAAAAAGCATCGAAATTGAAACGATACTATCGGGGGAGAAATATCGAGTTTTCGATATATCGGCAAAATAAATACCAATTAAAAATGACTATTGTACTAAGATACAGTACAGTGTACCTTCTGCTTAAGGAGAACCCTCCTAAGCGGACACTACTCTAAACTGTCAGATTTCAGGATTTCTAGTGCTCCTGCTTCTCAAAATCTTTCCTTTTAAGCAAACACCTCGGTTAAGCGGACAGATCTTTCGGTTCCGTAGGTGTTTGCTTAAGACAGAGTACACTGTACATATTTTAGACAAAATTGGAGTGTACAAAAGGACGTTTTCGAGTTCTCAGATGGAATGATAAGATATGATACGATAAGATAAGACATGAACGATTAAAATGCCGCTTTATATCCAAAAGAAATAAGCGTGATGCACATGTTAACAACGACAGACATATACAAAATATCGCTTTCAATGTCGGGAAAAGTATATCGATGTACGATATATCGCCGAGCAAAAATATCAGCATAAAATTTCGATATATCGTTTTAGAAAATATCGATGTTTTGATGTATCGATGTTTTTTGCCCATCCCTAGAAAGCAGTCACGACAACGGAGTGACGAAATCGGATGAGTCCATCCGATGGCAATTTTTGGGGTTATGCTCAGCAGAGGGCTCTATGGCCATTTGCTTTGAACGTTAAATAAATTTTGATTTGACATTTCTTATTTTATGGGTATTTTAGAAATTTTTTTTTTATGTTAAAAATTATCTTGTCATTTCAATTACGTCCGTAGTTAGTTCAGCAATTTAAATTTAAATGCATTTTTGAAAATTATCATGTCAATTTGACCTGAAACATAGTTGACTCAAAAGGAAAATCTTTATTTTTTTCAATAAGAAAAATTGTTAAAATAAAAATATTCCTTGTTGACGCCGTTTTGTATGTTTTTCCTTTTAATTTAACCAGTTTTCTGGTTGATTTTTTTCTCTGTGTAGACATTTTTAAGACCATAAAATAACCTCATATGCCGAATTCGGTTCAATTCCTTTTTGAACAAAGCCGTTTTGCCACTCCCACTTTCGCAATTTTTAGAGATTTCATCGATGGGCTTAAATATAATATAATATAATAATATAAATATAATCTCCAATTTCAAATTCTATTCAAATATTTATTTTCAAAAAAATTCTATTTAAGAACTGTTTTAAGAGACCCTATTACTTTAGGTACTCCCAAAAAAATGGTCCGATTAAACCCATTCTCGATCATCTTCTTATTCATATCTCTTCTGATAATTTCTATCCATATTTTGTATGGTTTATTTCGACTGGTTCTGGATGTAACACAAGTACGCACAAACGCAATGTACCCCATCAATAATGAGATGGATTTTACAGGTAAAAGCGAAGCAGCTTATCCCAAACCGGAGAACAATTTTCATTCTCGCTTGAATTCCTTTCAATTGTGCGGCCCTAATGGGTCATATATTATTTCTCAAATCTCTTAGACAGAGTTTATCCTAGCTACAGGTATCGCACTACACAGGTACACAATATTTTCTTGTGAATTCATGATACATGCTGACTTCAGGTTTGTGTTTTTCAAACATAAATGACTGCCTGGCCTTGATTTGAAAGTAATGTAAATAGACACAACAGGTAACCACCACAAAAGGGATTCCAATTTCTTTGGATTTTAATTTTTGTTTTTTTTTTTAGGTTATTTGGAAGGATGACATGACAATAGTGCATTGCATGAGAAAGAAGATCAGGTTGAAAAACCCAAAGTGAAAATATAATTTGTGTACCTGTAAGAAATATAATTTACAATGGAAAAGGTAACAAAACTAAACAAATCAAATCAAAGCAAAACTAGGTAACAGCGCTGTTTATTGAGATATTTTTGTTCATTTTTAATGTTCTTATTCTTGTCTTGTTCTTTTCTTAAAATAAAAATTGCAAAAGCAATCGGGATTTTTATCAGTGTTTAGTCTTTGTGAGTGAATTTCACGCTAAAAGCAAAGTAAACAATAAAAATTTCAGAAAGAACAAGAAAATTTCCCAAAACAAAAAAAAAGAGGACAGAATCCCTCATGTTGTCTCCCTTATCTGTTTGACCGGTATAAATACTCGCCGGACAGTAGAGAAGACACTCATTGAAGTAAGTCGGGTTTGAGAATGAAGATCTACGCTTTGATGGGATTCTTGGCGGCCTTGCTGGCTGCAGCGCTTGGTAAGTTTGTTTGCTTTAAGAGGATTTAACTTTGTAATTATTAATCCTGAAATTCTTTTTCATTTCATTAGCCAATCCAATGCCGATGCCTCAAGGTGGAGGAGGTGGCGGAGGCGGTGGCGGATCATGGGGCGGTGGTGGTGGCGGAGGTGGCGGCGGCGGTGGCAAATAAACGAGCAATCGTCAGCATTCCCAAAACAGTTCATTTCAGTTCAACTTTTTTATTGTTCTCTTATATTTGGAGATATAAAATGTTCAAATTAAATTCAATAAAATAGAGTCTATATATGTATGTTTTGTAGTATGTACACCGCGAAATAATAAAAAATAAAAAAAAAAAAACACTTCAAAATAAGTATTTTAACGCAATTTTTTAAGACGCAGTTTCTTCGCAAATAAAAACAATTCAACTTCCGCAACAAGAATCACAATTGAATCAAAGAGAAAATCTCCAAATGAAGAGAGTTCCAGTCAAATCTTTGAAGGTAAAATATTGTTTAGAAGCTATCGCTATCGCTTTCGAATTCGAGTTAAAAACACTGATAGATCTGGAGTGGTTGAGACTATCTACAGAAAATCAAACAATCTTTGACATTTGTTCACTCCAGGATAGGAGAAAATGAAATGAGAATGGGAAAGGAGGAGGAGACGCTAACGCAGATGTTTCCATGGACATAAAATTTAGATTCATTGGCCTCAATATTTGAATAGTTTTTTGTTAATTAGAAAAAATCTTTAAATTTTTCACTTTCCTATATGAACAGGTGGAATGGAACCCTCACTGACAAAAGACAAATACAAAATATAAATAAAGTATAAATCAAGGTGTATTTAATAAGGTGATAGCAGATAAAAAATATTGGAGAAAAAAAAATTTGTGACATTTAAAGCGGATTTTTAAACATAAAATCAACAAAAAAAAAAAAAGCGGAAAATAATAAAATATGAAGAAGACATATATGCTACTGCTACCACCTTATTAAATAAACCTTGGTGTTAATATTTCATTGTAATTTCAAAGCGATTTTATACATATATTTATACTCAACATACTAGCAGACATTTAAGTCTTCCATTCAAAGAAAGCAGATGTCTACAAAAATTTAACTTAGGCCCGTTTGCTACTGTTCTGATCAATGTTTTCGTTCCGAAAAACCAAAAAAAATTTGTATGAAAATGTTCACATTTTGAGAGGATATCGTGACGATAAACCGGAAGAATAGCAAATGAGCCTTAAGCTATTAAAAGGGCTTGCAGGCCCCTTGGCTGCAGTTTCCATTAAATCTCATCACCAAAATATTCTCTCAAAATGTAGAAAATTTTTATACAATTTTCTTTTTCATTATGAAAGTCTGTCGGAAACTTAACAAACGAGACTAAGAGCCGATTTTTATGAACCACTTTATAAACGATCAATTGCGGTCTTTTATATACGGCCACCGAAAACCGATCAATTAAAATTTCGTCATTCGGAAGTTATCTTCAAGTATAACACAAAATCAAAATGAACAAAATAGAGATAAGACCAAGTGTCGTAGGGTAATTTTTTTATAATCTATCGATCTGTTCTTAGGTATAAGAATTTTTTGATTCCACTGTCAAATTTTTCGGACAATGTCTTATAATTGCTCAATCTTATCATTCTGACGAATATAAGCACTACCAGAACACGCTCGTACGCTATATTGGGCACAGACTTAAAGAATTGGGCATATGTCATAGTCAAAGGTCGATACGCAGTCTCTTTCTGATATTACTGGTTTATCCAGCCCTAGGGCAAACCCCGAAATACGCTCCAATTCGGAATTTGACAGTAGTAGGTACCAGGGGCGCATTTGGGGTCGAAGGACCCACCGGGAGTTTGTAAAATGAGGCCCCGTTACCTGAGAAAAATGAAAAAAAAACCTAACAGCTAAAAATCACAGCGCACTGGGGACCCGTCGGGCATTTGTCCGGCTGCCTGGTGGCCCAGTCCGCCCCTGGTAGGTACCTATCTTCAGTGGAACCTAGTCGATCCGAGAATTGAAAGGCAGACCCATCCTTGGCTTCCGCTGCATGATACAAGCAAATAAGATCGAAAATAACGCAACCAATACGGGAGAGAGGGGCGTTTGCTGTTGTTTTATTTTTATCCTTATAATGCTAATCTAATATAATGCTGTTATTTTTAATTATTTACGATTTTTCCATTAAAATGTTAAGAAGTGTTGTGAGAAAAATTTAAAAAATCTGGTTATACTAAAATAATACCTTTTGCATACATAATTTCTCGTACAAAGTTTCACTTGTTCGAGGGTTGAAGCATTTTTCTCTCAAAGGCTATTTTGCATTGGTTTGCCTAGGCCCAAGGCGATCAAATAATCGGGCATGTGACAGAAATCGAAATCGACAGAAAACGTTCGATTTCGCTTACATTTGTATGAAAATGTCACATGCCCGAATATTTTAATTTTTATTTAGGACGGGGTCAGGGACAGCGTTTTCTCCATTGTGACATGAAAGCTTTTCTGCTGGAAACAGCGGAAGAACTTGCCTCCGGCTATGTGCGATCACATTCAACGCACAATACGGACTGACGATTGAATACAAAATTGTGCGTGAGCTGAGACTGCAAGCGAAACTTACAGTGTGAAATTATTAATAAAAATGTTATTATTTCAAATGAAATTGATTTTTTTTCGATTTTTCTTCAAACAATTTTTTTTACACATTAATATAAAAGTCGGTTATCTGAATTCTGAAGTGGCGCTATCTTTTGCCATGGGATATGGCTTGTTGCTGCGTACACCTATAAATACTCGCTACCGACGTTGAATCGAATCACACACGAATTTGTCTCTCAGCCATGAAAATCTACGCTCTTTTGGTTTGCCTACTGGCGCTGCTAGTCTCAGCACTTGGTAAGTCCATCAGTTGATATTGAATTCAAAGGATTCGATGCTAAATTGAGTCTCAGCTAATCCGTTTCCAGGAGGTGGCGGTGGTGGAGGAGGAGGAGGGGGCGGTGCATGGGGAGCAGGTGGAGGAGGAGGCGGCGGAGGTGGTGGTGGAGGTGGCGGTGGTGGGGTGGTGGCGGCGGTGGTGGAAAATAACCATAGACTTGCCAACACTGCTATATTGATCAAAGCTGGATTTTTTGGTTGAATAATTGATAATAATAAGACTAAATTCATTATCAATTTTTGTATTGTCTTATGGGGGTAATCTGTTTTAAACAGTCTTGCATTCGGGACCCGTTGTACCTCAACGGATGTACCTTGTTGAACGAGCACATTGAGACACTATAAATCGCATTATAATGTATAATACAAAGGCGGACGATAAAAGGACAAAAGATGACAGAAAAGAGAAAAAAATTGAGCGAAATTTGAAATGAGTTTGCGATTTGAAAATTTCAACAATTATAACCGTTATGTCTCATATCGGTTTTTATTTTATTATCGTTTTTGACGTGATAACGTCTTTAAAATCGATGATAGCAAATCAGAGTATGAAATCCGCTGACAACGGCGAATTCAATGTATTTTCAACCTAAACGACGGTCACCGACAAACCATTCAAATACAAAACAAGTAAGAAAGCTAAAGTCGGTCAAGCCCGACTTTGAAATACCCAGCGTCCCGACATTATGAGTGCACTATGTTTTGCTTCTCTATTTGTGGGCGTGGCAGTGGGAGGGCCACATAAATTATTTCCCTACACCCTTCATTCGCCTCGGTGAACCTATGTTGTTAATTTGAAGCTTCTACGCCTTTTACTTCGGAAGTTACGAAAAATCTTCATTTGTGGGCGTGGCAGTGGGCGGGCCAGTTAAATTTTTTCCCTACACCTTTCGTTTGCCTTGGTCAACTTATGTTGCGAATTTGAAGCGTCTACGCCTATTAATTCGGAAGTTACGAAAAATCTCCATTTGTGGGCGTGGAAGTGGGCGGGCCATATAAATTTTTTTCCTATACCTTTCATTCGCCTTGGTCAACCTATGTTGCGAATTTGAACCTTCTACGCCTTTTACTTCACAAGTTACGATAAGCCCTTATTTGTGGGCGTGGCTCACGGAGGGCGGCGTCCATTTTTTGCCAGGATATGTCGCTTTTTGTAGTTTACCAGTACACCAAATATCAATGGATTGTGTTGAGTGGTTCGCAAGTTACAAGCATTTTACTGAAAACACATTATATTCATTTGTGGGCGTGGCAGTGGGCGGATGTCTCCCATTTTTACTTAGGATCATACTCGGATCCCGATATACCTGTGTGCCAAATTTCGACTTGATTGGTCCAGCCGTTTCGGAGGAGATCCGACCACGGACGGACGGGACAGACGGGACATGTCTAAATCGATTCAGTTTTGATCCTGATCATTTCTATATATATATGTCTATATCTCCGGAGCTTAGTTCTCCCTGTTACAAGATTCGCACAAAACTAATATACCCCGCTTACGCTGGGTATAAAAAGTACGAACCGTATTGACAACATCACAAAGAGAAAACATTATAGAATAAATCTTCTCAATCGTCTCTTTACAAGCCGATAAGGCGAACTAAGATATTATTTAATAGAATATCCCAACCGAGACTGCGTTCAGGAGGTGCTCATTTCATCTACATTTCTCATTAGCTTTATGCGGATTTACATATAAGACGAGCAATTTTGCTGCAATTTTTGTTTTTTCAAATAAACATCAACAAAAGTTTGCACTGAAACATTGCACATCTGTATTTATAAATACACCTTGGAAACTTTTTAACGAACTCTTTTCATTCAATAAAATTTATAATGCCTTTTAGATAAATTATTAATTTTTCGAATGATGTAAATTTTTGTATAATCAAGTCATGCGAATTTTCTATTCCTGCCAAATGCTTCAAATTAGTGTAACCTTTCAATTGTGGATAAGAGATCGTCACTCACCTACATCTGAGATAGATGTATGAGTAAAATGATTAAGAAACTGGAGAGTTTTTGCAGTTCCAAAAAGAAAATTTTTACAGTCTTAAGAAGAGACATTTGAATTGGGGAATTGATTGATTGTACTTAATAGACCCGAATTGAGTCCCGAGTGCCTTAATAATCTCTCTGTTATGAAAGACTTATTAGTGGAATAAGAAAATGGTAAGAAAGAAAAGTTGACCTACAATGGTTTTACAGAATTGTTAAGGAATTTCAAATTTTCCTTGCATCTCAGATACGGTCCTAAGGGTCACACCCGTTACAGTCATTCTGAGCATATTTCCAATACCGCCCTCCTGACCACAAAATCAAAATTCAACAAAAAACAAAGTTGGTTTTCAGATATAAGCTGATTGAGTGCAGCTAGGAATTTTAAAAAAGTTTATTCATAAACAAATATAAAGACTTATATTTAAGTAATGTTATTATGAAACATTTCCCCGCGAGGGTTATCATTTATGATTTACGGGCTTGGCAACCCCGCGGACCCTAGCCAACTGAGGGCCAAAACAGACCGACTGAGTATGGAGTCACGATTTGGTAGCGTCGTCATAGTACGGCGTGACCGGTTTGAGCATACGATATACTAGTTATAGCTGTATTCACGCTGTTAACTAGACATAACATGTTAGCACGGGATCCGGTGCCCCGGGATGCGTTTTAGCATCCCGCCGGATATTGGGTTGGCCTTCGGGGAGTTTCGTGGTGGCTGTGGTAATTTATGAGGTGAGGATAGCACCGTATCCCCACCCAGGATAACCAATTCGGTCCATACTTAGTGATGAGGCAAGATGGGAACCTGGGGGAAGAATGCACACTTCCCCTGGGGCAAAACCTTAAAACATCTAGTGAAGCACCGTAGTGTATATACTGGACGTAAAACTACAATATAATAATTATGAAACATTTAAAAAAACACTAAATACATTTTAAAAAAACAACCAAAAAAAACCATTTCAGTATTTCAACAGGTCTTACGCCAACAGGTGAAAATAACCAAAAATCTGCATTTCAAAACAGGTATAAAATAAATGTGAAATTCAATTGTAGACTTTCTTCAATAAGTAACACTTCCATCTCCTACAATATGTGTTTCATTGACAATTACCAACTGTTGGAGATAACGAAAAACAAAAACATTTGAAATGTTGAAGGAAATCATAGCAATCGCAGCATTTGTTCTACTTACCTATGGAGGCGATTTTAATTTGCTTAAAATGTTCCGCAATCCACAGTTCAAAAATATTAACGCAATGAAGCGTTATATAACCAAATTATTAAATTTTTCAATGAAATTTTGTAGAACGTGTACAGCATGGATTATTTTAAGGCGGCCGCTCTGGCCGCTCTAGCCACTCTTAATGTAAAATTGGCCACTCTAAATCACAGAATTGGACGCTCTTAAAATATAATTTCGTAATGAAAACTCGTCGGAAATATGACAAAATTTTTTTGGATACTGTCTCAAAATTGATTAATCGACCACTCTTGCGAATATCAGAACTACCAGAGCATTATTTCTCTGGCTGCATCCCTGATTCAAGTTATGAAACGAAAAGACTGCACATTTGTACACATAGTAGCGATCGAGACATTTGCTGTTGATGTACATTAGTTCTAAGTAATAACACTTTTTAAAACAGAATGTTTTGTTTATGTTTCTTTTTCTTTTTAGTCAACGACACATTTATGTTCCTTATTTTTATTAAAATAAAATACCGTTTAAGTATGTACAAAATTTATGAAAAAAAAATGCATTAAAACCTATATTAAAAAAGTTCCGCTCTTAATTTTTCTTAAAATAATCTATGGTGTACAGCATTCTCAATGCTGCATTGATGAATTTTTAGAAACAACGGTTTCAACGATTCAATTGGCCTCTGTTGTATCTCGTCCAAATTTAGTGCTTTAATATTGGTATTTTGTAAAACCGTTTCGAATTCACTTAAGTAAGTTTTAAGGGATGCTATTAAGAAATTCTTTTTCTCATATTTAGACTTTTTTTTTTATATATTTATGCACTTTTTGTCGCATGCCTTCCATTTCGTGATTAAACAGTATGCCTGAATGTAAAGGCAGTCCTGCTGGTACTTCCTTCAACTTGACGTGTTTCATATCAATTGTAATGGGGCAAAAAACTTCATTGTTGAAATTAATCTTATATTAACCACAAGCATAAATATCTTCCATATTCATAGCGGATAGGTCCATGGTTGCTCTTATTTGATTAAATCCTAGCGAACAAGCGTTCAGAAATGCTCTGTTGAGAAAATTTTTTCTTGGCAAATTAATAGAGCCGTAGGAAACGTCAACATATATTAAATGAAGTCTCTTGGTTAAATAATTCAACGCGGCTGCCACATTATAAGTAATTGGTCCGAAAATCCGAAAATTGGTCAATTAATAAGATATAGTTGCTAAATTGTCGTCTACAAATCTGGCGTTGTTTTTTAGAATACTTATTTATGTCTCTTCGCGTTTGTTCAATTAATTTTTCCATCGGTTTTGATGTTAATTTATCATCATTAGGGCCGACATCTCCCCAATCTATTGACTAAAATTTAATTGATTTTTATTTAAGTTCATTTTAATGTTCAAAACATTTTAAGATAACTTACATTTTTATTGGAATTTTGCAGAACTTCTGAAGTTTGTGGAGCCTTCAACATACATTAGTTTAAGAAAAATCATTTTAAATTAAATTTGAACCCACCTGAATTTCATTGTCGTTAAATTTAATAGATATTTCGTGATCAAGCGTATTCAATTCAAAAGAGATTTCGTCGTATTCGGTAAGATGAAATTCGCTATCATCAATTGATTCTTCTGGGTTACAATTTTCTTGTTCTTTGGCTTTTTTTAAGTGCCTTGGTCTTTTCAAATGGTCGTTAAAATTCTATTTACTGTAATACGTTGTTTTTTTTTTTGCAAATAAGGCAGTGTAAGTCTGAATGCTTTTCGTGTTTCTTATTATGTTGGAATAATAAGTATTTATATTTAAAGTTTTTTGCGCAAACATCGCAGTTAAACATTTCTTCGCAAATTAGTGCCCACAAATCGTAAATTAGTATTTCCTTTGGATTGTATATATCCGTTTTCGCACACAATTAGAATAACGGAAATATCACATAGATATCACAAAGCTTAGGTAAACTATAGTGATGCGAGAATTATTTAGCGGGCTTTACATGGCGACGTTTGCCTGCAGTCATGCCTGGCACGATTGAAAAACTTGACCATGTAAAAGAAAAAAATGTATGAAAACCAGGCATTACATTCTTTTGTATTATGCAGCGCACTAATCACTAAATCAGCACAACTAAAAATTTTGCATTTATTGGACAAACGGCCAATAATTCTCGACGCCTGTAAAAACAATTTCCTTTCTACATTTATAGTATTCTTAAATAATTTCAGAATCAATTATTATCAATGTTAATTTTCCAAGTGTTATTTTTCCTGTAGTAAAATGTTGCCGAATATGAAAACCTTTTGAATTGTGCCGGTTTAGTGATTAGTGTGCGATATGTAAATAACTGAAAATGGTATAATTACCGATTCAATTAAATTTCCCAAATAAAAAAAAAAGATTAAAAAATTAAAAAGACAACAAAATAATAATTAAAAGAAAATTCAACGCTTAAAAACTAAATTAAAAAAATAAAAGGAACAGTTCTATTGAATACTTTATACAGGGTGATTCACGCAGCCAACGCGCAATATTTTGACTCGGTAATCTTTCAAATGTGATTGTTTATAAATCTCCTTTTTGCAGAATACACATATTCTTCCGCTTGAGGCGTCTGAATTAAATTTATATTCTTTATTTGTAATAAATTTAAGAATTTTCATATCTAATGCAATGTCACTAGTTATGATATCGTTATTATGTAAGGCTTTTATGAAATCCATAGAGTCGCATTTAAGCAAATGCGGCATTTGCTTAAAGTTTTCTTGTAGAAATTTATTTTTATAGGAACTTTGTGGACCATCCTTTGCAAAGAATGGATTGTTCCATAATTGTGCCTAAATATGAAATAAATTTTTTTAATTAATTAAATATATAATTAAATTATATATTTACCATCACTTGCAAAGAATTGTTGACTCAAAGTTTCTTCATCGGAACTTGATTCATTCTCCGTTTAACCTGCATCATTATTTAATTCGGACATTGCTTAATATTCCTGATCAGAATTTGCTTCGCTATTGAATGTTGACATATGAAATCTATAAAAATCTGAACAATTGCCGCTTGACATATACCAAGTATACTTGCCATCATATAGAACTATAGCTGCAACTTCGGCCAAATTTTGGCGCGTTATGGCATGATTTGGTGAAAAAGATCAACTGTGGTGAACCACGCCATAAGTCGAGTGTTGTGGTGAACCACGTAATAGAAAGTGTGGTGTACCACGTAATAGCTTTTGGCCGAAGTTGCAGCTATAGTTCTATATGGTTCCAGCTATAGTTCTATATGGTCAGACTAAATAGGTTTCGATTTCTCAGCTTGCTTGATGCCTTTTGCGTATGTACCTAAGCATTTGGTCTCAATGCTCCGAAGCTTGCTCCGCGGGCATCCCTGCTCATTGCTGTTATTTAGCAGGAGCAAAATTCATTAATCCGAAGAATTGCCGTACTAGCCAAACAATTGCTGAGTGCACATTCTTCGGACATTTAAACACCACAAAAGAAGAGGAAATGCGGAATCATTTTAAAAACCTTGAACAAAAATATCTAAAGAAAATGAAAACGCCATATTTAGATTCCGCGATCAAAGACATTCTATGCAATGCAATATACGGATCATCGTCGGGGGTCGCAATTGAAATTTGTCCAATATACACGACGGAACGGTGAACATGTAGGAGTGTAGGTCTAACTCTCGACGTCGAAAAGGCTCTGCCTCTAATAAGAAATTCACCATTAGGCAGGTATGGGAAATTCAACTCTTTCGAGAAATTCACCAGAAAGCTACCAACAACAATACGGGTAGACACCGGGATACAAGAAAACAAGATAGCGCCACTTCAGTACCGCTATTTTGAGGCCGAAAATTGAGTTTGTGACGTCACTGAGCGAGAAATTGTTGTTGTTTCCAATGCTATTCAAAAAAGTAAAAAGCCGGTTTAACATGGGGAAACAACAACAACGAATCGCGATTTTGAGTTTCTGACGTTTCCTCTCTCAAGTGGCGCTATCTTGTTTTCTTGTATCATGGGTAGACACAAAGCACCAGCATGCTGGTGTAGTGTATGGGCCCTATAAAGCTGGAGAACTATCGATAGTTGCGACAATCTATAGTCGATAGTCTGAAACATCGATAGTACTATCGGAAGATATATTTTAAAATTTAAACTAATGCCATTGGAAAGGGTCTAGCGGATTGCGGCATCATGAAAGGAATTTTTAAATTTTGTTGATTTTTCGATAGGCGCCATCTAAAAACACTGTGGAGGCCACTTTTTAGATTTTTATTTTGAACGGTCCTTGAAATATCCTTCCACCAAGCGAGTTGCTATAAATCACCGATCGTGCACTATATGCCAATTAAAAGAAGAAGGAATGAAATTGGTTCCAATCGAAGCTCGCGTCCAGGTCTACAAAGAAGCCAAAATTTACATCCCTGTGGGGAAATCGTTGCTGCTCTACACATTTAATTGGCTCTATATATTTTTTGAGGATGAAATACCAAAGCTTAAAGTCATCTCCAATTCCACAAATTTAAAGAGTGCAGAGGTCGAACCCTTTTTCAAAAGCATTTTCGGTGACAGCGGTTCTTTGTTTAATAAAATTAAGGATCAAACGGTTTCAGACAGCGAAATACAACATCTCACTGGACTCCGATGGGAAAATATCAAAGTGCTGGAACAAAAGCTAGTGTCAAGTCGAATATTTAATTAACGTCCTACATTTCGTATGAGTGATGCATTTTGTATGGGATTTCGGACAAATGTACCACATACGCAGGTCTACCCCAGCATATCGATACTGGGAGGATCTATGTACCCTTGTATTTGTTTGAATATCACACTGCTGCGCCATCTGATTGAAATATTTTTTTCTTTTAAATGAAAGTAAATACTAAGGGGTGTTTTTAAAATCAAATTATAGATTGGCGGGAAATTGGGAATACACTGAAAAAAATATTCAAAATTTTCTTTTTAGTTTTGTGAAAAAAATTTTCTCAGTGTAAAAATTAAAAAAAAATTTTTTAGCTTCCTTGTTTTATTATCTAACATAATCTGCTTTAGATCGTCTCTCTATCTCAATTGGTTGTTGAGAATTAAAATTTTGAAAAAAGGCTTATAAAAAAGGATTTTCAAGGACCGTTCAAAATAAAAATCTAAAAAGTGGTCTCCACGGTGTTTTTAGATGGCGCCTATCGAAAAATCAACAAAATTTAAAAATTCCTTTCATGATGCCGCATGCCTTTGCTTAACCCGCCAGACCCTTTGCTAGTGATTTCAATTAAGCATGTTTAAACTGTTTAATAGGCCGTTTACATATGCCGTTTTATTCGCGTTTTAGTAACTTTGCCCGTTTTAGCACTAAAACAACTTAGATTTTTCCCGTTTTTTAATACGAAACTTAAACGAGAAACTTTCCTGTTTTAATTTAAAATAAGTAGCTAAACAAGATAAATCCTGCTTATAACTGATAAAAATATCGAAATCCGAGTGTCATCACTATGAAAATGCAAAACATATGGTTATTGAAATTTCTAATTTGAAAATTGTGAGGTTGTTTCCACAACCAATGTAGAAAACGAACACAATTTCAATAATTGCTTCTTTTCTAAATTAAAATATTCACTCATATTTCACGTGTTGAGCAAACAAAAGAGAACTACAAAATGACAAAACGACATGCGCATATGTAAACACCCCGTTTTGACTTGGTCGTTTTAGCTTAAACGAGTAGCGCTAAAACGTATATGTAAATGCCCTATAACTTTAAAATTTAAATATCGAAAAATCGACAAATTCTTCCATTAAGTTTTCAAGGGTTAAAACATTTAATTAAAGAAATATTGCCATACTTAAATAACATGCTCCTTTAATTGACTTAGCGGTCTGTTTTTTTTTTTTTTTTTTTTTTTTATACAAAACAATAACAAAAGAATTGAGTCTACCTACTGCCAGAATAATTTACTTTAGCCTCGGTCTGTTTTTAATTGCGATTTAAGCAGAGTTTCAGATGCTCTCCCTGAAATTTAAAACTCATCAGACTCTATCTAATGATATCTAAACCGTCTTGGAAAAGTAAACAATCAAATTTACTCAAATATCGGGGAAATTCCCAGCATTTTCATCGTTTCGTTTTCGACCAAAATCAAGTAGACAAGAAATTCGATTCGAACTTATTTTCCTACCATTGCTGATGTTGCTGCGTACACCTATAAATACTCGCTACCGAAGTTAAATCGTATCACATAAGAATTTTTCTCTCAACCATGAAGATCTACGCATTTTTGGGTTTCCTAATTGCGCTGCTGGTCGTAGCACTTGGTAAGTTCATCAGTTGAAGTTGACTTCAAAGGATTCGATTATAATTTTGGCTTATCCGTTGAACAGCTCATCCACAGGGCGGTGGAGGTGGAGGAGGAGGCGGCGGCGGATGGGGAGGTGGTGGTGGTGGTGGTGGTGGAGGAGGTGGAGGAATTGGAAATGGAGGTTTAAGTGGCTGGCGTTGGGTTTGGAACAATGCTGGCTTCTGGACTTTGTATTATTTTGGTGATAACGGATTGGGAGGTGGTGGCGGTGGTGGTGGCGGCGGTGGCGGAGGCAAATAGGCGAAAACTTGCCAAAACTAATATTGTGCGATCTAACAATTAGCTTAATTTTTTAGTTGTCCTAGGCTCAAAGTTTTACATATTGACGAAAATAAAATAAAATTGTTTTGCGGGTACATGACGAAAATAAAATATTTTCCTCGAAAACTTCGAAAACTTGTAAATCAAGATGGCTTAGAATTTAACGAACGAAGTTTTGTATGAGAAATTTTACACTTTTCCTCTTTTTTGATATTTTTACGTCTTAGGGAAGGCGGCCCCTATAGTCAATTTATGTTTTTTGAATTTACAGAGGTACCTAACGCCTTTAAACAATGTTTTAGCTGTGCTTCTGGGGACGGAGTCTGATGAGATGCCAATTCACGAAGCGAGAGGCTGTGGGCTCAACTCCTTGTTGAGGTTTTTCCTGTCCCTGTTCTTCTCTGTTTTCCCATTCATCATGGTATCACAAGGGGCCCATGTAAGGCCTAAGTATGTCGCCCTTTGGTGGCAGCTTAACTAACCTAATATGCTTTCCAGACGTACAACGAAATCTCGGGATTTCAGAACAAAATTTCAATCGCCTGGATTTCAAATGTCAAATTTTCGAAAATTTTCTGAAATCTCGAGATTTCGTTGTACGTCTGGAAAGCATGTAAGCTAACCTATGCTTTTGGCGATGATTTAAATATAAGCTTACAGGTCAAACTAGTGATAGGCTAATTACATTTACACATGTTGCTTCGAAGAAGAGCCTTTGATAAAGGTTTATTGGGCTGAACTCCTTTTGGACTCTGTCGCGCAAAATATTTGATTCCGTTGGCGGTCGTAACGGCCTTCAACGACGAGAAATTATTCTCTTTAAAAATTTTTTTATGACAGAAAACCTTGAAGCTCGGTAAATAATGTTACTTCAAAATAATGGGGGAAGAAAAACAAATTAGATACTCGAACATGAAAAATTCTAAAAAATAAAGAAATGAATTTCAGATGTTATTCTTTGCTCCCCCGAGTTTTTTGCAAACAATCCACATACAAATACACTTCATATACCTACTGTACACACTCCTTTTCAGCATGCTTTGTGTTAGATTGGGTTATCCATCCAAATATTTGTCTTTAAGCTCACTTTTTGCCACTGAACTGAATTTAAATTTTTGTTTATTTTCTTTTTTGTCTTTCTATTTGTCAACCGAACCGTTACTACAGAGAATTCTCTCTCACGTCATATGATCTATTAATCGCCGGTCACACGTATGAAAACATGTTTTGAAACAATTTGTAAGTATAGAAAGAAGTGTGACCGGCGAATTATAAACAAACAAAGAGTATTTGTTATTATTATTGATTAGATTGATTAGATTAGATTAGATTATGATATTAGATTAGATTAATTAGAATTGAGATTAGATTATTAGATTAGATTAAGATTAGATTAGATTAGATTAGATTAGATTAGATTAGATTGTCGTTGGGTTTGGGAACCAAGTCTCCATGTCACTGCATCCTACAAGGATTATTGTGACTACCCTTCTCTAATTCCATAGGCGAGTGGCATTTAAAAATGCCGCGATGTCCCGTGGAGATAGATACCCTACCAACCTCTATTGCTGAGGGGTAGGCGAGGTATAAGTAACGGAGTCTGAGTCTCTATTATATATCTGAGTACTATTATATATATTATTATATATATTCGTAATAGGCAAAACAAATTTTGTAACTGCAATTTTTTTTTAATGTTAAAATATAAATCTGGCTATATATCAATGAGCGGGACGCTTCAAATTTTTTTTTTTTAATTTTGTAATCTTGCTGGTTTTTTTCTTTGTTTTTCCATACATTTTTGATAAAAAATCGAAACTCAATTTGGTTTGGTCTGCAAATCTTAAAATAGGTCTGCAATATTTTAATTGTTGTACTTTTCACAAAGCTCGAAGTGTTAAGAAAGGGTCAAATTAGAAAAACGTGCGAAATTTTCCCTTTTGATATTTCTTTCAAATTTTTAATTTAAAAAAGCACTGAAAATTTGTACTGGAGTTGCTTATATTTTGCACAGGGGGTTTTTGTGTATTTTAATTCAAAATTTTTCCGTTATGCATTCTTATGGTTATCTTTTTGTACATACTTATAGCTGATACTTTAAGGAATAAATTAGCATCATTCTTTTTGTGGTTGTTGTTGTTTTACAAAATTTCTTGCGTAATACGTCACAAATTTATATGGTTGCGTATGTTTTGCACAACACTGTACATATAACCATATATGTCACCCTCATTGATAATGCGCAGAATGGTTCGCGCCAGTTAGAAAGAGATGATACTCGGCAGACAAAAAAGAGCGAGAGAGAAATATTTTTGTTGAGTACCCAAGTGCAAAATGCTCATTTTGGTGGGTACCCAAGACCGTGGTGGGTACCCAAGACCGTGGTGGGTACCCAAGACCGTGGTGGGTACCCAAGACCGTGGTGGGTACCCAAGACCGTGGTGGGTACCCAAGACCGTGGTGGGTACCCAAGACCGTGGTGGGTACCCAAGACCGTGGTGGGTACCCAAGACCGTGGTGGGTACCCAAGACCGTGGTGAGAAGAGCCATAATGGAAACGGCTCCTGAGTGACATATATAGTTATATATGTTTGTAACCAGCCCTGTGGAGCACCCGTCGCGCAGGTACGGCAGCCACATTCTTGCCATTCTTGAAGGCATAATAGACAAAACTGTCTATATGAATATTTTAAAAGAAAATCTAAAAAAAAGTGCTGAAAAGTTAAATTTACCAGCTTCTTTCAACTTCAACACGATAACAACCGCAAACATTCCGCTCATGACGTTCGATTGTGGCTTTCATATAAAACTTTTCAAGTCCTTGCACATCCCCCACAATCTCCAGACCTCAATTTCATTGAGCATTTGTAGGAAGAGCTGGGGAAAAAAGTTGAAGAAGCACGCGATATCTAACAAAGCCGAGCTGAAAAAGGCTCTGATCGAAGAATGGCATAAATTGGAGCAAAAACAACTTAAAAATTAGTACAATCTATGCCTACACGACCAAGTGACGGTTTGAAGCAGGAAGACTTGCCAACAAAATACTAATTGCAGAAACTGAGCTCTATACATACAAACGCATCGTACTGTGCCTATACTTTTGAATATGAAATATTATTACTTAAATAAATCTGTATAAAGAAATTGTATGAAAAAAGTGCACAAATGCAATTGTTAGGACCATTTCCATTATAACTCGCCGGTCACACTTATGAAACATGTATCGAAAACATCCCATTTTAATGCATGAGGAAGAAAGAGAAAAAAAGAATGTTTCAAAACATTCAACAAACAACAATCTCTTTTTTTTTAGTTTCTCATTAAACTTCAAAAAATTTTCGAAAAAAATTTCGAAAAACCAAAAACTTAATGGGTAATAAAATGGTGGAACCAATTTTTCAATATTGTCCACTGATTGAAGGTGTTTTATTGGGGTTGTGTATTTTAACAAATTGGGTTGCACTTTCAAAAGAATTTAATTTTTTTTAAAAGCCAAAAACTGTATTATGGAAAAATTCTCAATTTTTAAAACCTCGAAAAATTTTCGATAGAAATTACGAAATTCTAGATTTAATGGGCCCTAAACCAATTGAAATAAGGATTTCCACTTTAGGTGTAGGGTTTTTGGCATTCCACCCGCCCATAAAAAGTTTTGTAATTTGAACATGTGGGTAGTGTATGGGTTATTGTCAAAGGGAAATTGAAACAAAAATGATTTGAACCAAAAAATTTTAAAATTTTAAAGAATGCGTTCAGGATGCGCTGTTGCCAGTTGCTGCTAAGGAAGAAGAAACAAGATTATTTGCTCCCTCAAGCAAAGTGGACAGGGGACAGAAAAAAAACAAGAACTTGGAAAGCAAACCGTTATGCGTTATAAATTAAAAAATGATCATTTTAAAATTTTTTAAACAAAGTTTTTATTGACTTAAAACCATAATCTAAATGTTTGCTGAAATTTTATTTTAATTAAATGTTGCTGTTAAAAATAAGCATTAATATAAACAAAATATTTAAAACTCTTTTAAGTACAATTTAAACCCGTTGCGAAAAGATTCGCATTCGGAAAATCTTTAGATTACATTAGGAATAATATTAAATTGGAAAAAGAGGGATTGTCATTACAAATTTTAGTTTTATAAAAGAATGGAACAGAATTAAAACTATTAAATATGAAATTAAAACAAAATACATACTTTCATTGTTATTAATTGTATAGACCAAATTTTTAACTTTAAAGCAATAAGACCATTATTATATTAAACAAAAAGTGAAAAGATATAAATAATAACATAAATATCAAAAAGGAAGTTCTCACAATGAAAAAACAAAAAAAAAATATTATTAATAACCGAATTAAATTCGAAATTTAAGGCAATTTTAATTAATTCATGCAATGTATTTTTTTTTATAATTAAATAGACTAAGAAATAATGGTTTTTTTAAAATACAAATTGAAAATAAATATTGCTCTGTAATTGTTGGGTAATCATGCCGTTACAAAAATTATATCAAAATAATTTCTGTTTTTAAATTAATTCGAAAATTAAAACACCAATGCCTAAAAGATCTTTAACCGATTCTTTGAATATTATAAATTTTGGAAAAGTTGCTTGAGAAGTCTTGTTAAAAAGGTTTTATATTCACATTATCTGTCAACAAAAAGTACTAAATAGACGAATTAAATTTTTTAAGTTAATCGGCCCCAACCGCGATAATAAACTATTGTTATATTTAAATAGAAACTCAAATCCGCAATTTTTAATATATTAATATTAATTTTCAATTTTGATATAAAGGGTTTATGATAACAAAAAAGGGTAATAGGGGTCAAAAAAAATTAAAAAAAAATTTCAAAAATTTTTTTTTTTTACGGTTTTAAGGCCTAAATTAAAAAAATTATATGAAAAGGGGGTTTTTAAAAATAACAATTTAAATAAATTAATGTTTTTTCTTTTTAAAAAAATTAAAATATAATTCTTTTAAGAATTTTTTTTCATCGACCTCAAAATTTTTTAAAATTTTTTTTTTTTTTTGTAAATTTGAAAAAAAAATTTATTGTTTTAAAAAATTTTTGATTAGGAAAATTTTTTTTTTAAATTTACATAAAAAAAATTTAGAAATAAAATTTTAATAATTTTTTTTTAATACGCCTAAAAACACCAATTTATTTTTCCCCTTATCCCTAAATTTTGTAAAATTTTTTTTTTTTATTTTTTTTGATTTTATGTTTAAATTTTTATTTAAAATTTTAATTTGCTTTAACACAACGACATTATTGCATAAAAAAAAATAATTTCGAAAAACGCCATGCGGGGTTAGGCCTCGAATCTTAAAAAAATTAATTAATGGTAAAAATGAAAATTTAACGAGAATTCCTTTTTAAAAAATTAAAAATTTTCTATAGAATTTTACGCCCTAAATTCACATTTTCAGCCGCCTGCTTGCGTTTTCTCCCTTATCGAAGAAAAAAAAATGTGCGAATTTTCTCTTTGCTGATGTCCATCTTTGCAAGCTCTCAAACAAAACTGAATCAATCAATCAAAAAAGTGTAAAAAAGCTTTTTTAGTAGGAAATTCATCTTTTTAACCCCCTAGCGGACACGATCGGACTTATACAACCGGAAAAAAAACCCCTTTTAAAAAAAATTTTTTTTTTTAACCCTAATATGTCAAATTTTACTCGCCATTCCGTAAGCAGCATCCGATGAACTTCGAGGAATACGAGGAACACAAAAAAATTCAAAAAATTAAAGTAACTACCCAAGGACACTTTAATAAACTAGTTTTGGCACGTTTAGTCAAAAACATGTTGCCAATATCTATTGTGGAGTCGAAGACATTTAAGAATTTAGTTGAGTATGCCAACCCAGCACTGAGACTTTTCAGACGCCCAAGTGCAATAAACCAATTGCACAAAACATTTTTCTATATGAAAGAAAGCTTCAAAAAAAAATTTAAAAAGGAAAAAAATTTTAAAAAAAAAAAATTTTTTTTTAAAAAGATTTCAAAAAGCTCTATCTTTATATAAAATAAAAAATCATTTCTATTAATTTTTTTTAAACTAAACTATATTCAATTTGAAATTTATTTTGGCAAAAATTTCCGTGGTTAAAAAATTTCTCGGCAGCTATTAAACAAGTGAACTTCCCAAATTTTCGCAGGCATGATTTGGTGAAAGTTGCGTGAGGTATATAGCTTAACCAAGTTATGGAATACGTCACCAAAGTTAAACGTGATGTTTTGGGCGTTAAAGGAAATTTATACTTTGCAGGCAAAAAAAACCAAGACCGTGGTGGGTACCCAAGGTGCTAAAAGAGCCAAAATAAACGGCTCCGAGTGACATATATAGTTATAGTGTGCTCAACGAGGATTGCCGCAATATGCCATTTCAATGCATAGTGATGGGCGATACTTATACGATAGTTATCGGGTATCGATATTTTCGGCCGATACTATCGTAATTTGGCAGCGATTCTTTCGCAGGGCGAACTTACTAGGTATCGATACTTGGAACACATAAAAATTCAGAGTAATTAATGTAACTACCCAATTGGGTACTCGTTTAATAAACTGGATGTAGTGCGGGAATTGCACGTTTAGTCAAGAAACATGTTGCCAAAGAAGATTTTCCTTGCTGCTCTGAACCAACAATTTAAGGATTTCCCAGTTGAGTATGCCAATTCACAGTTCACTGAGACTTATTTAAGCCGCCTTAATATGCAATAAATGCATTGTTTTTTTGGATTTCATTAAAACATTTTTCTAAATACTGTACAAAATTTGCTTATATAATAGATATATTTCAAATAGACATACCCTGAAGAATTATTGCTTAAAGTATTTCATGATGTATCATAATTTCTTTAGAAATCGTATTCGATCATCGTAATGATAATTCGGGTAAGGAAAGTTAACCTTTCTCTGCCTTCAAAGCACTTATTTACACAGGGGGCGGATATAAAATGGGTATCGTTTTATTCGATACTTATCTTGGTATCGATTCCTTAGAAGCGCGATAGTAGTCGTCTAGTAGTCGGAATTAGAGCTGGCAAACTATCGAGTATCGCGGTCCCAGTATCGATACTGGTTTCGGATAGTGATAGTCCATCAACTCATCGATATTTGTCAATGACTAGTCGAAGCTATAGAGCTGCATAACTATCGATTGCCGGCCAATCGTATGTCTTCTAAAGTGATAGTCCAACTTTCTTGTTATTGTGTCAATACTATCGAAGCTATAAATATAATAGGGCCCATACACTACACCAGCATGCTGGCACCATCAAGTGATTGTGCCAGCTGATTGAGCGTGTATGGGGTTGTGGTGCGATTGTACCAACTGCTGGTGCAACATCAAAAAGATTTTGATATTTTCATGATTATACCAGCATGCTGTTGTAGTGTATGGTGAAAATTGCTCAATTGAAAGATAGCGTCGAAGAGGAATTTTCGGACATCGGAGGAAATATACGACATTTCTCAAAGATTTTAATGTCCTCTTTTTAGGGCATTTATTTGGAAATTTTAAAGATTTTTTTTTCATTGCTTTTAGTGTACGTTTTACCTTTTAAAGGCATTTTTTCCAGCCGTATCCATGACATGTCTGCTCAAAATTTGGAAACAAATGAATACTGTACCAGCATGTTGGTATCACTTGATGGTGCCAGCATGCTGGTGTAGTGTATGGGCCTTATAACTGTCAAAGGGAAATTGAAACAAAAATCGATAATTAGAGCAACCAAAATTATTAAAATTGAGCCTTAAAAGAATGCGTTCAGGATGCGCTGTTCCAACCCGGCCAGTTGCTGCTAAGGAAGAAGAAACAAGAGTTATTTGCTCCCTCAAAGCTTAAAGTGGACAGGGGACAGAAAACATAAACAATGAACTTGGAAAGCAAACCGTTATGCGTTATAAATTAAAAAATGATCAATTTTAAAATATTTTAACAAAGTTTTTATTGACTTAAAAACCATAATCCATAAATGTTTTGCTGAAATTTTATTTTAATTAAATGTGTGCTGTTAGAAAATAAGCATTAATATAAACAAAATAGTTTAAAACTCTTTTAAGTACAATTTAAACCCGTTGCGAAAAGATGTCGACATTCGGAAAATCTTTAGATTACATTAGAGATTATAATATTAATTGGAAAAGAAGAGGGATTGTCATTACAAATTTTAGTTTTATGGGAACAGAATGGAACAGAATTAAAACTATTTAAATATGAAATATGAAAACAAAATACATACATCATTGTTATTAATTGTATAGACCAAATTTTTCGAACTTCTTAAAGCAATAAGACACATTATTATATTAAACAAAATGTGAAAACGATATAAATAATAACATAAACTATCAAAAAGGAAGTTCTCACATATGAAAAACAAAAAAAAAATATATATATATATATCAACCGAATTCAAGCAATTCGAAATTTAAGGCAATTTTATGAATTAAATTCATGCAATGTATTTTTTTTTTATAATTTAAATAGACTGAAGAAATAATGGCTTTTTTTAAATACAAATTGAAAATAAATCCATTGCTCTAGTAATTGTTGGGTTAATCAGTGCCGTTAGCAAAAATTATATCAAAATAATTTGCTGATTTTTCAGAATTATTTCGAAAATTAAAACACCAATGCACTCAAAAGATCTCTTAACTTCGATCTCTTTAGAATATTATAAATTTTGGATAAAGTTGCATTGAGATAGTCTTGTTAAATAAGGTTTTATAGTTCACATTATCTAGTCTATTACAAAAAGTACTAAATAGATCGAAGTTAATTGAAGGATTTTTAAGTTATATCGAGCCCCAACCGCGATAATAACGATATCTGTTAGTATCGCTCACAATAGAATACTCAAATTGCCGCAACTTTATATATATATATTATATATATATATATTTCAATTTTGATATTTTAGGGATATATGCATTTAACACTAACGTACATTATTGCATCAAAAAAAAATATATAATTTCGAAAAATTTCGCCTATGTTATTTACGGGGTTAGGCCTCGATATCATTAATAGAAGAATTATGACTGTAAGTGGCTAAAAATGAACAAGTCTTAACGTATGAATGTCTTTTACTTTTTAAAAAATACTACCAAATATATTCGTATAGAATTTTTTTTTCATCGACGATCGGAGAAAAGGTTTTATAATTTTTTTTTTTTTTTGTAAATAGAAAGAAATGAAATTTGATTGTTTTAGAAATTAGGAAATTAGGGAATTTTTTGCTTACAGTTTACATCTCATAAATTATTTTATGTATACATAATATATATATATATATATATATTCACTTTTTTATACGCTAACAACAATATTACTTATGCCTAAATTTTCGCGTAATATTTTTTTTTATTTTTATATTTTCAGTTTTGATTTTATGTTAAATCCTATTCGGGTGAGTTGTCCGGAAAACCGTTAACTTCCGCTTCCTCTAACACAGGCCGACCATCAATCGCATATGATATGCGTAACCGCATGCGGAGAATAGCCTGCGATCGTGAAAAAATTAATATGTAAATATTTTTGAAAATTTTTGCACGCAACGAAATCCGTTCAAAAGTTAAGGGGGTCTTCTCATTGAGCAACTTTTTTTTTCGACTGTTTTTTTTTTGCATTTATTTATAGCTTGGGTAGTTGTGAATATGCCCCTAAAAGGATTTTTTGAAATTCGAAATAGTTTAGAGGATATAGCCTTCTTTGTCGAGCAAGATCTGCGCTAAAACGAGTAATTTTTGCGTTGCTTCAAACTTTAAACGCGTTTATCTCGAAACCACGTTTTTCGAACTGGCGGCCATGATATCTCCAGTTCAACTGAACCGATTTTCATGAAACAAAGTGGAATCGACGCAGAATTGTCACCATTCTCGGGTGAACCTCGACCATAATTTTAAAAAATTTTTTACTATTTTATTTTTTACACTAAACTACAAAAAAAAAAGCCCGAAATTGAAATTTTTTTTTGAATGGCCGCCATTTTGTCAAAAAAAAATCACAAAATTAAGCTTGAGGTTCACCCGAGAATTACATCTATACTGATTATAACCCCGTTTTTTTTTTTCCATTTCGGACGCTCCGGAGACCCGGAATCGTGGCCGCCGTGACGGCACCTTTTTTTTTCACCACCAACTTTGAAGTCTCATTAATTTTTGAACAGCCCACGTATCGAGGCAAAAAAAATTTTTTTATTTACTTTGAACCTTTTGTAATACAATAAATAAAAAAAGTTTTCAATTATTCTTTGCGTTTTCAAATAAGAATTTTTTTAAAAAGGGTCCAAAAAACGGGTTTTCAATGAGAAGACCCCCTTAAAAAACCATTACGAATACAGGGGATTATGGATAATGAATTGAAACTTTAGGTGATAATTGATTATTTTTATAGATGAAATATAAGCAAGGAAGGCATACGGATTGTAAAAATTTGATTCATTTTAAATGCAATGGGGCATATTCAGCACAGAACGAACCGAAATGCTTGAATAGATATTAAAATTTGTGAGCACACATACCTTGGACGTACTAACTACACGCATTTCCTGCGTAATGACACCCCCAGGTGGTAGTATTGAGTCAGACGGTGGTAGCATTTGTAAAGAAAAGTTTTTAGGAACTGCCGCCTGAAAAGAGAATCATTTTATATTGAACTTTCAACATTTAAAGCTTTCAAAGATGCAATTTTACCTGAAAGAGATATTGCTCCAAAGTGTTTGTTGAGCTATTTGTTGCCGTCATAAATATTTGCATACAATCACTGCCTTTAAGAGGCTTTAACTGCACTAGAAGACCATTTTTGTCCAGTGCTGTTAAACTCGGACCCTGAGGCTGCACAATGTTAAGAGAAACATCGAATATATCATAAAATCTATAGAATATATTCATGTGTAATGTACTCACTATATTGGGTGCAATCATAGGATTAGATCCCGTTACTGTCAATTCATTGAATAAGCCAGGCACTGGAATGTTAGGCGTTGCTGAAACTGGTGTATTTATAATTCCGGTATTAGAATCTATTATCGCTTGTTGCGCTGGTGTAGACATGATACTGATTGAGTCATTGCCATTTGTTGGTATTGTCGCTGAAATTCCACCCAAGTCCAAACCTAAAACATTCATATTTGTTGTTGAGATGTTGTTCGTATTATTCGTGTTCCCGAATGTTGTTGTTGCCGTTGTCATATCCAAGCCGAGCAAATCAAGAAAATCTTGATTATTTGGTGTGTCGTTATTAGCGTTCTTGGAGTTTTTCTTATAAACGGTATTCGATTGTTCAGTATCGCTATTATCCAAATTTCCTCCACCAAGCAGATCGAGTAGAATGTCCTAGGAAAATCAACGAATTACATATCAATTAATTTGAGAATATAATTTTTAAAAAAAATTAACTTACCGTATTATTTTTGTGTAAATTACTATCGTGCAGTGGCGCTTGCTCATCTCCCATGCCGTTCTCAATCAGATCAGGACTATTGTCATCAAATGATCCGCCGCTTTCTCCGTTCTGTGATAATATACGACTTATTTGCATTGGAGGCATTTTCTCTAAAACTAGTGGACGTATATCTTTGCGTTTCCCAAATAGTTGCGTGAACTCAACACCGCGCTGCTGCAGATCCACATTCAAGTGACTGCCGAATGACGTTATAAGAGCTTGTATATCGCTAGTTTTTGAACAGAGATTGAGAAGAGTTTTTATTTCATTTATTTTATTTCATGAACAAGAAACTTTAAAGATCGTAAAAGGCATGATACAAGAAAACAAGATAGCGCCACTTGAGAGAGGAAACGTCACAAACTCAAAATCGCGATTCGTTGTTGTTGTTTCCCATGTTAAACCGGCTTTTTACTTTTTTGAATAGCATGGGAAACAACAACAATTTCTCGCTCAGTGACGTCACAAACTCAATTTACGGCTCTCAAAGAGAGCCTCAAAATAGCGGTACTGAAGTGGCGCTATCTTGTTTTCTTGTATCATGGTAAAAGGTATAAGAGATTGCTCGCTCATTCATAATTCCAAAGTGAAAGATACGCGGTAAAAAAAATTATAGATTAATACCAAATCCGAGGAATGTAGTTTAAATGACTAGTTCACGTAAAAATTTGAAAGAGATAAATACTTAATATAGCGCTTATTGCTCTCAATTGGATCAATTGAGATAAAAACGATTAATTCTTTGCCTTCCGGTGGGTCCTCAAAGGTATTGATCACTCATAAAACACACATGTAAATAAAAACAAGTAAGGGTGTTATAGTCAGGCGAGCCTGACAATAGAATACCCGACACAGACACATAATTTTTAATATCAAGAGGTGTTTAAGGGCATAAGGAGCCCCATATACCGACTTTTGTTAAATTTCTAAATGAAAACCGCCCTTTTGCCACGCCCACTTTTAAATTTTTTTTGGAATTCTAATCGGACCCTTATATATACGCTCAAATTCCAAGTTTAATTGAAATATTTCAATAAAGTCTGATTTTGAGGCATTTTTGGGATTTTTGTGACAGACCCTAGTACTAGAGGTACCCTTAATAATGGTCCGATCGAAAAATTTTTTGGGAAGGACGTTATGGCTATCAAGGAAGCATAACGTGCCAATTTTCGTTCAAGTCCCATTTGTATTTCGGGTGTAGGAGACAATTTTCGAAAAACGCCCTTCTGCCACGCCCACTTTTCCAAATTTTTTGGAAATCGTATTACTTGCCTTTAAACATGTTCAATATCAAATTTCATCAAAATATCTTGAAAAACTTCGATTTTAGAGCAGTTTTTGTGATTTTCGTAACAGACCCTAGTACTGGAGGTACCCCTAAAAATGGTCCGATCGGGTCCATTCTCGAACTTGTTCTTACTCATGTCCCGTGAGTACGCATATCAAATTTCATCAAGATAGCTCAACTCCTTCGATAAGAAAACTGTATACAAACAGACGGACAGACAGACAGACAGAAGGACGGACATGTCTAAATCGAATCTCCTGGTGACGCTGATCATTTCTATATAAATTTTGTATGGTCTATCTCGACTGGTTCTGGGTGTTACAAACAACCACACAAACGCAATATACCCTCGACACAGAGTGTGTCGGGTATAAAAACTAATAAAAAATGCTTAAGGTTTGGAGTTTTGTTGTGTGATTTAGACCTGGCAAACGAGCGATCATAAATGTTTCTTTGGATGATCCCATTTTCACCTAATGATACCTTCTTATGTCCTTTCATAAAACATATAACAATTTACTTACTCAACACAATTTTGTAGTCGGGTGCTAAGTTTCGCCAGCGCTACTAAAGCATATTGCTTACTGGTTATTGATACTTGAGCAGAAGTTAAAAATTTATGAAACACAACAATTAAATCGCTCTCCGTTGGACGATCGCTCTCTAAAAACACATGATAATGATTTTATCAATTAAAAAACGAAGGATAGCAAATACTACATACCATCCTCATTTGGCCCGTACATAAATAGATCACCGTATTCACCGATTGCCCAAACAGCTACTTGCAGCAGGGGCTGTTTATCCTCGCAATGATTCGGCACTTGCAAGGATTCCCAGAAACGATTCGTGATATACGTTTGTT
Organism: Chlorops oryzae; assembly: GCA_020466095.1. Taxonomy (NCBI): domain Eukaryota; kingdom Metazoa; phylum Arthropoda; class Insecta; order Diptera; family Chloropidae; genus Chlorops; species Chlorops oryzae. The sequence continues at coordinate 7,438,020 of CM035808.1, read as the reverse complement.
CAGTGACCGGACTACTTGAAATTAATTGAATAGTTGACGATACCACGTCATCACGTACATAATTGCCAGCTGCTATCAACACACTCAACTGTGTATCCAAATGCCAGCGTACATTTGGTGAGTATCGTTCCGCCGCTAGAATCATACCCGAACTACACTGCGCTTTAAATTCGGCATCTGCTTTCTCAAGAAATAGTAACAGTTCCTTTGTCATCGTTCGTATGTTCTGTGTATTGATCAAGGCAAACGATAATTCCATAGCACGTCTTCTGATCGAAACGTCCGGATCTTTAAGGCATTCTAATATTGTTGTACGATGTCTTTGCACGGCTGATGTGTCGGCATGTACCGTACGTAAAAGCGTATTTAACGCAACATAACGTATATTTTTATCTGAATTGAGCAGAAATCGTCCTAAAATGTTAACAGCCAAGACCCTTAAGCCCCCTTCAGAGCTATATATATATATATGAAAGAAAGAAGAATATAATTTCTTTATATAATATGGTATTGGGAAATTCTATACAAACCGTATATCCATAATTGATAGTACAGTCTCATACAGAATAGTATTGCCGACATTTTTACTCGTTTCCGTATTCGTGGCCACTTGAGCCAGTATATCATTCATTGCTTCCGATGCATCGATATCGTTATGTCCCAATATGCGTAGCAAACGTAATATTTTAACTTGCAAAAACGGATCGCTAACGCCACTAACATCGTGTTCCGGCGAATATCCACCGAGTATTAGATTCTTCAATATACGCACCAGATTCGGTACAATCTATATTGAAAGGAATTTCATTAGAATAATTATTTAAAATTTCAGTAGAAGAGAAAATACTGCAAATTCTAAGTTATCAGCTCCAAAATGGTGCAAACAGCAAACTTATTAAGGGGGTCTTCTCATTGAGCAACTTTTTTTTTCGACTTTTTTTTTTTTTTTTTGCATTTATTTATAGCTTGGGTAGTTGTGAATATGCCCCTAAAAGGATTTTTTGAAATTCGAAATAGTTTAGAGGATATAGCCTTCTTTGTCGAGCAAGATCTGCGCTAAAACGAGTAATTTTTGCGTTGCTTCAAACTTTAAACGCGTTTATCTCGAAACCACGTTTTTCGAACTGGCGGCCATGATATCTCCAGTTCAACTGAACCGATTTTCATGAACCAAAGTGGAATCGACGCAGAATTGTCACCATTCTCGGGTGAACCTCGACCATAATTTTAAAAAATTTTTTACTATTTTTTTTTTACACTAAACTACAAAAAAAAAAGCCCGAAATTGAAATTTTTTTTTGAATGGCCGCCATTTTGTCAAAAAAAAATCACAAAATTAAGCTTGAGGTTCACCCGAGAATTACATCTATACTGATTATAACCCCGTTTTTTTTTTCCATTTCGGACGCTCCGGAGACCCGGAATCGTGGCCGCCGTGACGGCACCTTTTTTTTTCACCACCAACTTTGAAGTCTCATTACTTTTTGAACAGCCCACGTATCGAGGCAAAAAAATTTTTTTATTTACTTTGAACCTTTTGTAATACAATAAATAAAAAAAGTTTTCAATTATTCTTTGCGTTTTCAAATAAGAATTTTTTTAAAAAGGGTCCAAAAAACGGGTTTTCAATGAGAAGACCCCCTTAATGAGTTGAAGTGAGAAGTGGCGGTGTTCCTTGTTAAATGGAAGTATAGAGCAAATAAGTATTTTAACTCATGGGAAAAGGATTATACGAAAAATAACAACACACAACTTATGAGTCTATAAGGGAGTTCATATAAAAGTAGGAGAAAGATATCAAAAATAAGGAATTTTGGTATTGAAAAATATCTTTTCACTATGTTTTGATGGCCTTGATGTAAAGGTTTTATACCAAAATATAACTACCCTCGTGTGCTGAATCTTCAAACAAGAAAACTTAGTATAAAAAAGTAATTTATTTTAAATTTAAACAAACATATGCGCTCTAAAAGTGCAATAGATAAGATATACTTTGAGTGTTAAGTTCGAGCTCCATTTCCTAGTTTTACCTCATTTTAATTGAAATGGAGGTTAACTATAATTTTTAATTTTTTTGTTGTTCAAGTGAGAATCCTATATAGCACCATATCAAAATGAATTTATTCCTAAATTTCATAAGAAAATTGAACACCATCATAAATACATGAATATCATCTATATCGGAATCTCTCTATCAGAGTTATCAAAAAGACTGTAGACAATCAGCCTAAAATAATACGTTTTATTAGTGATAAAATCCACACCGATTCAACGCTTTTAAAATCGATGAAAACATATAATTCAAGGAAACCATAGACTACGAAAGCGTCTGAAATATTTCATCCAATTTATTGTGTTAACACATCAAATAGGCCAACAGAAAATATTTAAATTCAACACCTGGACGTATGCTTTTGAATATTTCGAAAGCAAATTAATATCATTTTAAGCCTCTACAAGTGGAGCCTGATTAAAAGCACTACCTCTAAAATCCTTTCTCATGACATTCATAAAGCTACAAGAACGAACAGATATCTCACTGTCAGAAATATTCTTAATATTTGTAACCATGGTGTTTTAGGTGTTGAATTTAAATGTTTTCTGTTGCCTTACACATCAATAATTTCGGTGCACGACAGAAAAAATAAGCTAAATTAAAATCAATTAAGAAAATTTGTAGCAAGCGATTGAATTTGGATAAAACAAAATTTAATAAAATAGAAATATTAAAAAAAAAGATAACTCTAAACTATGCCTAAAAGTAGGCAGTATTTTTTGTATTAAAAACTATATCCCACCCAACATTTGGAAGACTATTTTATGAGAAGATTAATTAACGAGTCTTTTTCGAGCCCCCTTCGTGATTAGAAAATGATTGATCACATGCACGATTAAAAGAAGACTCGAAAACGACTCTTAAATATGTTTCAAAAGCGAGTCGTATTCAAATTACAAAAACAAAATATCGAGCAATCGCCAATTAATCACGTATGGGATTGAAATATGATCATTCAAATTATTTCTATCTTATATGTCACTCAATATTTGACTCAAAATTGAATTGAATGGAATTTGACTTTAAAGTTATAAACGAAAAATTTCCATGACTTTCGATTTGGAATGCTTGGTGTCGACGGGTGAGCACAGGACTAGAAAACGAGAGTTCCTAGGTTCAAATCCCACAACCCGCCAAAGGAAAAAAAAATTTTGAATTCATAATAATAATACATATAACATCATAACATATACACGGAAGAGCCAAAAATTGTGTAATTGATTAAAAAAAATTTTTATTTTTAGAAAGCAAATGACTATAAATATGAGTCGTTAGAAGACTCCAAAATGATAGCAAATATGAGTCGTAGAAGACTCGAAAATGATAGCAAATATGATCGAATGTAGCAAATATCTCGAAAAATGACTCGCAAATGATATCAAATAAGACTCCCTAAGAAGAGTCGCGGCTAGGGTTCCAATTTCTCCCGATAAAAGTATCATTTTTGATCACAAAACGAGCGCATATTTGATCTTTTTAATCAGAAAGGCGACTCGCTTTTGATCAAAAATTTCGAAAAATGCTAGCTGGGATCTGAAAAATAAATTCATTGAATCGAATTTGTTTCTTTTGTTTTGGAAAAGAAGATCGAGTGAATTTGTTATTTATTAAACTTTGGAATTAAATACTTTAGAGCAGTTCAAATTAGTCCAAAGGATGATGGTTGAATGCAATTGATTGCCAGTTTAATAGCATACTTCTAGGGTCATTTAAGAAATCAATTTGAGAGGGTAACTTAAAGAATAACCCCCTTATTCATAATCAAATTTAAAACATTTAGGCTATTCACAAAGGCTGCTAAAATTCCATTCATAATATGCTTAATATGGTTTTATTAAAGATAAACTGATTAAATTTTATGAATTTGAAAATTTCTATTAAAAATTGTTAAGTAATTTTAGTCATGCCATTGTGAATATCAATTTGTTTAAATGTTCAAATTTAACATTCAAAAAATGTCTGATACTTTAACAATGTTTTAAATTTAAAATTTGATTATGAATAAGGGGGTAAATTAGTATTCCTATATGTAGGTACACTATCACTAACTTTGTATACAACATTTTCATTTAATTTCTTTTTCAAATTGAAATATACTTTGATTTCATATGCGGACAATACCTTTCCATTGTTATTCTATTTAGAACTACATTTTTTTAAGTACACTTCCATTGGAAATTTCTATTCAAAACTACAAAAGCACAAAAGTGTGCAAAAGAAAATAGTTTCAGTAATAAAAGAATTTAATTGAAAACACCAATTTAAGTTTAAGTGCCAGCGAAAAGTTAAGTGAAGAAGAGTTTTGAATCAAACAATTGAAAAAAAAAAAAACAAATTAAACAAAATTAACGAACTTTTTTTTAAACATCATACCTCTCGATTTCCGCTATCCTGGCGAGCAGATTACAATGTTGGGGTACGTTTTTTTTTTTTTGTAATTGTAGTTTATTTTAGCATTGGAATAATTAATTTATTCATTTTGAAAGAAAACAACAGAAAAAAAAAAGAATATTAAAGGTCAAAAATGGGAAATTAAAAAGGTTAATTGTGTTAGCGTGGAGGTGGGAGACATTGCATAAAAAATATCAATGCAAAAAAGAAAGAAATCGGGTCTAGCCAAAAAAAAAAGGAAATCTGTTTTAGCCGTTTTCCAAAAATAACGACCAATTTTCGTGTATGGATTTGCATAACAAATTGAGTGCAGGTCAAATTTCTTGGCCACAATGTTTTCTCAACACTTTTTGTGGACAAGAATAATGTATTTAACACCAACTTTGTTACACCGAGTCAGGCATACTGTTTGGAAAATACATTTGAATTTGCATTTCTTAAAGCGAGAAATTTTGAATTTTTTTTTTTTTTTTTTTACAAATTTTGAAAGTTAAGAAAAACGTACCTTTTTGAAATGCATTAGCGTGTCCGCACTGTTCTCACACATTTCCGTAATAAGCGTTACGCCAGTTATCAATATACCTAGAATGAATGGAAAAAATTAGTGTTAATTCATGACAATAAATAGTTTTTTTTTTTTTTTTAATTTTTTTATGTGAGACATGTTTGATGCGAAGAGATTTTCGACTTGCCGTGATTTTTTTCGCTAAGCATCGAACGTGTGGCTGGTAAGAAAATTTCCATTAATTCTGGAACACGGCGTATAACACGAAATGCGCACAGCGTTGCCTTTTTCCTGATATATGTATTCGGGGATTTCATTAAGCGTTCAACTTCACTGGCCAGATCACGAGCCATCTCTGGCGAAGCAATTGCACCGAGAGTACACAGCGCTAAGCCCACAACAAATTGCGTTGGACTGTTTAAGTCACTGCAAATAAAAAAAAATCGAAATTGTGAAAAACGAAAGAGAATATTTAAACACATATCGCACCCTTGCAACTAAAGAGACACAACTCAAAATTTCTCATTTTTCAGAAAAGCGCAAAAAACAAAATGCGTCGCAGTGTCAATCAAAGGAAGAAGAAAGGCATTACGGCTTTTTTCGGCCTTTTATAATAGGAAAAACGGAATGGAATTTTTCCTCCAGGTAGACAGGTGACTAAGGAACAAGATTCATAGCATAACTCGAAAACCTTAAATTTTGAGTTGTGTCACTTTAGTTGACAGGATGCGATATATAACTATAGCTGCTTCTTACTTTTTTAGGCAATTAGTGATAAGGAGGTGTACATCTTGCCTTTCGTCCAATAATAGCATTGCACCTAAATAGCCAATACGTTTGTCGGTGAAACGTGTGCTCGCCGTAAGTTTCAAGCATTCCAGTTGCCCGAAGTGCGCCGGATAGCCCAGCATGTGTATGTAAAGCAGTTTTGCAATGTTGCGACATCTGTATATGTGGGTTGGATAGGAGGCAGACGGCGGCAGCGTATCGTAAGTTTCATTATTAAGAATGATTTTAGTTTTCACTTATTTTTTTTCCTACTCACCGCCAAACTGAATCCTCTTCACGAAACGTACTTCTTATGTAGGCACATTCTTTATTAACGACCGCTCGTTCCTCTGCAGCTGTCCTAGCGGCACGAATCTGTCGTATCAGATCTCGCAGGCGTGTGGGCGTAGGCATTCTAACTGCAGTTCACAATACGGAATGAAAAATGAAAAGGAAACGGATTAATGAGTTCAGTATGATGGCTTTAATAGTATGAGGTTAAGATAAAAATAAAAATAAATACAAGAAGGCATAACGTCAGCTTCAATTTAGCTACGTTGTCTGTGCAGTGAATCGGGGAAAATTGTCATCAACACTCACCTCTTTCGACGGCTTCTGAAAATGCTTGACGAATGGTCGCCATATTAAATGCTGGATTAAATCTGAATGGTTATCGATGAATGGCAACAAAAAGCGGATGTGGTGGGCGTAGGGGAAAGAAAACAAATTTGATTAGTACAGAACATGCTTTTAAATAGAAAATAGCGAATTAAAAGACACCGATTTTAGATTGAACACAACGAATAAAGCTTGCTTCTTAAAATAACTTATATATATATTAATTTTTACTATATATAGATACTGAAAGGATATCTTTTAGAACTGCCAAATGTGACGGAATGAAGAGTTATTTCCTTTGATAATTAGCAATTGCTTGGGCCCAATGACAATCGTCAAATTGCAGCTTTTGTTAAAAAAAAACACTCTGTCACACTCACAATTTTGGCTTAATTAAGTATTTCAATTGAGAAAAGGATTCGCTTCGCAAGGATGACGAATTTTGAAAATGTTTAACAGTTGGGGTCCTTAATTAAGATGATTTTCGCTCAGAATGTCCATCAAAGACTGACGACCCTTTTACGTGGAATAGTCCAGCTTTCTTCTTAATCTAAGAGCTTCAATGATGGGACAATAGTCTTAGATTGAATCACAATACCTACTATAAATTATTACATACGTTTGAAAGCTATATGTATAACTAAGATTGACAAAAGGTAAAAATACTTATACAGAGCAGTTGTTATTTTTTCGATTAATTGATTGAAAAGCTATGTGATAGTACAAAAAATATGTGAAACTTAATCTCCTTGAATGAAAACTCTCAATAAATTAAACAAAAATATCTCGACATTGGTTTTCGCAGTAGAGTCTCGCTAATTTCATATCTTTTATCTTTGAAAAAACGATTTGCGTTTAAGCTAACATGGAAATATTAAAATAAATCACTCATATGTACCTTAATATTAACTTAATTTTAAGAAAAAATATACAATGAATTGTAAAGTAAACAAATTACCCGTGTTCAGAATTCATTTTGCTCTTGCTCTCGCGGTGACTCACGATTTATATTGTATAAATGATGATTTGAAGCTTTCGTTTCAACCTATTTTAATGCAATTTACTGATTCGTTCTTTAGCTGGAATCTATGCCTGAAGCCAATCAAGGATCGATGTTAAGCAAGAGCTGCATGCAAAAGCAAGCGATCAAAACATAAATTGCCTTCGAATGATTGCTGATTTGAGTATGTTTCAACGACGTCAGAACACAACTCAAATCGGAAGTTAAGTACAGTGAACAATACGCTAGCAATTAACGTGAAAACGTTCACGGATGTGTTATCGTTTTTTTTTTAATGGCACAATTGGAGCAGTTTATAGATTGACGCAACTGGGTTTTCATGCACAACAACAACAATAACATCAACAAGTAGTGCGAACCTGTCAAGCACAGTTTTTAATTTCTTTTCGTGGCTCGAAGGTTCGATATTACAAAACGGTAGTTCCACTTATAGCCAGTCTTAATTTTCTTGGTTATTCACTCTTCATCTTCTTTTTTCCGTTTTGGCCACGACAATAGCGCCAGTGTTTCCACTCGCTTTTTTATGCGGTAGAGCTCCCACAAAAGGTTGGTAGATTTCGGAAAATTGCAGTCGATTTTTTTTTTATTAAAAGAAACTTATTTTAGCCATAAAAACAAAGAGAATATATCCAAAACTAAATGGCGAAACAAATATATTTTTGTTTTTTAAAAACTGAATGGAAAGAAAATAATATTCTTTTTAATAAAGCAACACATTTCGCTTAAGATGTATAAATTCTCGTATAGGTAGATGCATAAATTCGAATTGAAAATATGCGGTTGAAGTGAATACGAATTGGAAAAACATGCATATGGTTGGAAGTGACAGTACTGGCTGGAGATAACACCGATGGCACTATCGATGTTTGGGCTTAAAAATATTGACAGTCGCAAATATCGAATATGTTTTTCAGTTTTATACGCCAAAAGCTGTCACAGATGCTATTTCAATAAAAAACGTAGATTTTTAACAAAAGAAAAATTTTTTAAATCGGTCTTCAAATTTATATAAACGTCAGAGAAAATAAAATGCTTCACGCATATAACAATAAATGTTCTTATATTTAAGCTTTATAATATATTATTTTTGTTATGATTCTGCTTTGACGTGCTTTATTAAACATTTTCAGTATTTGTGAAATTCACTTTACCAATTTCTTGCCAACGTCGATTTTTCAAAATCGTCGAATCGGAAAAGGGGAAATTTTGCTTCAAAAATTGTCAAATGACGATAAAATCGTGCTGTATGGCAGCACTGTCTATATGCCTAGAGCTCGGTCACACGCATAGTGCCGGCTAGGACTGAGTAAGCATGTTTCGAAAACACTTCATTTGAACATATCGGAAAGAAAGACATCAAATTGTCAATAAAGCACTTAACATTCAACTGTCTTTTTTATTCGGAAGCCCCGTTTAATCGTATTTAATTGCTTCACAGCATTTATTGCCATATCTGACCCAGCACAAAGAGTGTCTATCAGGAGCCATTGGGAGCCACAACAGTATTTACGTGATGAGATTCTGGTAAATATTGACGAATTATATTTTTTGTAGAAGATTTATAATTTATATCTTTGAGAATTCATTGAAGAAGATTCAGTAAAAGCACTAATAAATGTTAATGTAGTGTGATATGAGTCGAGTTCATCAATACATCGATACAAAATTTAAATTTAAAAATCTGTTAAGCAAAAGAAATCAAAATTTTATTCAAGGATCATTTAAATATGTGGAGCTCAGTTCTTTATATTGTATCTACTATAAAGATGCCATATATATGTATATTTAAGAATGTATGATATTACTCATATAATTTCATAATATTTTGAAGTCCCACCCTTTGACCTTCGACCTTAAATGCGTTCGTGACCATATTTATTTTATAGTCCACTTAGTTAAAATATACTGAGCATATAAACTGAACTGATGATCACAAATGATATCATTTTAATATAAAAATATAAACTTAATGCAATTAAAATAAGAATAAATAAACATTAACCCTTTTATAAATAGATCGGGAATACCTATAAACAAAATTTTTCTGCTAAAAATAGAACAAATCGGTTAAGTAAAGAGGAGGGATAATTTAACAAAATTTGTAAAGCAAAATGTAAAGTTGTCAACCGTAGGTGTACAGGCGAAACTCTCTATAACGAACTCCTCTATTACGAATTTCTTCTTATAGCAAATCTTTTAACGTTTTTTCGCTACATTTTTAGTGCCTTTTTTCTCCTTATAACGAATTTTCTCTGTAACGAATTTCTTTTCCGGTCCCTTGAACTTCGTTATAGCGAGTTTCGGCTGTAGTTTGTACAGGTTTCTTGTCTTGATTTCTTTAAAATTTCATTTCAAAAAAGTCTATCGAGTTATTATCACAAAGAATTCCATTATTCGCAAGTTTAAAAACGTAAGTAACTTAGTGGTATTCAAGCAACAGTGCAAATCGCAGTGTGCAATATTTGCACTGCTTTTTTTGTACGCAATTTGACAAGTGCAAATATTGCACACTGCGCTTTGCACTGTTGCTTGAATACCACTAGTAAGATTGCAAGTTACTGATCGATGCCACGTGTCAACATGATTTTATAAACGCTATAATAAATAATAAAGTTGCACTCATACCTCACACTTTTAACGTTATATTTATGTGAATAAATTAATAAGGAATTCCATATTGGCAGTAACACGTAATGACGACTTTTAATGACATCTAGAGTCTACAGATCATTTATAATTGCTATATAATATTTAAATTGTGGCAGTCATAACTAGATTTCATAATTTGAAACGACTTTTTCTCGTGATTCATACCTGCGATTATTTTCGGGCGGCAGCACGCTCCAATCTTGCTCATAATATGGATACATTTAAGCGAATGCGAGTTGAAATTAGATCAGGAATTTTATTAAATAAATAATTTGTATATCTTTTTGTTTTCTATTATAATATGTAAAAAGCTTTTGCCAAGAGTTTCACTGCACTTTAAGGCGATTTCATATCATGCCAAGGTAGATAAAATCGTTACTGTGTTCTCCCACTGATAACACATTGCGTGGAATTGTTATCTTATTTTTATATTCCTATCTTCACAATTTGATTTAGTTTATTTTTTGTGATATTATTATTTTTTTTTTTTTCATTTGATTTCTTCAATCAGATTCCTTTTATTCAATCAAAAACTTTTGAACAACTTTCGAGTTGAATTTTCGTTTCGCCGAATTGAGGCGAAATTTTTAAACATTTTCTTTTAGAATTAATTGATTTCTTTTTCAACAGTCTAAGAGACGACTATTTAAATTTAACTTCCAACGCATCGAATTGAAATTTATACGCCTCCGTTTTGAAGTGTAATTAGAAAACTAGAGAATTAACACTGAACGTTTCGTTAGCGTTTCAATTATTGGTGGTACCCTTAGTTGACGGATAGGCGAACCTTTACTAAACGCTCTCTATCGTATTGAAAATATAAAGTCCCATATCCCCGTTCGAAAACAATAACAACAAACACACTAAAAAAAAAAAAAAACTTTATTCAGTTTACATGCACAGGTACTGGTACTCACCCAACAACGTTATGGTCGCGTACACAAATGGTGCATGTTATCTGGAACCATAAAGTTAAAGAAGACCAAAAATTGTGCCTCGTATACAACAGCCAAAGGGAAAAGAGAACTGAAATCAGGCTTTTAATCACAATAACCTGGCTAGTGAACAAAAATTGATAAGAATTTTTTTTTTCTTTCTTTTTGTTGCTACGATAAAAAGTCGATTGAGAAGAATGTGAAAAAAGTACACTAGATCAATTCATGTATTTTGCAAAAAAGCTTTTTCTTTGTTGCTATCTTTTCGTTATTCTCTAGATTGACTAAAGTGCTTTCGAAGAGAGAATAATCAAATACTTTCGACTGTAAGAAATAATTGAGATAATAGTCATGTTCTGAATTTTCATATAGTTCTAAATCCTAGTCCTTTAACACCAATTCCACCCATGCTTTTGTATTCCCCTATTAGAATAGAGGACTCTAATTAATTTTTTTATTTTTGATAACAGGTTGGCTGATAAGTCCCCGGTCTGACACATAGATGGCGTCGCTAGTATTAAATGCATATTATTTTTATATAGTGGCAACCTTCAAATGATTCGTGTCAAAATTTGACGTCTGTAAGTCAATTAGTTTGTGAGATAGAGCGTCTTTTGTGAAGCAACTTTTGTTATTGTGAAAAAAATGGAAAAAAAGGAATTTCGTGTTTTGATAAAATACTGTTTTCTGAAGGGAAAAAATACAGTGGAAGCAAAAACTTGGCTTGATAATGAGTTTCGGACTCTGCCCCAGGAAAATCAACAATAATTGATTGGATATGCAAAATTCAAGCGTGGTGAAATGAGCACGGAGGACGGTGAACGCAGTTGAGACGCCCGAAAGAGGTGGTTACCGACGAAAACATCAAAAAAAATTCACAAAATGATTTTGAATGACCGTAAAATGAAGTTGATCGAGATAGCAGAGGCCTTAAAGATATCAAAGGAACGTGTTGGTCATATTATTCATCAATATTTGGATATGAAAAAGCTCTGTGCAAAATGGGTGCCGCGCGAGCTCACATTTGACCAAAAACAACAACGTGTTGATGATTCTGAGCGGTGTTTGCAGCTGTTAACTCGCAATACACCCGAGTTTTTGCGTCGATATGTGACAATGGATGAAACATGGCTCTATCACTACACTCCTGAGTCCAATCGACAGTCGGCTGAGTGGACAGCGATCGGTGAACCGTCTCCGAAGCGTGGAAAGACTCAAAAGTCCGCTGGCAAAGTAATGGCCTCTGTTTTTTGGGATGGGCATGGAATAATTTTTATCGATTATCTTGAGAAGGGAAAAACCATCAACAGTGACTATTATATGTCGTTATTGGAGCGTTTGAAGGTCGAAATCGCGGCAAAACGGCCCCATATGAAGAAGAAAAAAAGTGTTGTTCGACCAAGACAACGCACCGTGCCACAAGTCATTGAGAACGATGGCAAAAATTCATGAATTAGGCTTCGAATTGCTTCCCCACTCACCGTATTCTCCAGATCTGGCCCCAGCGACTTTTTCTTGTTCTCAGACCTCAAAAGGATGCTCGCAGGGAAAAAATTTGGCGCTAAGATTCAAACTACTATTTGAGGCAAAACCGAAGGAGTACTTACCAAAATGGTATCAAAAAATTGGAAGGTCGTTATAATCGTTGTATCGCTCTTGAAGGGAACTATGTTAAATAATAAAAACGAATTTTGACAAAAAAAAATGTTTTTCTTTGTTAGACTGGGGACTTATCAGCCAACCTGTTATATCATTTTATTACCTTCAATAGTCCTTTTGTTCAAAGAAATATATTTCATTTTATTTTGAGAAATGTTAATATTTAAATTTTTATCTAACTTAATAAGAAAAAGTTCCTCGTAATCTAGATATTTACGAAATATATAAAAGAATTCTTTCACAGGCGGAATATATAAAGAAATTCTGTCCTCGAGAAATGATCATTGTCAAAGAAACCGATAGCGGTGGAGGGATATATCTTTTAAAAAAAATTCCTTATGAGTGGACACTATTGTAAAAGAACATTGTGCTACAGTGGACACAAAAAATGGTACAATTTTGGGTATGTTATTGAAGCGAAGAACTAAATTCATCTTAGATCATATTTGTCCTTTGATAGGTTCCCTATTTTTTGGGAGGACTTTTGAAACCAATCTATTGTTTACTGCTTAAGGGGACCTTCTGGTCTAGAATTTTTTGAAAATAGATTTTTTTTTTTATATATTTCGGAAGAATAGACTTTTAAGAATATGCTGGCAAAGTTTCGTGAAGATATTGACAATATTTGTTTTGCTACAGCCTTTTTAGAAGGTGGAGACAGCAGGCAGCGCGCTTGATCAAAGCAACTTTAACGCGTTTATCTCAAAACTACTTTTTTTTGACCTGGTGTGAATGAAAACAAAAAAAACATCGAACCGATTTGTCTGGAATTTTTATATGTTATTCATAACATCAATGGCTATGGCCCGACCTAGAATCGAATTTTTATTTCAAGAACTTCATATTTTTTCATCAAAAAAATGGTCAAAAAAAGGGGAGTTTTTGATGGTTGAAATAAAAAATTGCGCCATTTTGTCAATTTAAAAAAAAAATTTTTATTCTAGTTCCTGCCATAGCCGCATTCATTCTGATTAATAACATATTTTTTGTTTTTTTTTTTCGATTACCAGAACTGCCAAAATCTTTCACACCACGGAGGTACTTTTTCAAAGAGGGTCCACTTCAACGCCATTTTTAAAATACAAAAAAAAAAAAAAAAATAAAATACATTTTTTATTTTTTGTCAATAAAGAATATAATAAGCCTGCATACTTAGAAAATCGTTTTTTATTTGGCTTAATACCAAAAAAAAATCATGAAAATACCCTAAATTTTCGTGCTCTAGACCAGGTCCCCTTAATTGTAATGCCGTTGAAAGACTGTATACAAAATACTTCACGGAATTTTGTGATTTTCTTAGAGAAATTGAGTTTCATTAATATTTTTTACTTATACATTAGTGGTAGCTATAGTTAAATGTCAAAAGGAAATACTTTAAATAAAATTGAAAGCATCTTTCGGTCATTAACTTATTTACAATTATTACAAAAAAAAAAAAAAACAATTTATTTCTATCTAAAATAGCGTAAGAGACTCGCATTTTTAATACATTTAAAATGCATCACAATAATTTGGCGACTATCGCAGGAAATTGTCAATTCACGAAACTTTCCTTTATTGGAATCGAAGGGTAGACGTCGGATTTCGAAAGCATTCAAGAGTATTTGATCCTTTCAGTCATTTTCTCTCGGTGGCCGAACGATGGAATGTCGTTTAATAGCTTCCACTAACCATTTGATACCCTCGTCGACACCTTCACTGTAAATGGAATCGAAGAGAAAACCGAAATTGAGCAAACGAATAACTGAATGGCACGGTGTTCATCCTTGACTCACCCAGTTAGAGCAGATATTGGTATTGTAAGACAATCACGTCGACCAATCAGTGCTCCTGCCTGTTGGAATACAGGTTTAATTTCACGCACTCCCATCACGTCTGGAAGATCTTGTTTATTTGCTAAAATAAGTAAAGGTACGCCAGAGAGTAGCTCGTTCTTGATCATTTTGTCTGAAAAATTTTCAAATTATTTGGATATTTTCTAGTTGGAAATCTTTCATTTAAGAATTACCAAATACATGTCGTGATTCTTCCATTCGCTCGCGATCATTAGAATCGATCACGTAGATAACTCCATGACACTCCTGATAGTATTTATCCCACAATGATTGAAGTTCTTGTTGCCCGCCAAGGTCCCAAAAGTTTAAACGAATTCCGGAAACGTCTATGGTGCCAATATTTAGTCCGACTGTCGTTGTTATCTGGAAGAGTAAAGATTTTTGCGTTTATGACTTGGATACTACTTCGCTTCGCTTACTCACTTTTGCGGGATTCATTCCTTTGTAGTTTTTGGTAAATTTGGTTTTTGCTGCTTCAAGGTAAGTCTAAAGGCAGAAAGACATATAGAACTTAATAGGACAGAACAGAATTCAGATCCTCATAAGGTAGAACAAAATTTAGAACGTCGAAGGCAGAACAAAATTCAACAACAACAACAATAACAAGTTTTAAGGCAAGATAATTAGTTTAATCAATCAAATACTTAATTAATAGTTAATTTACCGTTTTCCCCGCATTGTCCAAGCCCAATATTACAACGCAGTATTCGTCTTTTTGTGATAAATATTTATACAATCCATGCAAAAGCGTATACATTTTATTATTATTTTATTTACTTCGGAGGCGCCAAGGCATTATAGCTGGGGCACATCTAATACGTCGTACGTCATTCGTCACCGTTCTTGACTGACAGTTAAGGGCCTGGGTACAATAGTCCGAGAGTCGTGCGTGCAACACTCTCTGTCTCGTTGTCCCTCAATCACTCTGTATCTCTCTCTCCCTCCCTCACTTGCACGCACGCATTACTCTCGGACTATTGTACCCAGGCCCTCAGTTGAACAACAGGGCTACTTATCAGCTTTGCCCCATTGAGGCCTTCTACACTAGGCAATTTTAGTTGCGCAACTCATATCGAATTCTCTTTTGGAGCTGCTTTCGTGTCTACATTGGGCCAGCAACTCGAGTTGCTCGATCGTCAAAAACAACCCCAACGTCACTTTCACAACTGAAAGTAAGAAAGAGATGCACAAAGTGTATCGCACAAAATTGCCTGTACGAGCAACTCGCGACAGCAGTTTTCACCTTACCTTCCCCGTACCGCGTCTTTCCAACAAACTCGCGAGTTGCGCAACTCAAATTGCATACTGTAGAAGGCCTCATTCAATACGTCTCCATCAACGCAACGTACGAAAGTTGGGCAACTTTTGACGTAACGCGAATAGTTTGACAGCTATCATGTGGTTGTGTTATTTTGTGAAAACGTTTTATCATCTTATAAGCAACTTTTGAAGGAATAGAAATGGAGGATAAACTCGTTGAGGCTGCAGAACTGTTTTCCTGCCAATTCGATAAAAAGGCTGATTTAATATCCGTCAGTAAAGTATTAATTGTGCCAACTTCTTCCGTCGCTACGTTAGTCACCGTTCATATTAAGCGACAAATCAGCAACGAGAAAGTCGGTTAAAAGCGAGGGACGCACGGAGAAGAGTAAAACGCTCCCAAAACACATCCCCGGGCGTCTCTCGCCATCGAACCAGCTTTGTCGCTTTTGAATTGTCACCTACTGCGAACGTCGACTTACTGTCAGTCGAAAACGGCGACGGATGACGTATTAGATGTGCTGCAGCTATTAAATCAGGAAATTGTCACTATTCTGGTATGTGTAGACTTTCATGCATGTACGACAACTTGAAATACTAAACCTCTTCAGGCTGAATATAAGAATTTTCAGCGTTATCGTGCCATTCCAAAAATTTTATCTTTAAGAGAATTTTGGACAACTATGTTGAGGTTGGGTCATCCTAAAAAAAATGTATCCACTTTTCGGTCAATTCTATTCATTATATTTTTCGAAAGTTCAAAGTTTTCTCTTGCATGTTGCATTAAAGTTCAAAGTTTTCTCTTGCATGTTGCATTAAGGGGGTCTTCTCATTGAGCAACTTTTTTTTTCGACTTTTTTTTTTTTTTGCATTTATTTATAGCTTGGGTAGTTGTGAATATGCCCCCAAAAGGATTTTTTGAAATTCGAAATAGTTTAGAGGATATAGCCTTCTTTGTCGAGTAAGATCTGCGCTAAAACGAGTAATTTTTGCGTTGCTTCAAACTTTAAACGCGTTTATCTCGAAACCACGTTTTTCGAACTGGCGGCCATGATATCTCCAGTTCAACTGAACCGATTTTCATGAAACAAAGTGGAATCGACGCAGAATTGTCACCATTCTCGGGTGAACCTCGACCATAATTTTAAAAAATTTTTTACTATTTTTTTTTTTTACACTAAACTACAAAAAAAAAGCCCGAAATTGAAATTTTTTTTTGAATGGCCGCCATTTTGTCAAAAAAAATCACAAAATTAAGCTTGAGGTTCACCCGAGAATTACATCTATACTGATTATAAGCCCCGTTTTTTTTTCCATTTCGGACGCTCCGGAGACCCGGAATCGTGGCACCTTTTTTTTCACCACCAACTTTGAAGTCTCATTACTTTTTGAACAGCCCACGTATCGAGGCAAAAAAAAATTTTTTATTTACTTTGAACCTTTTGTAATACAATAAATAAAAAAAGTTTTCAATTATTTTTTGCGTTTTCAAATAAGAATTTTTTTAAAAAGGGTCCAAAAAACGGGTTTTCAATGAGAAGACCCCCTTAATTTTTGATCAAATTGTCCTAAAATAGCACAAAATCCAATGAATATTATATCTTTAAGAAAATGTTGTAAATATTAAACACTCTCATATTCCCACATAACCATTAATCCATAAGAATGGACAATCTTTAATTAAATTTTGCTTCCCTTTGCTACCACCGAACTCCGTTTCCTATTTCTTCCCTTCTAAAGGGAAACTAACATCCGGATTCTGAATATTCCCGGGGAATTTACTTTTCTCGATAGTAAACTTCTTCTTTTTTTTATATATTTGGGGTAAGAAATTTGATAGGGAATGGGTATTTGACCCATAACCATAACCTTCCTTACCCTATCTATTTAAAAACGGAGAATTTTAGTCTCGAGAAAAGTAAATTCGTTCCCCGGGAATACTCAGAATCGGACTGTAAGTATTTAGCGTGAGAAGGAGTCAGGGATGAAGACGCCCATTATAAAAAGAAAATAAAAATTAATCAAAATTGTGTTCAATGATCTTACCACGAATATACGATTTTCGAAAAAGCATCATTTCGACTTGCATTTAAAGTAAAAAGACACAATTCTCTTAAACAAAAAAACAAAATAAAATATTTTATTATATTGAAAATAGGATTGCGATTAATCACAATTTTTTCGCATGATTTAAACAAAACGAAAAAAAAAAATTAAGATTTTTTTTGTTTAAACGGAATGTTACGAAAAAATTATTCTGATAATGAAATTGTCAAAAGTTGATAAGTACAAAAAATATATTCAAGCGCCGGAAGAGCTGTATGACTTAAATTGAAGTAAAATATTAATTTCTATTTTAATAAATATTTGGGAAAATATTTAAAAATTCAACAAATATATTTATTTAAAAAATTCAAATAATTTTCAAATTATATTCAAAGGCAAAAGAGATTGTGAAAGTTAGTAGTTTTCGTTTTTTTTTTTTTTTTTGTAACTGCAGCAAAAAATTAATTTTCTAATCCATTAATGAACAAAGTTAACAGCAGCTCAGTGTTTCTTAATCTAAAATTCAACAAATTGTTTTTGTTTTCTGTTTTTTTTTTTTTGTCGTCTGTATTAACCCTCTCATCGCTAGTGTGTCTTTAAAAGTAGATTTAAAATTTTGCTACATTTTTCATTGTAAATATTTTTCGTGTTTCGCTTTTGTGAGTTCTATTAAATTATCTAGAATTAACTCTCACACAATAGTTGAGAAGGTCATTAGCATGTTGCGGAACCGAGAAAACTTTTCTTGTTTTTGTTTTTTTTTTACACGTAATGAACTATAATTTTAATTTAGCTGAATTTTTATAAATATATATATATATCTTTAACAAACTATATGTATATTTATATATATGCATACTTTTCAATTAAATTTAAAATTATCAAATTCTTTTATTAGACAATTTCGGATTCAAACTTAGAACTGCACCCAATTCGCATTTGCAGAGTTATTTTGCTGCGGCGATTGTTGATTTTCTTCTTGATTTGCACTGGAAATAATCAAAATCCATAAATATGATTTAATTATTTATTATTTGGACATGTGGTTAAGCCCGTTTTGAACCTACCCTGCCGAGGCGTAATCTGACCATTCTGTTGTTGCTGGTGCTCGATTGTGTGCTGGCGAACTACCCGGACTTTGACGTGTTGCGCCCGAAGGTGGTGGAGCAATTTTGCCTAAGCCACCTGGCGGCGGAGGTAGAACACCGCCAGTCGATGATTTCGATTTTGATGTTCGAGAGGAACCCTCGGAACCATCTTTTTTCTGAAACATAATCCATTTTTATTGAAATTTTGTTCTCTTACGGAAAATTTCATTCCGAAATTCGCCTACCGTAATCTTCATATTGATTTTAATTGTTTCACCCTCTTTGAATCCAAGATCCAACTCCTGTTTAGGCTCGGTCTTTTCTTTTTCAATTTGCTCTTGATTCTTAACCCATTTGAAATGGTCCTGTAGCGCTACATTCAAATCGAAGGAATCCGAACGATCGCCGAATCCTAGGCCTAAAAATGCTGATCGACCTGCGAATAATATACAAATGACATCATTCAATAATATATTTCATTTTCTCTCCTATCCTCGTCCTGACCATTATCATCCTGTACACGTATAACAAAGTACCGAGAACTATCGGAAACGGCTTCGATCGCAACTCCTGGATATGTATCAACTGGACAATTTGCGAAAAGGGCACCGCTCGTCTTATCTTCAAGCTTCATATTGACAGCTGTGCCTTTGGCTACGAGACGCAATCGGCCAGTCCATGTTGGTTCCCCTAAATTCCAATCAGCCGCTCTACAAATAAAATATTTGATCATGTTTTATCCGTTGTATGGACGAACAAAATGCAGACCGTTCCATGGACGAACAAAATCCCAGCAGATAATTGATCATCCAAAGAGTAATCTTAGATCGCTCATTTGCGAGTAATGGATTACTAGAGAATGCTCAAATTTCATATATTTTTTAACATAGGATGTCCCGGCGGAGGAGTAATCCTTTTGACCTCGGAAAGGAGATCAAGTGGAGTAATCTTTTCTAATTCAAGAAAGAGCATAAGCGGAGTAATATATTGCTCGCGTCTTAGTCCAAATGAATGGATAAGTCATTACATATTGCTCATACCAATGAATGTTGCGTTCACATAAATAATCAGCCGCTCTACAAATGGATGAATAAGTCATTACTCTTCTTTTGCTCGGTTAAGGTATTAATCCATAATTATCTGCTGGGATGCTCATAAACACACACTAAACATAAATATTTCATCATGAAATCCAATAGCCTCCAATATGTGCTGATAATAAACAATTTTTCTTTGAATAAACGTTTCCAATTGAAGTCAAATACAGAAACAGTGGAAGTTTTACTTGAAACAATCATGAAAAATCAATTATATTTGAACTTGAAAAATAGAAGGCGTTCAACCTTGCGAAAGAAGTACAAACCAATAAAAAAGACATCGTAAAAAGAGAAATTGAAAAACAATTATGGACATGTACCAGTATGTATATGTATGTATATATCTTCTTCTATATGCACTTTGTTTTTGTAACAAAGCATTCGTTCTGATATGTACGTTTGTGTGTCTGTCTTGATCTTTTCTCTTTTTTGTTGATGATTGCAATTACATACCTATATCCACGATTGCTGGCCCGCGGTGGTATTTTATATATAAAGACTTCCGGTTTCACTATCAATACACTTTCGTACTCCATTACGAATGAAATTTGTTTTTAATCACTTTCAAACTTTTTATAAAACTCGCATAAACAATTACCCGCTATTCATTACTCTTGGTTCGCGATGACAGGTTTCGCCAAATGACAGATGTGGCAATTCGTATGTGCTCGTTACCGAGTAACGGGTGCACCGTCTAGTACAGAACGTTTTACACGGCGCCTCGACACGCAATTTCTTATGCCATATGGCAAAGTGTAGATATTGCCAATGGTGACTGCAAGATGGCAATTTAATAGTGCCCGACCGAAGGTTCGGCTTCGGCTTCGGTAATCGGCATAATCGGCCAATTCTTAATCTTCGGCTTCGGCTGGAAAATGCCGAATATTTTAGCCGAATATTTTTGCATTTTAATGGAAGTAAAAAAGTCACGATAGATTTTCAATTGCTTCATTGAGACCTTTTACACTAGTGAAATACTGCCGTAAATTATCACTTTGTGGGCGACTAAAGCGAAAGAATTAAGAGAAAATTTGAGCGGTTTTTTTTTGTGCTTGTCAAATGAATAAAGACTGATTTTGTTTCCCTACTGTAAAATGTTTTTCATTCGGCTTCGGCCTTCGGTCTTCGGCCGAAGTCTTCAACTCTGCCGATTGTTCGGCTTCGGCTAAAAATCCATCTTCGGTCGGACACTACAATTTATGTCTTGCAATATTGAGGCATGCTGCACTAGGCAATTTTAGTTGCGCAACTCGCGAGTTTGTTGGAAAGACGCGGTACGGGGAAGGTAAGGGGAAAATTACTGTCGCGAGTTGCTCGTACAGGCAATTTTGTGCGATACGCTTTATGCATCTCTTTCTTACTTTCAATTGTGAAAGTGGCGTTGGGGTTGTTTTTGACGATCGCGCAACTCGAGTTGATGGCCCAATGTAGACAAAAAAGCAACTCCAAAAGAGAATTCGATATGAGTTGCGCAACTAAAATTGCCTAGTGTAGAAGGCCTCATTGCTTGCCATTATTTGCTTGCCATGAAGTTGGCAATGAGCGCCATTTTGCTTTTTTGACAGCTGAAAATCATTATACGGAAAATTTCAAAGTGTGAAGAACTAAAAAAAAATGGAGTGGCGTGCATCGGACATTATAAAGTTAATTTTGGAATTCTCCACTATCTTCCCGCAAAATATCTTTTAATAGATGCGTTTCCAAATAACCTAAACAAACCCACCCTGGCAATATTGCCAATGGAAAGACATGAATTGGACAGATGGCATGCCATGAAAAATTGCATGTCGAGACGCTGGGTTAAAAACACGATTACAATTTGGAAAATGCAATTAGGAGCCAGAGATATTTAGAAAATTTACGAATTTATTTAGTATACCCTTAGGCACATTCATTTTTTTCATATAAATATCCGTTGCGTTTGAAATGAAAAAAAATCTCAGATTCGGAAATGATAAAGTAAAAACAAATTTTGGCCCATTTGCTACTGTTCCGGTGAAAGTATATCGTTACGATATCCTCTCAAAATGGCAACATTTTCATACAAATTTTTTTTTATTTTTCGGAAAGAAAACTTTAATCAGAACGGTAGCAAAAGGGAGTTTTATATCGAGCCATAACCGCTAAATTGACGTAAGTGAAATTTTTTCCGAAATTGACTTTTTGATGAAAATATGTTCTATAGCCTGAAACTCATCACTAGGGCTCGGATTTTGTTGACTTTTAAAAATGTAAGGCATATTTTATGGCGCCAAAATTTTTCTTAACAACATTTTGCGAATCAGTTTGGCGAAATCGAACTTCAAACCGATTTTCTAACTTCAAAAAAATGCATATTGAAGTTAAAAATCAATTTGAATCTTAGCTTTATGTGAGTTGAACAAAATTTTTACTCCCTAAAGTATGCATTAAATTTTAAAAAGTCAACAAAATCCGAGCCCTGCTCATCACCTAGTAAAATATAACAACGATAAGCTCAATATTAACGGAGATATTGCACTATAAGTTTTATAATTTCTATGCCAGTCAATGCAAAGAAGTTCAGAAAAAACGCTCTGCTGTAAAATTTGCTTTTTGTCGCTCACGTCAATTTGGCGGTTAGGGCTCGATATATTTATAAGAAAAAATTCATGTTCCAAGGTTTACAGAGAGAAAAAAAAAAGAAATGTTTGTTTGTCATTCGGCATTAATTTTTTTTTCTAATCACACTCATTTCTGTAAAACCTCCCTTTCTCCCATGATACAAGAAAACAAGATAGCGCCACTTCAGCCCGATGATGTCACAAATACAAAATTAGAGCTTCGTTGTTGTTGTTTTGCATGTTCAGCTCAACGTCACAACTATACTTTAGCATGGGAAACAACAACAATGCGAATGCTACAAAATAGCGGTACCCGAAGTGGCGCTATTTTGCTCTCTTTGTATCATGCCTTTCTCCAACCTGCGGCCTGCAGCCCTCATGAAATAATTGCTTTAAAATATAGCATACTTTGGGGCGTTAAATAACAAGGACCTATAATTTTTGAATTTAACGGAACTTACATAAATATGTATGAACATTTCTCTTCAAATCAATATTTGTTTCGAGCGACCTGTGAATTCTTGACATCCGCCACTGCCCTAGCGTCAAGCACACGCGCAACTTGAAAGCTCGCTGGAAAATATTGACGTGATTTTATTATTTTTTTTTTTATTTATTGGAAAATCGCTGCAGAGTGCACATAAGCGACACGTTGAATAAAGTTTTCCGTTTAGTGTTTCTTCATAAAATCGAATTCTATTCGTGCGTTTTTTCTTTTACGAGCATTTTTATTCATTGTTTGGTATTGGACGTGTGCGGCGCGTTTTCCGCAGCAAAAAAAAAAAAAAGAGAAGAAAAACTGAATAAAAATGCGTGGGCAGCGTTGAATTGTTGGTCTTTCTGTTGTTTCAAATATTCTCAACGAAAATTAGTGTTAAGGAAATCGCTTTCTATTTTTAAGTCTTTTTTTTTTTGTTTGTTTTTAAAAGTGATATGCATGTTTCGAGTGTTAGTGATAAAGACGTTATGAAAAACCGTTCAACTTCCGCATCACCCGCTCACCGTCAATCGGGCACCGGAAGTGGCGACATAAGGCCAAAAATGGTCACCACAGATGATGCTGCTACACTTGCTTTACGTAATACAACCAATAATGCCAAAAAAGCAGCGATAGCGGTAAGTTTTCCTCTTCCTCTTCCTCTTCTTCTTTTTCGTTTTTCTGACCCATTTTAGAACTTCTTTAGAGAATTGATTTAATTTCATCAGCTTTGTTGCATAAGCATGTGATTTATTTTTTTGTTTCCTTTCCGCCACCCTCTTTCTAAGGCTCTCATAATCCGTTTTAAGCACATCCATTCATAGGAAATGTTTCTCTTTCATCTAAGTAGAACAAAGTCTCCTTAAAATTCTCTCACAATTGTCATTGCTTTCAAGTTTTTCTTCTTCTTTTTCTTCAAATTCTTACATACTATTTGTGTTTGATTGTGTTTTTGTTTCGCCGTTCCGCTAATTGGTGCCATGTGCTCGTGTGTTTGAAAGTTTTATTGATTTTTCGGTCACTTTCTTTGCATTTTGTTTGGCTGGCAATCGCGCATGGAGTCATTATGAAACACATACCTACTCGTATGAAGGCAAAGGTACAAGTGCACATGCTTTAAAGTCCTTTTTTTCGCAACTAGAATTGACCTTGAAGGACCCAAGACTTGGAGATTTCTACTTCTTTTCACTATCTTCAATCCCTTTGGGCTTCGAACTGATTTTAGCTCAATTTATTTTGTTTATGAAAACTAAAAAAGAGGCCTGTAGGAATTTTCTCATCGCTAATTGACATTTAAGAAGGTAATTTAACCCACTTTAAGGGGGTCTTCTCATTGAAAACCCGTTTTTTGGACCCTTTTTAAAAAAATTCTTATTTGAAAACGCAAAGAATAACTGAAAACTTTTTTTATTTATTGTATTACAAAAGGTTCAAAGTAAATAAAAAGTTTTTTTTTGCCTCGATACGTGGGCTGTTCAAAAAGTAATGAGACTTCAAAGTTGGTGATGAAAAAAAAGGTGCCGTCACGGCGGCCACGATTTCGGGTCTCCGGAGCGTCCGAAATGGAAAAAAGGGGTTATATTTAGTATAGATGTAATTCTCGGGTGAACCTCAAACTTAATTTTGTGATTTTTTTTTGACAAAATGGCGGCCATTCAAAAAAAAATTTCAATTTCGGGCTTGTTTTTGTAGTTTAGTTTAAAAAAAAAAATAGTAAAAAATTTTTTAAAATTATGGTCGAGGTTCACCCGAGAATGGTGACAATTCTGCGTCGATTCCACTTTGTTTCATGAAAATCGGTTCAGTTGAACTGGAGATATCATGGCCGTCAGTTCGAAAAACGTGGTTTCGAGATAAACGCGTTTAAAGTTTGAAGCAACGCAAAAATTACTCGTTTTAGCGCAGATCTTGCTCGACAAAGAAGGCTATATCCTCTAAACTATTTCGAATTTCAAAAAATCCTTTTAGGGGCATATTCACAACAATAAATAAATGCAAAAAAAAAAGTCGAAAAAAAAGTTGCTCAATGAGAAGACCCCCTTAAACATTTGTGTGAATAGAAATTTTATCGGAAAATACTCGATTTGAGAGCGTGTTTACAGCAGCTCAGAAAATTAACAAATTCTTAAGGTCAACGAAGATGCTTCCGATATTCTCATTATCAGGGCTCGGATTTTGTTGCCTTTTATATATTTAAAGCATACTTTATGGGGCAAAATTTTTTTCTTACCAACATTTTGCATATAAGTTTAGCGAAGTTGAACTTCAAACTGCTTTTCTAACTTGAAAAAAATGCATATTGAAGTTAAAAATCGATTTGAATCTTAGCTTAACGTGAGTTGAACACAAATTTTACTCCATAAAGTATGCTTCAAATTTATAAAAGTCAACAAAATCCGAGCCCTGCTCATTATATACTAAAGGGAACTTCTATTGTCCATCTTTAAGCTGTTTTTATTGGATTATAAAATGGCTCCTGTATATATTTCAAAGCTCAGTTTTTTCTTCGATTGAAATCTTCTTAATTGGATTCTCAGCTTGGAGTCTTAAAGACCCTTCATGCAGTGGCGTGTCTAAAGAAATACTGCTTTGATTGTGCTTATATTTTCCTCAGTGGTATATTGAATAATTATAAGACATTTACCCAAAAAAATCTGGGTAGGGCTAGAGGAAGTTTAGAGAGCTATGGACCAAAAACCAAAAAAATCCGAAAAATTCATGGCATCCGATTTGGATGAAAATTGATATATAGAATAAGCGAAAAATGCTAAGAATTTTGGCGTCTAAAATTTTTTCAAGAAACCGATTACAACTAGTCTAGTTAGGGCCTAGTTCCAAACTGGTCCAGAAAGGACCAGTTTTTTGAAAAAATTTAGTGCTTAAATTCTTAGAATTTTTCACTTATTCTATATATAAATTTTCATCAAAATCGGACGTCATGAAATTTTCGGATTTTTTTGGTTTTTGGTCCATAACTCCGGTCCATAACTAGTTGGGCAGTCGGTTCGTCCACCGATGAAGCTAAATTTGCCTATAAAAAGCTTCTTTGAAAGCTAATTGCATTCGGAGTCGGCGTTAAACTGTAGGTCCCAATCTTCCTACTAGAGTGATACAGACAGCGACAGGTCGGCTGTAAGAAAAATTTCGTCGCATCATTAAGACCACAAAGCGTACCCCGTTTTAATCGGGATTAATAATCGCTAAGAAACAGAAGAAGAAGCTTAGAAAAAATTAATTTTTATTTCTTCTTAACATCTAAAATCATGTTTCTTATGGTATTTGGTCCTTCTGAGCAAGAAAAATATATTTAAAAATTTTTTATGAAACGTTTTTATTGCAGTCGGCGTTAAATCTGTAGTTCATTTCCTAACAGAGTGTATTAGCAGACTTTTTCGACAGAGCTCGACTGAATACAATACATTCGTCGCATATTAGAACAAATTTGCCCTCAAATCGAAATTAAATTAACTCCTAAAACATGAAGAAACTTATTTCTCTTTAAATTATGCTTTTAAATCGGTGAAGAATCATGTATGGATATCTGTGGGCCTCTGAACAGAAAAATAATTAAATAATTTTTACATGAAAATTTATTAATGATTTTTCTTTAATGTTTGCACTTTATCACAGAGTAGCACATCATCGATTTGAAAAAAAATCAAATATTAACAATAAAATAAAATATAAATCGGTTTAGAAGTATTCTGGATGAACATAAACAACGAATATTTTACAGTAATGTCATAATTATCGCTTCATCGCTACCGTTAAAGATCGATCGAAATGAAAATAATGCTTTTTTGTATTTTTTATTTAAAGTTGGTTTCTTATCCAACAAAATGAGATATCAGTTTTCAAAATCTATGCATAAATGGCCAAGTAATAATTTTTTAAGTTTACTCCCACACTCCCTCACAGCAATGAGAATTAAGCCTTATCACAAAAAAATGTTGCATACTTCAAAGCTTAAGTTCGTTACTTCCATTGTTACATTGCCTTTATTTCGTCAATAATAAAATTGTAACAGGAATAATCGCTCAACATTTTTTTTGCTTTCAAAAATCAATAAAAACAAAAGCCTTCATACAAAATTTAAAAAAAAAATTCTTTTTCGTGTTTTGAAGGTCAAATTCCATAAAAATTTGCATTTAGATCTACTGTAAAAAAAAATCTGTAGTCTAGTGTAATCAATAGTACTTATTTGTTTACTTATTTCCGTATTCTACATAAAGAATTTTTTCAAAATTTTTTTTTCTAATTTTATTTACAGCAAAGTTCCTCGATAAACGATCGCAGCTCCAGCGATCCAACGAATAAAACAGTGAACGACTTCTCCGTGATTCCCGTGGCCGTAAACTTTATTGCCAGCTTCCATAACATCTGTGTCGTTTCTGGCCTCCTTCCTCTGGTGACTTTGTTTGCCTGTTTTGTTACAGCATATGTCTTCCAATACGATGACGTACACGAGACACATTGTCGGGTGGGTGCGAGAAAACGAATTTTATTTTTTGTGTTAAAAAAAAAAAATAAATAAAATGGAAAATATTTTCCCCCATCAGGTCTACAATATCGTGCCATCGATCTCAGCAATAACCGGTGTCAGTCCACAACGATATTTTTGGCGTATGGCTATCGCTTTGCACATTGGACCCCGTCTGCCGATCGCATTCGTCTATAAGAATTATTATTGCAGTCTGCTGAATGCTCTGCAGCAGCGTTCTCCACACCAAGTGCCGATCACAAGTTTGATGATACATTTTATTCTTATTCTTAATATTATAGAGATTATTTCGCTGGGCGGTGTCACCTATATATCGAATAGAGAGAATTATCGTTAGTATATCAATGGGTGTTCTAGAATCCGAATGTGTATGAACATGATCGGATTCTATAATGACCTTCAATATTATCGATTTTAAATTGTTTCTATACAAAAGTTTTTTTCTTACAGCGGTTCATGAGAAGATTTTCATTACGTTCATGATATGCTCTCTGGTGCATATGTTGGCCACAATAAAACTGCATACCATTCTGCATGACGATCTTGAAAAGCTAACGCACATGCAACGTCAATCGATAAAATGGAAGAAATTCATATTCATCATATCGATACTCTGCACTATCGGACTGCTGTTCTTCTTCGCGAAGCATCGTTTCTATTGTCACGATCTAGGTATGTACGTTTGGAATAGTTTATATATACTTTTAATCTTTTGTGGCTCTTTTGTTATCATTTGTTTTGTCAAGAAGTTTGGAGAAAAATATTGCTTAATTTAAATCTACACTGAACGCTTAAAAGGACATCATGACCTGAAGAAGATGGGGTCGGTCAATGAAGACCTCCCTAGGCTTTGCATGTCAGAGCAGGGAAAATAGAGATTGTTCTGTGCAGTTGTCCCGCTGCGGGTGGGCGTAGACTCACGTATCTTGGGTCAAGGGTGTTGGGCCCCCAAGCTATTAGTCACTTTGGTCCCTTGGAATTCCAGTGTACTCTCTCTTAAGCGGACACCTACGGAACCAAAATATATGTCCGTTTAAGACGGGTGTCCGCAAGGAGAGTAGTACACTGTGCTAAGATTCATAAGTAGTCTCAGCCAAGTCCAAGATAAGATGGGCTGTACAAAAGGTCTTTTTTTAGGACATGGCGCTTTTATAGCATTAATAATAATAAATTGCTTAATTGGCATTCCAAGGCGGCGTTTTACAGTGGTTACAGTCACTCCCGGATAAAAGCACAGTCAGAAAAGTACGAACAAGAACCAGGGGGAAAGATTTGGAAAAATTTTCGAAAGGTCGCAGTTCTTCATGCTGGCTTAAGAAGTGCACTAGTCTCGATTAAACTTCCATGGAGACTTTCATTTGATAGTTCAAGCCTTCAAATAGTTTAAACTAGGCCGAAGAAGTAAAAGCCTTCGTGGAAAAAAATAGAGTGTAATGTGTCTCGGTGTTTTTTCTATGACTTTTAGAGAGCCAATTTGATTTTCTCTAATAGCAGCAGGGGGTCTAAGTGAAGAGTATGACGCAAATAGGAAGAATTTGAAAGATTTATAGTGAAAAGCTGACCCTGCCTAGGACTCGGACGAGCCTTTGAGAGGGGAGAGCTTCCATCTCCCTTGTGGATCGATCGATCGATAGATCTGGAGCGGTCCAGGGGAGATACTGTTTACAGACAGTCAGACAAGCGTTCCTGTTTTGTCATCTAAGGGTTGGAAAAGGATAGGGAAAGGAGGAAAACGGGTTGGCTTTTTCAGAACTGGGTACCTGGATGGTTTGAATTACTATGAGTGGTAGGGAATGGACTCCTGACGATAATGTAATATTTTTATATTATAGGTAACACACAAAGCTTAATAGAAAAGATGTGTAGCAGACTTGGTCGAATTAGTCCAAGAAATTTTGCCCACTTTCAGAATTCGCTTTGGCTTTTAAACTTTGTTCAATTAATCTCTTAAAATATTTATTTAAAAATTTTTATTAATTTTTTTTAGGAAATTCACAAGGTCTTCCAAAATCCCTTTAAAGTTTATCCCCAGTCTAAAATGAATATTTTTTGATCAAAACATTTTTTTGTTGGCGATAAATTTGAAAGGGATCTTATAGGGCATTTACATACATATAAGTTTTAGCGCTACTCGTTTAAGCTAAAACGACCAAGTCAAAACGGGGTGTTTACATATGCGCATGTGGTTTTGTCATTTTGTGGTTATCTTTTGTTTGCTCAACACCTGAAATATGAGTGAATATTGTTATTTAGAAAAGAAGCAATTATTGAAATTGTGTTCGTTTTCTACATTGGTTGTAGAAACAATCTCAACATTTTTAAATTAGAAATTTCAATTACCATATGTTTTGCATTTTTATAGTGATGACACTCAGATTTCGATATTTTTATCAGTTATAAGCAGGATTTATCTTGTTTAGCTACTTGTTTTAAATTAAAACAGGAAAGTTTCTCGTTTTAGTTTCGTACGATAAAACGAGAAAATTCTAAGTTGTTTTAGTGATAAAACAGGCAAAGTTGCTAAAACGCGAATAAAACGGCATATGTAAACGGCCTATTAGAAGGCTTTGTGAATTTTCATCATTATATTTAATAATTTTTTTTTTATTAGCATTCAGCTGGTTTGCCTTCTTCGAATACTGCATCGCCATCGCCAATATGATATTCCATTTCACCATTATTTGGGACTTTCCGTCGCAGTATTTGATACTCGCCCAAGGTACACGTGAAAGTTTAGAGAAGCTTTATAAAACCTCAATTAAACGGGATTAAACGCCTTCGAATCGTGTGCGGCTTAAATATTCCAATCAGAATTTCTACGTCTTCGTAATCCTCAAAATGCGCTTCCATTTTTAATGAGAATGGAATAAAAACAATTCTCAAAAACAAGAGAGATCTAGAGAAATAGAGAAAGATAGAAAGAGATAGAGAGAGAGAATTTATGATATTCCATGTTAATTGTATTTATTTCGCTCCTTTATCCAATTCTTATTCTTCCATACATTAAATGCCAAAAATAATGTTATTTCGATTTCATCTCTGTAAATGAAAAACCTCATCAATGCAATACGATCAAGCTTTAACATAATTTTATTCCTCGATATTATGAAATCCTATTAGCTAAAGCTATTTAAGCTTATATTGTTCTTTTTTTTTTTTTTGAGTAATCCTAAGACGTATTTTTGCTAATTTT
Source organism: Chlorops oryzae (assembly GCA_020466095.1). Lineage (NCBI taxonomy): Eukaryota > Metazoa > Arthropoda > Insecta > Diptera > Chloropidae > Chlorops > Chlorops oryzae. Next base: position 7,407,338 of record CM035808.1, on the reverse strand, counting down.
AAGTGCACCTAGGCGTAGCTGTGACTTGTCACCAAAATTAATATGATTAAATATTCTAATTTACAAGTGATAATACAAAAAAAAAAAAAGAAATGGAAGAAACAGAACACTTGCAATGACTGGAATATGGATACACTATAAATTGCTGAAAAATGAAAAACGAAAAGTGAGTTGATTCAGAACAAAAAAATTTAAGAAAAAAGAATGTGAACCTCAATTAATATACATAACTTTAGTTTTAAGAGTAACTCTACTTACTTTAGATAACTATGTGAGTTTAAATGAACAAAAAAATTCATATTTTAGAAATTTTCTTTTAGATAAACTGTTTCGAAAAATATTAATCAGTGAGTCCGCGTACATATTCAAGAGGTTGCAATTCTCTCAAATTTTACTGCAAGCCCATCGCTGAGGAACGCCAACATGAGAAAAGCTGATTTGGGTAAAAATTTCCAACTTTGTGATACTAAAACGGTATCAAGGAATGCTCAGGTATGTGTTCCAACCAGGGTCGTGAACCGGTTTTGAACCGAACCGGTTTTGAACCGAACCGGTTTTGAACCGAACCGGTTTTGAACCGAACCGGTTTTGAACCGAACCGGTTTTGAACCGAACCGGTTTTGAACCGAACCGGTTTTGAACCGAACCGGTTTTGAACCGAACCGGTTTTGAACCGAACCGGTTTTTGAACCGAACCGGTTTTGAACCGAACCGGTTTTGAACCGAACCGGTTTTGAACCGAACCGGTTTTGAACCGAACCGGGTTTGAACCGAACCGGGTTTGAACCGAACCGGTTTTGAATCGAACCGGGTTTGAACCGAACCGGTTTTCAACAGAACCGGTTTTGAACCGAACCGGTTTTTAACCAAACCGGTTTTTAACCAAACCGGTTTTGAACCGAACCTGTTTTAAACCAAACCGGTTTTTAACCAAACCGGTTTTGAACCGAACCTGTTTTAAACCGGAAAACCCGATTTTATCTGCTGATGAACCGAACCGAAGTTTTTTACATACATATGTTTGAACCGAAAACCGAACCCCTTTTTGCAAAGGTTCAGGGTTTCATTTTTGCCTTCAACCATGCACAGTGGTCGCTCCCATAGGCCAAAAATATAATAATCGAAGTCGATTTTCTTATGATATTAGTATCGATACCATCTCTTATATATTATATATGTTAAAAAAAATTCTGTTTGAAAAATTCCGAACCAAAACCCCGGTTCAAAAAGTAGAAAAATCGGTTTTACGAACCAATCCAAAAGTTCAAACACGGTTCGAACCGCCGAACCGAACCGGGCAAATTTTCCATCCGGTTCACGTCCCTGGTTTCAACCCAGCCAATCAAAAGAGTTCGTACGGCGCTCCTAAAGACGCCTTTTCTGGAGCGCAAATGCTCTTAAAGACGCTCCGACAGGAGCTCTAAATGAACGGTTTTCCGGAAGAAAAGAGCAAGGAGCCCTATAAGGAAAAAGTGTAATTTTTTGGGATCTCAAAAAGTATCTTTCATTATTTCTAGAATGCTCCTTTAGAGTCTGTTTGGACTCTCTTTCAGATATAAATTTTTAAATGTTACTTGTTACTCTTACCCAAAATGCCGGCTTCATTGCTGGCTCAAAATGGTTCTAGAGATAGGTGTTCACCTCTATAGGGTACCACAACGGATCTTAGTTCTAAGTGTGTCTGTATAAGACAGCCCAAGTAACCTAACCTAACCTAACCTACTTGTTTGGTTTCCCTTAATGGTCCAAGGCGTTGTTTTTTGAGGTCTTGCCAAAATCTACCCAAGTGTAGCCTTCGGTCAGTCCTTCATGTTACCAGTACTAGTCTCCTCATAATTCCAATACTAATGTATTCAACTGATCTTTTAACATGGGCCTGTCATTGGAGAGGGACCAGTCCGCAAAACGGCGGGTCAATTGTCGTAATTTTGTCTGGTTTTAGGATAGTCAAATAAGGAAAATAGAAAACCAATTTCTTAGGTATATTCTAAGTTGATGAAAGTGACTACTACCCTTAAACCAACCCGTTTATTACCGACCGCCGGCTAGCCGAATTCGATCGAGCGAACTGCCATAATATATCCGGTTAGGATTTGGACCGGTCAAAGGCCAGTCCTTCTTAAGAAATTAACCGGCTCATTAATGCAGGGCAGTGTTCCTGGTTAAGCTGAAACTGGGACTAAGTGTAAACGGATAGACCTGCAACCTCTTCCTTGATATTATGAAAGTCCCTAGGGCTAGCGATGGGCAAAAAAAGAATTACAACCTCTTTTTTGAGACTCTAACTCCTCGTATTTGTATTGTTAAAAAATTTTTTTTCTAAATATCTCTCATTTCCTTCTTTCTGCATGAATGAAATCACTATCTCAGGCAAATCGGTTAGTCGTTTTTAAGAGGAAAATTTTACTACTCAATGGCGCTTGTTCACTCTGTACAAATTGAGAATTAAGTGTGTAGTGCGGCTGGAGTTTTAATGCAAAACAAAACAAAATAAAACAAAGAAATTCAAGAGTTGTTTATTGAAATTTGTTGAATATAACCAATTAAATGGTAGTCTGACATATCGAAATACAGCGATTATGAAATTAATTTCAGACAATAGAATAAGTTTTAACACACAATAGGCAGCAATAAAAGTTTAGATAATTAACGAACGGGCAGGATTTTAGAAAATGTTTTGATGATTTCTTTACTAAAGAAAATCCAAAAAAGCAATGGAAATAATGAAAGAAATAATGTCACAATCGTATCTATATGCAATAATAAATGAAACGAACAATGACATGAAGCATAGTTCTTCCATATATTAATATTATTACCTAATCAATATAAGTTATTCCTTTTTTTTTTGTCGCTATGTCTAAGCAAAGCAGCTTTAAACAATTTTATGAACTATTACAATCAAATGTAGCCTTAGACGAAATTAGATTTGAATTCTCTTGGCCTTTAGATAACATTCCGTCAGGGAAGAATGTGTAGGTATGCTCAGGGCCCGATCTAGATTTTTTGTCACTCTGAGCAAAAGCAATATTTGCCATCCCTAAGATGGCACAAATGTGGTACTTTTTTGCGCATGTCGTAGCCTGGCTATGCTTTAAATCAGAAGAAATAATAACCAAGCCTAGAATCTTATGAAGAGTTTAGAAAGACCCTTAAAAAATGGACGAGTTTTTGACAAGTCCTACAATGAGGTTTAAATATGGTTAGCAAAACTTTTTTGAAAGCAATTATCCTTCGGGGTCTATGTTAAGCATGTATGTACCGCAATTTCGATGGAAAAAATCGATTACAAATTACTAACATAATTGTTCAAATCAAGTAAATAAATAAATAAAAAGGATCTCTTCCCTCAAATGCGAAGAAGGTTTTCAAAGCTTATAAGGACTAAGAATAAGTATTCGAGTTCTGCGTTCTGCTCGTGAGTAAAAATTTTTGTTTATTTGAAGCTTTATCGCAATAAAACTGACAATCTAAATAATATATAATGTTCGAAAATATGTTTGACCTTACCAGGACTTAAAGTTAATACAATCTTTCACTTTATTGCGTACGAAAGCGTTGCACAAGCGTATTGATCACGCAACGTTTTTATCGTGAAAGCATTGCTTGCTCAGTGCAATTGCGCAATATTTTTGCGCAATAAAGTAACACTGTCTTAAATTCTTTAAAATTTATTTAATAATTATTTTTAGCTTTCTGCTATTTTCTCGCTTGAGCTTTCAACTTCTTCACAATAATTTTCTCCAAAACATATAATAAAATGATAATACTTAGATAATTAACTAAATTTAAACGCCAAGTCTTGTCAGATCTCACTTATAATTATTATTTTTTTTTTTTATTAAATGAAAATCTTTGATCTCAAAGCCGTGAACGTTGAATCTTGAAATTCAATCAAGAGCAAATAGACACCAATAAAGAATATTCATATTAAAAATATAGAAATGAAGAAGCGCAAGAGTATAAAAAAAAAAACTTGTCAAGTAGTTAGTACAAAGAGTATTAGAAGATAGAATTTAACGAACGAAAACGTATAAGAAATGTTTTTTGATCAAATAACTAAGTATAAAATATAAAACGTATTAAGAATATAGATTCGACCATCGATATTTGCACAAACAAACAAAATAAAAAAAACTCCTTATCAATACTCAATATTTACCAAAAAAAAAAAAATGATATTAGAAAAGATAAAACGTTGTTAATATAATCAGTAAAGACTAAAAAATTAGTTTAATTTAATTAAAAATAAACACTTGTTCAATAAGAATGCAGCCATTTGTTGTATCACACACGAAAGGGAAACAGAAAACGACACAAGTCGAAGAACCTTAAAACATTATTGAATTACCAAGAACGATACGTACTTTTTAATTAACTTTAAATAGAGAAAAATTAAAAATTTTACTTTGAGTGAGAAAAATAAACTGAAAAACTTATACACGAATTGCTAATCGTGGTGCAGAGCTGCCATAAATGTTGTGAAGGATGACATCAATGTTAAGGGGGTCTTCTCATTGAAAACCCGTTTTTTGGACCCTTTTTAAAAAAATTCTTATTTGAAAACGCAAAGAATAATTGAAAACTTTTTTTATTTATTGTATTACAAAAGGTTCAAAATAAATAAAAAAAATTTTTTTGCCTCGATACGTGGGCTGTTCAAAAAGTAATGAGACTTCAAAGTTGGTGGTGAAACAAAAAGGTGTCGTCACGGCGGCCACGATTCCGGGTCTCCGGAGCGTCCGAAATGGAAAAAAAAAACGGGGTTATAATCAGTATAGATGTAATTCTCGGGTGAACCTCAAGCTTAATTTTGTGATTTTTTTTGACAAAATGGCGGCCATTCAAAAAAAAATTTCAATTTCGGGCTTTTTTTTTGTAGTTTAGTGTAAAAAAAAAAATAGTAAAAAATTTTTTTAAATTTATGGTCGAGATTCACCCGAGAATGGTGACAATTTTGCGTCGATTCCACTTTGTTTCATGAAAATCGGTTCAGTTGAACTGGAGATATCATGGCCGCCAGTTCGAAAAACGTGGTTTCGAGATAAACGCGTTTAAAGTTTGAAGCAACGCAAAAATTACTCGTTTTAGCGCAGATCTTGCTCGACAAAGAAGGCTATATCCTCTAAACTATTTCGAATTTCAAAAAATCCTTTTAGGGGCATATTCACAACTACCCAAGCTATAAATAAATGCAAAAAAAAGTCGAAAAAAAAGTTGCTCAATGAGAAGACCACCTTAGAACAATCTTCAATGATTGTTGCCAGCTTTTCAAGAGGATTAATCCCCTGAATGTCTCAAAATAAGGCCGAAATAATCTTAAATTTAATTTTGAAATCTTTGCCTGGAGAATTTTCTCCCCCAAGCCTTCGCGAAACACCAAAAATTCCGCCTTATTTAGGGGAGATTCACCTAAACTGGCAGCAGCAGCACTAAGAGTTTAGATCATTGCAACATGTTGCACAACAATTAATTGGGTACATGAAATAATGTTTGATGCGACATGGGTTCCGAAAAGCCGTCCTTATTTTAGTGCAATATTTTCACCGGGCCAGTTGAGACAAATATTCGGGCCTGAGGAACAAAAAGGGGACCTGCAAAAAGGCCACCAGTCTGCTTTAAGAATTCTCTCGAAAAGAATGGATCCTGGAGGGCCGCTCCAAATCTCTAAAAATCTGGTTTGCTCTCATCTAAGAGTAGACATTCGAATTAAGGCAGTGCTGCTAAACGATTGGCAACAAGTGTTTGACCAGAATTACTGTTGGAAAACATTTATTTGAAAATTTGGCGTCAAGCTAAGCTGAGCAATTACCATAAAAAAGGTGTTCCGATGTCAAATGATTAGAAAAAATAATAAGTAATACATACTTACTCCCATTTTATTAGGTATATAATTATTTTCATTTCGAAAAAAAAACACTCTTAGATTTATGGATACCAAATCTCGGTTTTTAGCTTTCAATGACTTTCGCGAGGTCATAAAAACTTTATGTATGTACTTTTATTCACACCAAAAGTAGGCGTTTTTTTTGCATTTGTATCTAGAAATCGTACACGCTTTATGATGTCTCTATCTATTTTTAGTGGAATTTTTAGAGAGTAAATAATTTTTGTTAATAATTCCAAAGACGCAATTATTTAATTTCTAAGATTTATTTCAGTGCTGAAAACTATATACACAAAAAATAAGGGGAAACAAATTAAGAAATTTCGCAAATTTGTAAACAAATTATTTCGATTTCAACTCAATATAAACAAATAAAATTATTTGAGCAATAATATCGTGCCTTGGGACTAAAATATTGAAGGAATTTCAACAGAAACATTTTTTATGTGTGGACTCGAGAATTTTCATTGAACTTAAGTAGTATCTGGAAATGTTGAAGGGTACCTTTTTTTACTATGCTGGGATATTTTTTTGGGTACCTTTTTCGATTGTGTGAAGCAGTGCCAACTAAAACTATTTTACCTATAACACCAGTCTACAAAATTTGGAACTTTTTCGAAGGCAGATTAAGAATGGTGAGTAAAAAAGACCTTTATTCCTTAACCGATTTTAATAAAATAAAATTTTGTGCTCAAAAGTTAGAATTAAATTTAATAAATTGGGAAAAAGTCGCCGAAAACCCAAGATTTATTTTCATTTTAGGCTGAGAACACACCAGATCAAACGAAACGAAATGAAACCGAAACAAAACGTTTTCAAAAACAACAGAAGATTGTGTCTTCTGAGAGCGAACACACCAGATTAGTCAAAACGAAACGGTTTTGACCATATAGTAATATAGGGGACACTTACAACAACAACCGAATTCCGTGGTGAACTAGTGATGCTATAATTTTTTGAGTATTCACTCAATTTTGTAACTAAACATACTTGCGATGAAATTTTTTAATGATTTTCTTTCTACTGTAAAACTTTTATAGTTTTTTATGATAGTTTATGCAATTTTGTACCATTTTCATTCAGAAGAGATCCAAAAATATATAGTTTATGCATTCTATTTATCATGATATGTAATAAGTACTTGAGCCACTAGTTATGTATCGAGCAATTTTAGTTATGATATCACTGAATATTTCATATCAGCTGTTCTGTGGTGGAATTCAAACTTTTTGAGAATCGGTCATATTCGACGCATGAGTACTCTGCTTTAGCGTTCCTCAATAATATGAGCAAAATTTTATCGAATTATTTTTAATTGTATGAAAATAACTTATTTTGCTGTAAAATATAATGAGTTCTTATGAAAAACCATTGATTAACACTTATATATATCTAATTTTTAACCATGATACAAGAAAACAAGATAGCGCCACTTGAGAGAGGAAACGTCACAAACTCAAAATCGCGATTCGTTGTTATTGTTTCCCATGTTAAACCGGCTTTTTACTTTTTTGAATAGCATGGGAAACAACAACAATTTCTCGCTCAGTGACGTCACAAACTCAATTTTCGGCGCTCAGAGAGAGCTTCAAAATAGCGGTACTGAAGTGGCGCTATCTTGTTTTCTTGTATCATGATTTTTAACAAAATGTTTAGTTCATGTTACAAGATTATAAAATATTTGTTAGACCGGAACCGGAATTTTCAGGCGGCGTCCTACGTTTTTGATTTTTCCCATAAGAATGCATGCACAGGGGGCCTACTTCAATTCAACACACACGTTTTTTGCCAAGTGCCATCTATAGTACTATATGGTTTTGACTAAAAAAGAAAAAGGTTTCTCTTGACTAACGAAACGAAAACGTTTTCTTTCGTTTCGTTTGATTCGGTGTGTTCTCAGCCTTAGTCAAAACCGTTTTATTTCGTTTCGACTGCTCTTAAACCAATGGTAATCAGTGTATTAATTCAGTCAAGCTTTTAATAAACGTTCTGATTTTTTCACAGACTCTCCTTCTGTTATACGTTTCCACGCTACTCGTCGTGTCGCGTCGCGTCGCGTCTGTTTTTTGTCGTTTCCATTGGTGCACTTCCTCTCTTCATATGATACTTAATCGCATGTTGCATCCATTGATTTGAAGTATTTTATTTTTGCCTTTTAATTTATTTAATTTTACCCATTCTACTGTACTATGGGACGAAGCAGCTGCTTATTGCTGAGCGCTGTTTGTTTTTGCCTTCACTTTTGCTAATGTTTTTCCAATTAAATAATTTTAAGAATCCAAGGCACTCCATCTCTATCGACGGAATACCATGAGTGCCACATGTTGGCGATCTTTGGGCTCTTGTTTTCGCATACATATGTATGTATTTTCTTGTTGCAGTTGCACTTTATTGTGGTGCTGGTGTCCTCCCGTGATTTGTGCACGTGTGTGTGTGTGTGTGTGTGCAACATTTGTTTGATAACTTTGGCGCGGTTGCCGATGCCGTTGTCGTTGCCGCCATTGTCGCTTGGCTTTTATGTTGCCTTAATTTAATCTTCAGCAAGATCTTGGCGCGCCAATCTTGTTTCTCATTTTGCGCAGTTTCTCCATCTTGAAGTTTCAAGCGAATAGCGAATTCTCCGAATATTTTCAACGTCTTTTCTTGTACGGAATTCTCTCTCATGGTCCGTTGGTTTCTCTTGTTTTCGAACCGGCGATGGGTACCTACTTCTTGGCTAATCAATTGTATTGAAGATTGCTGGGTCTTGAAGAAAAAATCCGTTAATCGGCTAAGGCGGCGCTCTAGGCGGAGGTATAGACCACCATTTTTTTTAAATTATCATTAATTGGACGCATTTTACTACAAAATGTACAAACATGTAAAGCGTATTCAGATGTGATGCTGATATCACGTCATTGAACACACTAATGTGACGTCAGATGCGCACGTATCGGTATTTGCGCTATTTGTATCAGTTGAAGGTCAAGCACTTTGAATTTGACACATCGAATTGTGAAAGTCAGAAGACATAAAAAGTGAAGTGAAATTACAATTAGCACCTTTAGAGTTTCTTCGTATATATGTATGTACATAAATAGGTTTGACTTCAGACTTCTACATTCAGACCAACAAAGAGCAAACGCAATTCGAGTAACATGTGCTTGTGACTACGCTCGCAGATCGAACGAAGCTCCGCGATCAAAACAAACGCGATTGGCGCGATTCGCATGTGAAGCGAATTCTGCATTCTCATGCTCCAACGTCGAATGCTCGTTGCGAGCTCCCTTCGTTGCGTTGCATTTCGTATGCTCCGCATACCACACATTGTTGAGTGTGTTTTTGCGATGTATGTAAGAATGAGAAATGCAGAGAGAAACTACGCAAGAGGAAGCCACTTGCGTTCTGGTGAGAAGAAAAACTCCGAAAGCATGCAAAAACAATGAGCTGTGTGTGCACATTCAGCCGACGAGTGCATTTGCAATACACTAACAAAAATTAAGGTGAGTTTTTATGCTTTACACACTCTTTTCGACTTACTTAACTGAAATATTAAAATACATAACATACAAAATACATTGCCTATATGCCAATGCTTCCAAAATAGTAGTCAGAAGACGAAGAGTTTCTAGGACATCCAAATCGAGCGTGAATCGGAATAAAATACTCAATTTTTGATTGAAAGTTATCGATTTTTCGATTTTTCGATGTTTCAATTTAGCCCCAATCAACGAAGATGTTGAAGTTTGAAATAGGGAACCACTATCATAAGAGGGATCTGCTCATATCTTATGCAGAGAACGAGGCCTGAGGCTCTTTAAGAGGAGATCGAAACTGCCTTAAATACCTTGGTACTTTCTCTTTGAAGGCATCTTTAAAGAACCCTTTCAGGAGGAGTGAATATTTTGATTCTTCGTTCTGAATTTCTTTTTAAGTCAAAGAGTTTCGTCCTTTGTGAAATAGGGTCACTGTGATCGGAATAGGTCTATTGTGTCATTAAGTCTCATTTAATTGCTTTGTTCTGGTATTCCCACGACCTTACATCTGAATGAAAGGACAATCATATACATATACAGGGGTGTCACAGAATCCGATAGCTGTCGGAATCGGAATTAAAACCGATAGAAATTTCATACAGAATTTAAAATTTTTGTCGTTTTTGGTTTTGAATCGGAACCATTATCGGTTCTTAATTGCCCAGAACCCTATTTTATCCGGCTGTCTATCAGAAATATATAAAAATTCATTCGACTAAAAATCCAATTCCGACAGCTAGCGTATTCTATGACAACCCTGATAGTGTACTCTCTCCTTGCGGACACTCCTCTTAAACGGACACTCCTCTTAAGCGGACACTCTTTGGGAATGCTCTAGCGTTCCTGCTTCTCAAATAGTTTCCTCTTAAGCGGACACCTCTGTTAGGAGGACAAATTTTTCTGTTCCGTAGGTGTCCGCTAAAAGAGATTATACTGTACATGCATAGGTCGTTGAGGCTTAAGAAGGGCATTCTGAAGACTCTGCATCTCAGCCTACATAGGTCAACACATTATCCCCTTATATGGGACTTGATCTCTTCGTCTTCAGGACCAAGTCTGCTTGCAATTCTTTTAGGCCTGCGAGAAAGGACACTTATCTTGCTATGTTTGCTCTCCATAACCTTCTGGACTTGGAAGCAATCATACAAGCTAACCTCAAAACGGAATGACTCCCATGCTCCAGAAACTAGCAATTCTTTAGAGTGTACCGTGTTTGTGTAAACGAAAACAAAAAGGGAAGAAAAGCAAATGTTGGTGCAACACGCACACTTCGATATCTCCACCCGTTCCATAATGGAGCCAGTTTGTCCTGTTCCGCCCCCCGTTCTTTTTTACTCTTCGTAGTTGCAATCTCAGTGAAAAATGTTGGCAAAAATTTCGCTTCGTCGTGGTTTGCTGAGCGTTTTTTGTCGTGCGTGTATTTGGTTTCGTTTGATGTTTTTGTTGTTGTTGCTGTTGCTTTTAGTTTTTTTTTTTTTGTTTTTCGACGACTTCGCCGTGGCAAAGCCGCAATTAAACAGCGTTGTCTACATTGGCTACGAAGCAAAACTGTTCGGTAGGAATAAAATTTTTCTTTTTCCTTGAAGTTCAGCGTCCATGTTTTTTCTCTTTTTTCTTCTTCGTCGATGGGAATTTTTTGCGAATTTTAAGAATTTATTTTTGTTCTGTCCGTGTGTGTAATTGGCGAGGAAAATTGCAACTTGCGAACTTCTTACAGTGTTTATTAAAAATGTGACTGTCCGCTTTTTTTTGTGTTCCGATAGTTCAATTTTGCCGATTGTATTCTTGCGATTGAAAAATAATAACGTAGAAAGAAAGCTTAAGTCTTGAAAGTCAGTGAATAAAGTTTTCCTAAACACTTCAAGTTGAGCAAAACAAAATTTTTTTTTTTTTTGGTTTTAAGTTTTTTAATTTTTTGCAACGTAAACAAAGCAAACTTCAAAGTAAATTCGGTTGTGTGTTCGTCGTGTATGTTCTTGCAGTCTTTCTGCGTAAACAACTGCAACAGTTGAATTCGCCGCCATCGTTTAAATCAGCTGAAGCCTCTCTAAACGAATTGAGACGGCTCTCTTAATCGATTCAAGTCTATGCACAGTGACCAAAAGCGGAAAGAAGTGTTCACAAAAGGTAAATGATATATGAATACGTATGTAGGATATATAGAAAATAAGATATAGAAGAGAAAAACTGTATCGATCGGTATTCAATCTCTTTGAAACTCGAAGTGGTAAATTTTTCTGGGGTTTCTATTAGTTTTACTTATCAATTATGGTATTATTTTATTTAAAACAAGTATCAAAATAGATTTTTCTGCTTTTTGAAGAGCCGGCTTCTAAGAAATACACCTAAAATACACCAATATTTTTGCTTTTATCAAAATTGATATCGATATAATGAGTATCACCATCCAATTTTTGTTGTGGGAAGAGGATAGGAGGATCTTCCAGTCTTCGGATTCTGGAAAAGGACACAAATTGAGGAGGTAGTCCTTGATATGCCCTTTTTTCACACTTTTATTTTCGGGTAACGAGGTCCCGGGTGCAGAAGGGGCCCCTCAAATCCGATTTAAGACTAAGTAAAAGAGTGGTTACCTTTTTTAATGGTTAATCTTGCGTTTCCAGGATTTCCAAGGAAAGAAAAAGCCTATATGCTCCTAATTTTTTTCGAAAGACTAGATTATCAGGACTGTAAATGCTTCCATGTTCATAAACGGGAAATGCATTAATCAAGGGTACACAGTACAGTTTATTTCAAACAGTAAACCAATAAAATTTAGGTCTTTGTAGTCAAGATATGAATTATTTTGCATTTTTTGATTAAAAAAATTTGAATTTCGGCAAAAGATCTCCTCTTTGTCAGAAGTTAAACGATAAACTTTTTTATATGGCTTATTTTTTTAAATATTTCTTTTTCCGATTATATTATATATTATCTTCAAAGATGGAAAAACCCTTCGGGAGAGCAAGGACGAGCTTCTTTCACCTCCGAATTTATTTAATTTTGGTGAAAGAGAACATTTAATTTGAAGAGAAAGGTATTTAGGGGAGTTTTCATAGGACTAAGTTTTTGTTTTGGCCCTTTTTTGCGACATTGTGGGGTTAAATCGCCTTAAAATCAAGCAAAAGTGATTTGACATGGGCGGATGCTTCGGTGAATGCAGTAGCTCCATTGGTATTTTGATTCTATGTAAAAATTGGCTTGTTTGTACTTCGATTTTTGCGAATGTTATTGTATTCCTTCGTGTTTTCCTAATAATTCATGCTAGTATGATTTTGTTAGTTTTTTCTTATGATGTTTCTCCTTCTCCCGCCATATGAGATGCTAGGATATAGGTTAAAGCTTATCTAAATATATTAATATGTATTGATTGACTGGCCATCTGAAATCAGTATTCAAAAACCTTGATTAAAGCACGAGATTAAATTAAAAATTTCAAAATGTTCAATTCTTTTTTCATGAAGCACATTTTTAGGTATTTGCTCCACTGTCCCGAAGAGCATGCGGAACTTTCTCTTACGCAACTAAACTTATTTAAAGTTTTGTTCTTCGTCAACTTAACCGCGCACACACACACACACACACACACAGCCAAACATACATGCATTCATACACTAATAAAACCACGGTTGTGAATTCGCTGCGTCTGCGCTCTTTTCTCTCACAAAGAGAACGTACTACGTACGTAAAATTGCTGAGTTCAATTTCTTATTGCTGAATTGACGCCATGACCACATGTTCGTGCGGACTTGTTCCATCCCGTCTAGAATTTCTATAAGCCATCTCGCTCGCTCGCAAAGTTAACGGATACATGCCAATGTTTTCTTCCATACACACACACATGCATTTCTCTATGAGCACGTATGACTGTTCGAATTCGCCGCACATTCTTCAGCGCATTTTTCCGGTGAATTTCTAAAATACTTGGAATATTTGTTAAAGCTTGCTCATATGTTCGCTTGTGTGTGCGTGCGTTTGTATGCGTATTCCGTTAGATAGTTGCGAATAACTTCATAGAGATGGCGTCACTGCAGTCTCAACAGTGGGTTTTGAGTGAGTTTTTGGTAGTTTTTTTTATTTATTTTTTTTGTTTATACGCTTCTTTAAGCTCATTTTTCGCGCTCATGCTGGACTTAGTTTTCCATACTCTTTTCCATGCTTATGTTTTGTTCTTGTTTTTGTTTTTGGGCTCAAGAAATAAAATATTGTTCATGAATATTACCCATACATGTTTTTTTTTTCTTCTTGCGCTCTGCTTAAATAATCCACAAAGCGATGCCCTCTACGTCGCAGCAACTTTTGATTGTGTTTTTATTGTCGTGAGGTCTTTTGTTATCTTTATTAGTCATTGTTGACAACATTTTGTCAATCTGTTGCACACCTGTTCAGTCGTGATTTGGTTGGTCGTGATATTTTTAAAATATCATACATATTCATATGTACATACATATATCATATGTTCTTCAAAAGTGATACAACTCAAAAAAGCATATGAAATTTCTCATTTCATTCTATAAGGGATTTTAAGATTCGTTTAAAAGAAAACTGTACACTTTAAAGACGTCCTGTGGCTTACTCTAGGAGACAGGTTTGATGGTCTACAATAACTTTTGGGAGAGTACCGACACCTTTTGGGATTAAAAAATCGTTCAACTGTTGCTTAATATCACTTCTTAAAAGATGAGATCCTTATTAGTCATATGGTTCCTGGATAGTCAATCACAACCCCCCGAAAAGCAATCATTGTTCAAATTCTCCTTCCCGAGAGTCATATATCTCTAGAAACGGTTGGGTACCTATAATGGAAATATGGAGAGCAGGCCCATCTCAGAATCTATGGACTGGACTGCCATTGTTAGTGAAAATCTATAAACACAGTCCCCCTAAATAAGTTTCTGACCTTAATATGCTTACTATGTATTCGTTTTCAAAGTCGCTGAATCTGAATTTTTGGTCCATCAGGTCTTGGATTACCCAAAGCCTTAAAACAACACCGCTTTACGTCCGCTCGAGAAAAATTTATCGAGGTAATGGCTAAATCTGTAGACGATGAAGCTATATTGACTTCGAATTCAGATTCAGTGACCCCGAAAACATTCATTTAGTAAGCGTAGTGAGACCTCTATGTGGGGACTGACCAGAGCCAGGCCGAGAAGAACAAACACCGAGGGGACTACGATGTAAACGGGAAAAGTATATACCTATAAGTAGAAGAAATTGAGGAAGAGGAGCAGACACGAGTGCCTTCATATTTACCCATGGTTTGGTTTCTTCTCTTTTTATTCTTCACCACTTTTTGCGACTTCCCCTCCCCCCTCTATCATTATTATGGGTTGTTCAATTTTTCTTAGAAAATGATCTTCTTATAAAAGGCAATTGGTCTTGTTAAATCGTTAGCAAACCAGAAACAACTTTGCCCCATAAGCGTTTTTTTTTTGTTCGTCTTCTCCTTTCTTTCTTCATTTTCTCCCATATCAGCTTAACTTGTCCACTTGAATTTGCTGATTTGCGGCCCCAAGTGGTATTGCGAAATGTGTTTTGCACTTGCATCTTTTCTTTCTTTCATTCTTGACTTTTTTCTCTGTTTTTCCTTTCGTTTTTTTGTTTATTTTTGTTTTGCGTTTTGCCTTCAAACCCTTCTTCCTCTCCTTTTATCGTGTTGATTTGTCTTGCATCTTGTTTCAATGCGATTTGTGTGGGGCGCGTCTTGCTTGTCTTCCGAGCGCCTTTCACGACCGGCTACAACAATTATAACAATAATAATAACAACAACAACAACAACAGCAACGAGACCACAACTGTTGCTGCTGCTACTGTATCCGCTTTGATGTGCGCTTCTTCAGCTTCATCTTCTTCGCATCCCGCATCGGGAAACTTCGCTTTTGCATCTTGATTACAGATCACCATCGGTGGCTCGTTCACTCGTTCGTTTGTTCGTCGGTTCGTGCAATTCACATCGTATCGCTCAAGTGGGTGGCAACTGCAAAATGTTTTAATTAAATGTGCTGTCGTAATAAGTTGCATGTTTCGCTTTAATTTGTTCGGAGCCATTTCGTTTGGGAATATTCATTCGAGCGAGGGGCGATCCACGGTATGTGGGCGAAAGCTGTATGCCACTGCAATGAGAAGACGATTAATTACCCTGAGTGTGGGGTGACGGGTGGCTGGAGGGAGGTGCGATTGGGATATTGGCATATGTGTAATTGAAGACAAAATTGATTTCAGGTGGTTTTGGTCTATTTATATGGAGATTTAATAAGTACTTTCGAAAAAATGCATCAACAGTTTTATAAAAACTGGCGACCACCAGTGATAGAATCTCTGCGTGTGATGATTCCAATAAACGATTATGAAAATTCAGTGAAATTATTTTGGCTGATTTATATTCTAATAGGTTCTTTGAGCTGCTTTATATAGATACCTGTCCGGGGGTCCTAACACCATGGCCGCTACTTCCTGAACGCACCAAGTTTAGTTTTAATGGGAGTATTGATACGATGGAAACCTTTGATCAAGGTTAGTGGCCATCTTACCCTTATCAAACAGAGGTTTATATACCTCCAGCGAGAAGAAAGATTGGGTAGAACGTTAACATACTTAGGTCACCTGATTCCCTCTGTAACATGTTGAAATATACATTTCTATATAAGTACTCCGGGGGTCCTAACACCATGGCCGCTACTTCCTGAACGCACCAAGTCCAGTTTTAATGGGAGTATTGATACGATGGAAACCTTTGATCAAGGTTAGGGGCCATCTTCCCCTTATCAAACAGAGGTTTATATACCTCCAGCGAGACGAAAGATCGGGCAGAACGTTACCATACATACATACTGATCCCCTCTGTAACGTGTTCAAATATACATTTCTATATAAGTACTCGTACATACAATTTAGTTGAAATGGCCATCCAGTCTGATCCAATACCGGATCAACCTATTGCTGAAGGTTTGGTTAGCGGCCGTGGGTACTTAATACCCTTAAGCGATCCAGAACGGTTCTCTCACAGAGAAATTCTAATAGGTAGAAGTTCCCTAACTGAGAAAAGAATTTGCTTCTTAAATAAAAGAGCCTTTTGAGCAAGGAAGTGGAGTTCCTATTGACTTTATGACTCAGGGAGAATTGAATGACATTCAAAGAAGTTCTCACAGAGGCTCTTAAAGTTTTTGAATGACTAACATACATAAGCTAACTTTTGATCAAGTTCCCTTAAGAGAATCGGTTTATGCATCAATATCAGAACCTCTACAATTTCTATATCATACTGGGAAAAGGATATGAACTCTTTTTATTAACAGAAGACCGAGCAAGAAAAACAGCCCGGATCAGTCCACACGTTCATCAAAACCAGTAGGTCAGAATCTTGATAGTCTCCATACAAATACTAAGTATTGATGGGCTTGTTTCAACCATTAATCCTCCGTATGAAGCTTTCAATGGAACATGTTTTGGTCAATTCGTTCCTAACCAACCTAAATCAAAGTGTACTCATTAAAAACTCCAGTTTCGAAAGTATATCTAGCCCAGTCAGACGGACTATTTTTTGGTCGAATACTTTATCTTGGTGGCAAATCTTATTTGTTTCTTTGACGTTCCTCCTGTGGGAAGATCTCACGTAAGCCTATAAAATCATTGTCCCCTAGAGAATCTAACCAAGCCGATTTCAATGGGTTTTTGAGTTTGGATCTGATTCATGATACAAGAAAACAAGATAGCGCCACTTCAGTACCGCTATTTTGAGGCTCTCGTTGAGAGCCGAAAATTGAGTTTGTGACGTCACTGAGCGAGAAATTGTTGTTGTTTCCCATGCTATTCAAAAAATTAAAAAGCCGGTTTAACATGGGAAACAACAACAACGAATCGCGATTTTGAGTTTGTGACGTTACCTCTCTCAAGTGGCGCTATCTTGTTTTCTTGTATCATGGATCTGATTAAACAATCAAAAGCATGTTGAAAAATGATTTTCCCGCCTTTAAGCTCCCAGATTGTTTTTCTATCGGTCACATACATAATATACCTAGGTACTTGTATTAAAACTTATAAATTTTCCACTATTTTCTTGAGTAAATTTTATTAAAATTATATTAAAGAAACTGTCCGACTACTCTCGTGTTTTAACCCCGAGAGCCGGAAACGGACAACTGAATTAAAGGACGATATATATATACATACACAATAACAATAATCGTTCTCCAATAAAATGTAACTCAGTGGAATTTTTATTGAAAAAAGGACAACTTATTGGAATGAAAAATTCTCGTGACCAAGTCGAATAAAATTCCATGGAACGTTTCTTTTATTTAAGTACGATTCTTTTTCACGCAAAGCTTTCGCAATATGGACTGCCTACAAACGATGCCGAGCTTCATTTAGAAAATGAGAGTCGATACTAAATTAAATTTGCATTTTTATTTCGATAAGAGTAGGTAAAAACCAATTAGAAGATATGTAAACAACAAAAGGAATTCCTCACTATAGATACGCCTTTCGTATCCGAACTTGTTTTTTCATTTGTTTTTTGACCCCACTTGGTGCAGTTTATTTTTAGCCAGAAGGAACGAGCGCATTCAGGTATTCTCATGTGAATTTCTTCTTTGGTAAAAAAAAATGTATTCATCTGAATCTCCAGAAATTAGGTGAGTTGGATTTTTCCCTTTTATTGAGCGTTAATCAACTCTGGCAGCATCCATTTGGCATGCCTTGGTCTGTTCTGGGTACACTGAAAATTTCTCGGTACATTGTATTCAAGTGATCGATCAGAGAAAAGAAAGATTTCAACCTACGGAACGGGATCTTTCTATGTACATACATATTTCCCAGTGAATAATTTTCGAAAAATAGGAATCCAAAGGACTAGTATTTTTCTCAATTGATGGGGAAATGTTGGGTAGGGCTGTTCCAGAAAGACATCGTTCTGTTGGGTCTAAAATAAGTTGTTCTGATCTTCTCTAACATTGATAGGAGTGCCCTTTTAAGGCTCACTCATTAATATTAAGTAGAACTCACTCGTCTTGATCGTGTTCCAAACGTAGACATCCGTAGACGCTATGGAGTTGCGCCAATTATTGGGAAAATGCGGGAAGCAAGGCTACGCTGGTATGGACACGTCCTGAGAGCAAATGAGGAGACTTTGGCAAAGAAAGGGTACGCACTGAAAATTCAAGGTAGCAGAAAACGGGGGCGTCCCAAACAGCGCTGAATGGACACAATAAAATGGGACCTAGACGCTGTAGGACTTATCTCGGATGATGCAACCGACAGAACAAAATGGAGGAACTGGTCGCGTTTTGCGGACCCCGGGATAGACCGGGATAGTTAAACACGCAAGAAGAAGAAGAAGAACTTAATAGGTCCGATCCACCCAAAGAATAGCGAAATAATAATTATCTTTAGCAAATAATATGACCTCAAAGAGATTACCTTGGTTTTTCCGGGAAAAGCTGGCATCATTATATATTAATTCATTTTTATGGACTCATTGTTGCTCGAGTGCTTCAAAAAGGAATATGCATTTAAGTATATGCCACGCAATAAGTTGAAACAGCCGAGTGTTGAGTGTTGGTGTTGAGCTCATGTATTTATGTTAAAGTTTCAGCACCTGGAAATAGGCTTAAGGCTCAATTCCTATTATTCAATCATGTGGCGCCTTATCCTTGTTGTTTGCTTCGAGTGAAAACTGTCAACAACCAATACTGAGAGAAAATCACTCAAATCGACTCCATTCGACTCGAGTCGACTCTCAAGCCTGCGCAATCGAAGAGAACTCAAATGAAATAATTTGAGCAGCACTCCATCAAAAATTTATAGCGCCTTTAAAGGACAAGAAAAAAAAAAAAGAACAACAACAATAAAATAAAAGAAAAGCCGGGTATTTGTTAATCATGCGTGCGTGTGTGTGTGTGTATTTGGTAAGTGACGTGCGAATTTGTATTCAGTATCAGTTACAAACACATTCACACGCGTATGAATGTTTGAGTGCTCAAACCAAGGGTACACACCACGCTTGTTTCACATCCGCTCGAAGGACCTTTCAACACCATGTCTTTTGTGAAATATATACGATAATAATGGCAATAACAATAACTAAGACAACGATGGCGATAATGATGAAAATAAAAGTGATGATGATGATTTTATTGCTGTAAACAGAAGTTCTTGCTCTCTTTTGTACGTTTTCGCTCTCTGTGTGTGGTTCATAACGTCGTGTTTACCCATTTCCGGTACATTCATTTTGTATGGAGAGATCATGACAACAAAGCTCTGTGACGATAAATACGGACAAGCATAGACATGTATGTCTTTTCTCGATCGGAAATAGGACTCAGCCGGGTGTTTGATGGGTATTTAACTGTTAATGCCTCTGTGTGCTGGCTAGCAGAGAGGATTTTTGAACGGTGGTAAAAGTAAAAGATGGTAAAGGACCAAAGAAAAGGTTGTGATAAATTTAAAAAAATTCAAAACAACCTTCGGGGGCAATTAGAGGAAAGTGTCGGGGCCCTTGGAAATTACATAGTTTTAAGTGGGAACCACGTCGATGCCCAAAATAATAGCAAAAATGGTCATGATTACAGCAAGAGAAAATACTTTAATTCAACACCTAGATGTATGCTTTTAAATATTTAAGAATTATTTAATTTAATTTGAAGCCTTTAATGGTTCATATAAATTGTCTTAGAAGATCCACACAAGCTCTAAAATCCTTGCTAAGGATTTTCTTAAATGGAAAAAGCTACAAGAACGAAAAGATATATGACTATTAGAATTATTCCTATTTATAAGCAGGGCTAGGATTTTATTGCTTTTATAAATTTAAAGCATACTTTATGGGGCATAAATTTTTCTTACAAACTTTTTGCGAATATGTTTACAAAGTTGAACTTCAAAGTTTATAAAAGCAACAAAATCCGTCCCTGTTTATAAGCATACTCTTAGGTGCGAAATTCAAATAATTTTTGTTGCCCTGGTCATGAACAGGGTTAGATTTTTGTAGACTTTTATAAATTTTAAGCATACTTTATGGAGTAAAAATTTTGTTTAACTCACATATAGTTAAGATACATATAGATTTTTAACTTTAATATGCATTTTTTTGAAGTTAGAAAAGCGGTTCGAAGTTCAAATTCGCTAAACTTAATCGCAAAATGTTGGTTAGAAAATTTTTTGCTCCATAAAGTATGCTTTAAATTTGTAAAAGTTGCAAAATCCGGGACCTGGTCATAAAAATATTTCATCCGAAATTCCTCAGATATTGTGGGAAGTTCACGAAGTCCGGACCCGAGATAAACTCACTCCTTAAACCCCATCAGCCATGGGAATTAGTGGTGAGAGAAAGGTATAAAGAAGAAAAATATTGAGTAAAATGAAGGTATGTGACGAGTCGAATATGGCCGACCTTAGCCTGCTCTTTTATCTGGTATACAGTCCCTGTGCGTGTGTTTTTTGTGCATGATTGTGTACGTGAGACAAACACAAGATTAATTTTTAAATGCTTTTTATTGGTGTTCTTCAGGGATATCCGCCTCAACGAGCCACGTGTTGTTGGTAGTGTTTTGTACTCTTTTTGTTATTTCTTTTTTTCGTTGTTGTATCGTGGCTGATACTGCCAGAGTTGAGGAGGAAAATCGAGAGCAAAACGAGACTTTAAAGAGAGCGATAGGGATTGAGAGACAGAGAGAAAGAGAGAAATTGGCTTGGCAAGAGATATGCATTAATGACATTGTTGTTGTAAAGTTTCTGTGCCTATCAAGGGTTTTTGTTTTTGTTGTTGTTTTTTTATTTTTATTTTTATTAATGTGTAAGTGAATATGGCGAGTGAAGTTCGTGCGATAATTTGCAATTTCGTTACATGGCGGAAGCCGGCTGAGAGTGAGTTTAATTTGGAAAGGAAACAAAAAGCTGCCGGATGAGTGAGGGTGGGGCGGAGTGGTGAATGTTGTCATTGCAGAACGGCACTTTTACTACGAAAGAAAAGCCCTTGTGTGTGTGTGTGTGTATCGTTGAATAGAATTGCAAGAGCTTCGTGTTTGGAGTGAAAGTATAAGCAGCAAGTGGTATAGAGCAACAGCAACTACAACAAACACAAGAATAGCAACAACAATAACTTTAGATACTAATCTAGTGGATCGAGAATATAAAAGGGATTTTCTGGTATGTTACGTTCATGTCGTTGTAATTGTTTTTGGCCCTTCTCCATTGCCGTTTCCTTTCCATCCTTATTATGAGCTCTTTTGCTCTACTCTAAGTGTTGTTCGTGTCGTTCTTCTTAGTTGTTGTTGGTGCTGTTGTATGTTGTTGCTATTTTGATGTTGTCGTCGCTTTAAGTCAGCAGCAAATTTTATGCTCGGCACGCTTAAAGCTTATGTTTTAACTTTTGACGTTTATTCGTGTTTTTCGAGTATTGCGGTATGTTTTGCTGTGGCGCACGGATATCTATGTGTATTTGTGTGTGTGTGTGTGTGTGTGTGCTATTTATATAAGGACGTGTGTGTGCGTGTTTGCAGCAACATGTATTGTGCGCCTTTTTCGGGTCAAATTAAATTGAAATTTTCGCTTGATTTTAATAGATTCACTTATTGTGAGCTTGCTGCTTTGTCTTTTTGTCTCTTCATTGTGTTATTCTGAGTGCGAGATGGTAAGAAAGACAATGCGATTTTTGAACTACACAGGGTGCTTCTGAAAAGTGTTATAAGGAATTTTTAAGAGTTTTTTTTTTATTATTTTTTTAAATTAATATGTTAACAAATTTGTTAATAATCCTTAAAGATGCAAATATTTGAGCTAATCTGTGGATTTACTTTTTGAAAGAAAGAATCTATATTTTCCCGATTATCGACTCATTTTATTTATTATTATTATTAGAGCTCGAATTTTGAATTTTTTTTTAATTATTTGAATTTAATGAATATTTTGCATTTTTTTCGCATTTAATTGTGCTTTTTGAATATTTTATTCACTGTAGTAGGCTTTTTTTTTTGTTAATTTGACAATTCAACATTTTAATAGGCATACTAATTCGAACTATTTTAGAATTTTTGACTGTGAATTTTTTGAATATTTTGAATTTTTTGCATTTTTGTTTGAATTTTTTTGAATATTTTTTGAATTTTTTGAATTTTTTAAATATTTTTTTGGATATTTATTGAATTTTTTTTGAATATATTTTAAAATTTTATTTCATTTCTTTGAATATTTTTTTGAATTTTTTTTTCATTTTTTTGAATTTTTTTTTTCATTTTTTTAAAATATTTTTTTTAATTTTTTTTCATTTTTTTGAATATTTATTTGATTTTTTTTTTCATTTTTTTACATATTAAATTTAAATTTTTTTTGGATATTTATTGAATTTTTTTGAATTTTTTTTTTCCTTTTTTTACATATTCAATTTGAATTTTTTTTGGATATTTTTTGAATTTTATTGAATATTATTTTGAATTTTTTTTAAATTTTTTTTGAATATTTTGTTGAATTTTTTTTTTCATTATTTTACATATTCAATTTGATTTTTTTTTGGATATTGATTGAATTTTTTTGAATATTTTTTTGAATTTTTAAAAAATTTTTTTGAATTTTTTTTTGAATTTTTTTTTAAAATTTTTTTCAATATTTTTTTCATTTTTTTTAATTTTTTTTAATTTTTTTTTAATTTTTTGACTTTTTTTTTCATTTTTTTTCATATTCAATTTGAATTTTTTTTTGGATATTTATTGAATTTTTTTGAATATTTTTTTAATTTTTTAAAAAATTTTTTACATATTCAATTTGAATTTTTTTGGATATTAATTGATTTGTTTTGAATATTTTTTTGAATTTTTTTGAATATTTTTTTGATTTTTTTTTTCATTTTTTTTACATATTCAAATTCCGAGGCATAATTATTATAATTTTTTTAAAAAAGCTTGATTGTAATAAACAGTCTAAATACGTTATTTAAAGTAGAAAGAAAAAAAAGAAGGAAGAATACCCAAACTGCATAAAATTCTATATGTTTCCATACAAAATAGATAGGGAAACCAGCCAGACCCGGCTCTACAACCGAAGGAATATTTTTTTGAAGTTCATTTTGCGAGCAGGACCCTTTTTCAGATTTCTCTTCTTAAATCGAGGGAGAATTAAAATTTAAGAAGCTTCCAGGAAGCTCATTTCGGCTAGAATGAATAAGAACTAGAATAAAAGACCTGGTCAGACCTAGATGAGCAGCACATAGGTGACTTCATTGAAGAAACTTGGGTGACACTAAAATGAAGTGCGACAAAAAGATCAAAACTAACGGAAAATATCTATAGATTCTTGGATATCCGCTTGAGGTTACAAAGTGTTTTATGAAGAACTGATTTCCGCTTTAGGGGCTCTCTCCAGTTCTGTCAGAAATGAAAAAGAAATTAAAAAACTTCATATTAAAAACGCTCCAGAAATGTATCAGAAATATTCTCAAGGGTTTTTATATGAAGTTTTTTATTTATGTTTCATTTCTGATTGAGCTGGAGAGAGCCCCTTAGAGGCTAATTTCTCGTGATTAAACATAACTTTACTTTCAGCTACGTTCTTGCAGTTTGTTTATTAAATTATATTCGATCCAGACCTGCTGAACATTGAATATTTAACTAATGATTAATAAAATAAATATTTTTTTTCAATTTTGAATTCAAAAAATGATTATTTATAATTATTTAATATAATTAAAGGTAAAAAAATATTTAGGATTACAAAAAATCGAAATTATTTAAGAAATACTAAAAAATTAATCACGATTAAAATTTGATTACTTTGAATGTAGAAAAAATTCAATTCGATTAAATCAAAATTAGTTGAAATAAATACGAAATAGTTCAAAATATTTTAATTTTAATCGTTAATATTTTTTGATTATTTTTTTATTAATTTTCATTTTCTTATTAATAACTGAAACAGTCCCGTTTTGGACGATTTTTTCGTAATCTTAACGATTGAGAATTAAAAAAGGAGCAATAATCCTAACAGATTTTAATTTTATCTTGAATCCCGTAAAATAGGCAAAGATTTTTGATAATTTTTTCATAATCATTGGCAGGGCAACCAAAAATATTTAAATTGAGCCCTAAAAATATACATGTCAATATTTTGAAATGTTTCCGATGCTGTGTTTTTCTTCAAAACACGCCAATTTATACACCCCTTTTAGAAGGATGTTATCGAATTTTACGGATCATGAAAAGGCAGGAACTGAGTGCCACAGGCAAATATATTTAAATGCGTTGCTTTTTCCTTGAATATTGATGCATACTTTTAGGGCTCAATTTAAATATTTTTGGTTGCCCTGCTCATTAGCAGGGCTCGGATTTTGTTGAATTTTTTAAATTTAAAGCATACTTTATGGGGCATAAATTCTTTTTACGAACATTTTGCGAATAAATTTGGTGAAGTTGAATTCAAGCTGCTTTTCAAACTTCAAAAAATTCATATTGAAGTCAAAAATCGATTTGAATCTTAACTTAATGTGAGTTGAACAAATTTTGTACTCCATAAAGTATGCTTCAATTATATAAAAGTCTACAATATCCGAGCCCTGCATATTACTGTTTTAGGACATTTACAAATTTAAAAAATCCCTCATAACAATTGTCAATAAGTGTAAAGGTCAGAATTTTTGAGATCGAAATCGATTTTTGAATCAAAATAAAATAAATTTTAAATTTTGACATCAATTTTTTTTTTAATTTTTGTTTAAATTGCCAATGTCCCATTAGTCCACTTTATACACAAACCGAAATACCTATGAAAGTCAAGAGATGGACAATTTTTCTGCGGCCTTAGCAACACCCTTTATTTATTTTTCTTCATGCCTTTTTGGAAAATGTGCAAAAAAAAATAAAAGGAAATTAAAACGTTCTGAAAAAGAATTAAACAGCAAACGTAGAGTAGAGCGTAGAGAAGAAGAAGAAGAAGAACTAAGAAAATAAATATAAAGAATAAATAAAAAGACGAAAGACAGACTTAAATGTTAAAGGTCATGCTGTCATTATTTCAACAATGATACGAGGCGTTATTGTTTTATTTTAGAAAAGGGTCGGCGGATGAGTGGGACGGACGTTTGACGGTGGGGGGTGTATGATGTTAAAATGAGGCAAGAGTATTTACGGTGGCGGTGGAGCACAATAAAATCAAGAAGAGTAGAAAGCGAAGCGTCCAAGCAGAGCAGCATTAACTTTAACCCTCATAAACAAGTAATTGTGTTGAGTTTTGATGTTCGAGAGATTTGAAGGGGAGAAGATACTCGTAGAATGAGAGCAAGTTTTTAGCCGCGACACGGATACATTCATACATACATATACACATGCTGGGGAGCTATTAAGAGTAGTGAGCCGAGTCGAGTCGAGTCGAGTCGAATCGAAGGGGACCAAGTGGATTTTAATAAACGCCAAAGGCACGTATAGAGCAGGAAAACAATATCGCGTATATACGTGATGCCTTTTTTAAAGGTTCATAATGTTAAACTGCAATCTTGAAGATGACGATGGTGATGATGATAACAATTATAAGTAGATGATGATAATGATGATGCTAAGTTCTAGAAGATTGAAAGTTAAAAAAAAAAATATTTATTCTTAGGACGCTTTTGGTCTACTAACTGCTTGAAAATGAATTGAATGAATTGAATGAATTCTATGGAAAGTGTTGGAAGCAACTGTGATCAAAGTAGTCGAGGGGGAGGGGCAGATAACAGTTGTAGGAGCGAGTGCAATTTATCATTTCGTTTGTTTATTATGATAATGGGGCGTGTAAGTGTTGTTGTTCTTTGCATTGAGTGCTTTCAAAGTTTTCAGCTTGTTTGCGAAAGTAAAAGGGGAAACAGAGAGCGAGCAATAGAGAGTAAGACTGAGAGTGAGTGAGACCGAGAGTGAGTGAGAGTGAGGAGAAGTGGTGATGTTGAGTATAACAGGTAATCTATAAAAGAAAGGGGTGAGTGTTTTCCAACGCTGTTGCTTCTTAAAGCAATAATAAATGAAGCCTTGAGAAAGAGAATTTTATCATCGTCTTATTATCACCTTTTGGGATGTGAGTCCTTGCAATAAAATGAATTATTTCCCCTGTAGATAAGAAGCTCATAAGATCGAATAAAATGAAAAATTCATTTTCAGTATTTTTAATAATCGACTTGCTTTCTCAACTTCCCCCTCAAAATGTGCTAATGTGTCGAACGTGTTCGCCCAAGCGGTGACAATGACAGAAACTCCCTGTGCAACAAAAGATTCATATCGTTGTGCACATCTAATCAGATGTAATCGAAAGCGTGAAAATGGATTTTTCCTAAACGTTTTTCTCATATATTTAATTTTCGGAAAAACTCCTCGTTTCCCCCTTTATTTTATCGTGTTATTGTTGTTCTTGTTTTGTTGTTCGTTTGTTCAGCTTTTCATATGCCGAATGATTTTCTTGCTTGTGACATTGGCCATGGATAATGGTGCGATAGAAAAGATTCCATCCTATTGTGCCTTATTCCCTTCATCGTCTTCTATTTCTTCTATTAATAGCTTTTCTTCTATCGATGGAAATTCTATGCGTTTTCTCGCTTTCCACTCACTCACTCCGCTGCGTTGTCTTTTTCATCGTATGTATTTTCGGTTGTTGAGAGTTTTGTAATTTATTTGTTTGGCTTATTGTGTGACATTTATCAATTTCTGAGTGAGCAGCGTTCGTTCGCTTCTCCATGTGTCTCATACGTGGGTGTGTACATTTCGGCTGGGGTTTTAATGGGTCGCCGCCGATGATGGCACCACTTCAAAGGGAAGAAAAAAAAAATTCCCGCATTCCCCTTCCGTTAACCTCAGCAGCATTTTTATAAGCGTTATAAATTAGTGTAAATGTTTTTTTCATGGTGATAATTGAAAAGTAATTGATTTGTTTCCGAAAGTCCCACAAAAATAAAAGCGATTTAATGAAAATCCATTTGCGTACACTTTAAGTGGGATTATATTGTCACATTGAAGATTATTCGGGTGTTTTGGTATATAGCGTTATAAGATTAAAAAATTCAGTTTATCTTTCATTGGAAATTCCATGTTATTTCATTGGCCATTGAATTGATCCGCACAGATTTAAAAAATTTTATTCTAGTAAGAAAAAAATTACACTACTCGGCTCTGGATGAATCGTCTCTTCACATCCCGTAACCAATTGAAAACTTTCAGGGTAAAATCCTTATATACACCGAGAGAACATTTTTTGGTTCTAAACATATTCAAATTAGACAGACTACAAGCAGTACTAGGTAGTACACTTTCCAAACTATGGTTTAAACTCGCGTCTTGTATCACTTTAGGCCTAAACGAGGTGTTGAAACTCGTGTTTGCCATAGGAAAATTAAACTATTCGTCTCAAGTGTTTAGCCTCTTTAACACCTCGAGACATTGGATACACTCGAGAGGAAATGGTATAAGGTTAACTGAAAAATAGGCCCTAAATAACTGAGGGGCAACCGTTAATTCTTAGCTTTTATGATGTAGTAAAGGTCAATTCAACCGTACAAACACAGTCAAGTGGATATCAACTACCTGATGCTTGTCATATAACACTGAGGATAAATAACTGTCACCAGCGACTGCAAAAATTATTTGGAAAATGCTTTGAGTTTTGGTATTGGACTTTCCTGAATCTATTGATGAGAATAAATTTTAAATAGTTTCTTACTTAATTTTCTATTTAAATCTTTTTCTCGTTTCATCTTTTTGAATTGCGCCTCGGCGAGCCTTAACCGCTGACGCTCCACGGATTAACCATTACGACTAAACGAACGAAGGTTAAGTTGTTTGTCAAAACCCGACTAGATGTATAGTTAAACTCAAGTTTGGGAACGTGCTAAGGAATTTTTAACTCCCAAAATTTTATGCTTGAAAATGAAAACCTAAAACAGAAGTTATAAGTCAATCTTAAAAAATTTAGGAGAAAATTCTGTCTTCCAAAATACTACAAGTAACCAAAAAATAAAGGCCCTCCGAAAAAAAAAATCGAGGAAAAATTCTACATCTGGCGTAAGCTCGATTGCACACATACCTCTTTCCTCAGCCTGAAAAATGTTTAAAACATTACCTTAACAAAAATTCCTGCCGTTTTCGTTGTTCTAGCTTGGATATCTATTTATACCTTATCTGTACTTCGACTTAGCTTCTAAAACTTGAGATTATTATTAAGCACAAAATTTTCGCGGATAGTGAGCATGGTCAAGTTTTAACCGTTAGAGGACATTTTGTCTAGCAGCGAAATACTCAATTCAAAATAGTGAAAATCACATTTTTGCGAATTTCGTGAATGGTGGTCTTGATAAAATTTTAACCCTTAGAGAAAATTTTGTTTAGCTGCGAAATACTCAATTCAAAATAGTGAAAATCAAATTTTCACGAATTTCGCGGATGGTGGTCTTGATCAAATTTTAACCGTTAGAGGACATTTTGTTTACCTGCGAAATACTCAATTCAAAATAGTGAAAATCAAATTTCTGCAAATTTCGCGAATGGTGGTCTTTATCAAATTTTAACCCTTAGAGAACATTTTGTCTAGCTGCGCAATACTCAATTCAAAATAGTGAAAATAAAATTTTTGCGAATTTCGCGAATGGTGGTCATGGTCAAATTTTAACCGTTAGAGGACATTTTGTCTAGCTGCGAAAACCTCAATTCAAAATAGTGAAAATAAAATTTTTGCGAATTTCGTGAATGGTGATCATGGTCAAATTTTAACCGTTAGAGGACATTTTGTCTAGCTGCGCAATACTCAATTCAAAATAGTGAAAATAAAATTTTTGCGAATTTCGCGAATGGTGGTCATGGTCAAAATTTAACCGTTAGAGGACATTTTGTCTAGCTGCGAAAACCTCAATTCAAAATAGCGAAAATAAAATTTTTGCGAATTTCGCGAATGGTGGTCATGGTCAAATTTTAACCGTTAGAGGTGATAATTGAAAAGTAATTGATTTGTTTCCGAAAGTCCCACAAAAATAAAAGCGATTTAATGAAAATCCATTTGCGTACACTTTAAGTGGGATTATATTTTCACATTGAAGATTATTCGGGTGTTTTGGTATATAGCGTTATAAGATTAAAAAATTCAGTTTATCTTTCATTGGAAATTCCATGTTATTTCATTGGCCATTGTATTGATCCGCACAGATTTAAAAAATTTTATTCTAGATAAGAAAAACATCCCATACTCGCTCTGGATGTATCGATCTCTTCACATCCCGTAACCAATTGAAACTACTTTCTATACAAATACTATAATATAGAAGACCATGTTTTTTAATGGTTCTAGATGCTTGTCAATTATGACAGACTTACGGCAAGTGCCTGAGGTAGTACCCTGTCAAACTAATGGAGTAAATCGCGATCTTGTATCACTTTCACTTGCAAAGTGATCATTGGAAATGTAGGAAACATAGGTAGAAATTTGAAACTATTCTTCTCTTATAATTAGGCCCTTCGAGAAGAATTTCGAGACGGGGGAGCAGCCCTGTAGCGAGGGTGGTGGAAAAGGGGGATTTTCCTTCGGGCCCAGGCTTTCTGAAGGGGGAGAACTTCTTCCTTTCAATCACTTTGAGAATTATAAAAGCATATAAGTAAGTGCTGGATATCCGGACTCACTCGTCTTGATCATGTTCCAAACGTAGACATCCGTAGACGCTATGGAGTTGCGCCAATTATTGGGAAAATGCGAGAAGCAAGGCTACGCTGGTATGGACACATCCTGAGAGCAAATGAGGAGACTTCTTTTGGCAAAGGAAGGCTACGCACTGAAAATTCAAGGTAGCTGAATGGACACAATAAAATGGGACCTAGAGGCTGTAGGACTTACCTCGGATGATGCAACCGACAGAACAAAATGGAGGAACTGGTCGCGTTTTGCGGACCCCGGGATAGACCGGGATAGTTAAAAACGCAAGAAGAAGAAGAAGATATTAAATGCTAAGATATAGCATTAGAGGTAAATAAAACAATCCGGAAGACCTGGAAGGTTATCGGGGCCTATTGAAAATAATTTAAAGTTAACGGCAAGAAATTGAAATTTCCTAAAAGGGTGACCAATCTATTTGAGGGCCCTCCGAGAAGACCGACCTCGGAGGAAATATTCCCTACTCACTCGTTCTCGGCAGGGTAACTTGTCAATAACAATAACCCCAGATAGATCCCCATAATTCGATCGTCCGAAGATCAGAATAATAGGTTCTGGTATACCTGACAGGTGTACCTACTATTTTTTAATACATATTTAGATCATCAAGTTAATCTTTTACGGAAGTATCAGAAACCACTCAGTTTGATCCGATACCCGATGAAATTATAATACCTATTAGAGTCCGACCGAAGTCAAAATTTTCAACCGAAACCGAACCGAAACCGAAGGTTCGGTCGGACTCTAATAGCTATAGGTAGTGGTGAATTTTGATCGAGCGAGTGCAGGATCGGCCCCCTTGCGGGAAGCTGAGTTCCCTTAAACAAGTACTGTCCCAAAAAGATGAGCTTTTTGTATTCTTCATAGTTACAAAAATGTCGGTTTATTTTTCATCTACCTACAGGAGGGTGTGGGCTTTAAAACTTTCAGAAATATACCTATAAGTGCATAAATGTTTTCCCGCGTTCCTTTATGATTCATCACATTTGATAGGGAGTTCTAACCCCTATAATCACTCCTTTCGCACACCCTCGATCGAAGAGTCAAAAGATGACGAAAACTTAAGTCAATTTACACACTCGCTTTGCATTATAACTCAAATGTTATCACACCTCGTTTCATCAAGTACCAAGAGTCTTCAAAACGAATTGGTGCCCGAAAAAGTCCCCGAACTTGAACCCACAAGTAACGCAAGATATCCAACTATTTATTTGTGAAGAATAATGAATAACCAAACAAAGAAACGAAAGCCAAATAAGCCCGAGAAACGAAAGAATCGGCTAAACGAACGATCAGACGACACACGCCACACACGACAATCAACATTATCCGATAAAATACTGAAGGCTGGAAGACACTTGAATAAACAAGCAGCCGAAGAATATCACAAGAACTGTGAACTGGCGGATTCGAAGAAAAAAAACCTGTTCTAAGTTTTGACAGAAGACTTCAGCTTAAATGCACTTGTAAGAACACGTCATACCTTGGAGAGACACTCTCAAAGAGGTCTCAAAGTCCGTTCCAAATGATTGGATTTTATTTTATTGGATTACTTTTGAGGTTAAACTTTTCAAATCCCAACTAATTGAATTCGAAATTTGATGGGCCCGACTGAGCCAAAAGCGAATTCTAACGTGAAAACCGAATCTTGTATGAAAGAAATTTGGGGCCCGGGGGATTTTTTTCCGGGTTTCTCACAGAAATGTGCGACCAAAAAAAAAAACCTAAATCCCCTTGCCAATTGTGGGCCGCTTCATAAAGCCCGGGCCCGGAGAAAATCCCCCTTTTCTACCCCCCTCTCTACAGGCATGATGTGTCCTCATCAATGATTTTCTGATGTGTCCCCATCAATGATTTATGCTCTTTAGCCAAACTTGGCTTAACATACTATACAAGAAAAGAGGTCAATAGCGTTCGGTTAGTTTCTAAGCGTTCAATTCGTATTCGTATTTCGGCTTTCTTGTTCTCATGATTGATCTCGGTGACTGTAGTATGTCATGTGCTGTATGTCATCCATAACAACGCCTCTGTCTTTGACCCGAATGGTTTCGTCGTATATCGATTATGATTTATGTTCAGTTGAGGCTGCAGAAGAAGGTGCCTCACCTGCCAAATTGTCTTGGGGTTTAGTAAAGTCTTTCAAGAATCGAAGTGGAGAAGAAACGACGTTGACCTTATTTTCTTCCGAATCTTTCCAAATTCGTTTTTATTGTCATGATATCTGTCTCTTTTTTTGTTGTTTTTGTTTCGATTTCATTTCCTTATCGTCTCGATTTCAAATTTAATGAGGCTTACTCTCTTCTCCGTTTTCCCATTTTGTGTTTTTGTTTTTTTTTTTTGATTTTTTTTTGTTTTGTTTATATTAATCGGAGCTAATGCATATTTATGTTGTGCTGACCTATTCATGAACGCTGTCGCCTTATGCTTTTCGTTCATCTTTATCAGTTGCTTCATTATGAATTGGAAAATTGTCCGCGTCGGCAGATTAGAACGCCACTTTGAAGGGAGAATTCATAAGAAATTTATTCATTGTATTTATAAGAGCGCTTTTCAATTAAAAACTACTATTTGATTTGATGTGTACTTTTGATTCGTAAATTGCTGTTGTAAGCTCATTTATAAGAGCTTTGATGTAGAAAAGAGGGATTTTGTTTTATATTTTTCTGCTGTTAGGGATTTCTGTTCTGCGAGTATACTTAAATCTTAAGGGGGTCTTCTCATTGAAAACCCGTTTTTTGGACCCTTTTTAAAAAAATTCTTATTTGAAAACGCAAAGAATAATTGAAAATTTTTTTTATTTATTGTATTACAAAAGGTTCAAAGTAAATAAAAAAATTTTTTTTGCCTCGATACGTGGGCTGTTCAAAAAGTAATGAGACTTCAAAGTTGGTGGTGAAAAAAAAGGTGTCGTCACGGCGGCCACGATTCCGGGTCTCCGGAGCGTCCGAAATGGAAAAAAAAACGGGGTTATAATCAGTATAGATGTTATTCTCGGGTGAACCTCAAGCTTAATTTTGTGATTTTTTTGACAAAATGGCGGCCATTCAAAAAAAAATTTCAATTTTGGGCTTTTTTTTTGTAGTTTAGTGTAAAAAAAAAATAGTAAAAACTTTTTTAAAATTATGGTCGAGGTTCACCCGAGAATGGTGACAATTCTGCGTCGATTCCACTTTGTTTCATGAAAATCGGTTCAGTTGAACTGGAGATATCATGGCCGCCAGTTCGAAAAACGTGGTTTCGAGATAAACGCGTTTAAAGTTTGAAGCAACGCAAAAATTACTCGTTTTAGCGCAGATCTTGCTCGACAAAGAAGGCTATATCCTCTAAACTATTTCGAATTTCAAAAATTCCATTTAGGGGCATATTCACAACTACCCAAGCTATAAATAAATGCAAAAATAAAGTCGAAAAAAAAGTTGCTCAATGAGAAGACCCCCTTAAGCTTAAAATCCAATATTGCGAGAACTTGATGCGAGACGTCGCGCAAATATGAAAGTTCTGCGTCGCGCAGATGATAGCATAATTTCACTTCTAGTAATGCAACATTTGAACCAAGTACCAATCTAACAAGTACCGAGTACTCATAAAAATTATTCGTTATCACTTATGTTCTCGCTTATGACGGCTATAACTGCTGCTGAACTTGTTCACTACTTACTTTTTTTTTATTTTCAAACAAATTTTGCTTTAAGTTTTTAAAATTACCAACAAATTTTATTTGAATATTTTTGGTTTCACTAGTTTTAACGAGTACTTAATAGCGAGAACTTGAAAAAATATCTACATCATTAGTTTTCAAATTGCCTCGCGACGAGAAATATTCAATTTTTCGAACTTTTCTCCCTACGAGGTCTCGCAGTGCGATACATTGGAGCTTGAGCCATACGATTGAATGTATTGAAATATTTGAGCGTCTCGCCCCGGTGTCTCGCATCGGGCTCTCGCAATATTGGATTTTGGGCCTTAGACTTGTATTTCATTTAACCCTGATGTGAGTGACAAGGTACCCGGGTACCTTTTCCATCTCCAAATGTATTTTTTTCTGGTATTAGGAAGGGGTCTATAAAACTGAAAGTCTGGGAAAATATATTGTGCTATATTTTCTGCATATCGATGAAAAATTCTCATTTAGTTTAAGGTACCCAGGTATCCGGTACCCAGGTATCCGAAAGGCGCTCAAAGTGTCCTTAAAATAGGTTCAATAATACAGGAAGCTATAGGAGTCACCTCGAATGATGCGGCCGATAGAGCAAAATGGAGGAGCTGGACGCGTTTTCCGTACCCCGCGATGGGCCGGGAGATTTCAATACGCAAGAAGAAGAAGAAAACTGGAAGCATTTAAGACTCTCCTATATTCAACATTCCTTTCCATTTTGATCGAAATAAGATTCTTGATCGAAATGAACAGAAATAATTAAAATTGCAAAAATTACATAGCAGAGATCTATTTTATAACACGTATAATTCTCAAGTGGTTTATATTTTTTAGGATTGTGCTATAAAATGGCAGCACATTTGTAGAACTTAATAAATTGCTGCGAGGTTAGGGTTTTTTGTATTTTCTCAAGAAACAATTTGGAGTATTTCTCCTTTAAAGTTATTTTTAGGGTAAAATATTTTCTAATTTTTCCACCTATTTTTTATTTTTAATTTTCAATTTACAATCTAATTATCTCTTAATAATAAGCAAATTGTAGGATAATAATAGAAACTTAATTGGGGTTGGTCTCCTTGAAGACCAATGCTCAAAATTGTTGTCAGTCTTAAATCAAGAGATTCAAGACATCTTAGTGCAGCCCTGGATTCATTATCGAAGTATCTTACAGTAAATCCTGTTTTACTCTTTACAGAGTAACTATTCAAAAAGTACTATTTTTATGGCATTTTTATTTCGATTTGAAACTGCTTTTTTCTTAGCTCGCAACGATAAATTCTACTTTTAGTTCGGTTTCATATTGGTTTTTGGGGGGAGATCACTTGCCCGACGTAAAAGCGCTCAATTTTAAGCAAAATCATGACCACAAATTGAGCAAAGTTCCCTCCATTAATGGCGGGGTTTCCTTTTAGGGTAAACTATTTGTCTGGTTAGGGATTCTTTCAATTATTTTTTGTTCTCTTGAAATAAAAATCGAATTGAGCTTCTCTTTTAGCCATTCTTAGATGGTTTTTTTGTTCTGTGAAAATTTCTTTTCTTTCTTTTTCACTTCCCTTGCCTTTTTATTTTGACAGCCAAGTGTATTCAAATGTCTTTCATTTACCATTAAGATATAACAACAACTAAAATCTTAACCAAAGAAAAGAGTTTGTGATCAACTGGTTGTCCTTTGTCCCTTCAAAGATTTGCCTTCGAATTCTGATAATTCGATTTTAATCGATTTTATGTTCAATTTAGAATTTCCATTGAGGGTATTTTTTTCCATTCAAAGCAATCAAATTTTGTTTTCTTTAATAAGTAAAAAAAAAATATTGATTAAAAATCTTTTTGATTAAAAAAAAGAAGGAAAATTATAAAGGTAATAATAATGATTAATTAGTAGTTCATAAAACATTATTTATAACCGTTATCATCCCAGTTTTTGAATAGAACAAAAATCTTGTCAAAATCACGAATAGAATTGAAGAATGATTTTCCTCAGTGTAAAAGAATCCCAAGAATACCAAGCCCAAGAAGAGATTTGCTTTGCTCTAAACTTTTAATAACTCTCCAAAGTTTGATAATGAAACGAATGCAAAAAAAAAAAAAATAAATAAAGAGTCAAATATACTCCTAAACCGAACTTAAACGATGGACCGATGGAACGTCGAACAATGAGCAATAGCAAGAATAATCATGATAAAGCAAGAAGAGTTCAAAAGTTGTGTGTGTATGGCTTAAGTCATTGAATTTTCCTTTCAACAGAGCAACGCATTCATTCTATTCGGTTCTCTGATAAGAGTGAATCTGAATGTGAATCTAAAAATGCAAACACACTTCGAATCGAATTTATTTAAAAATAAACGCATCCGAAACGCTTACATCCGCGCTTTTGCTGTTTGCAACAAACAAATCCCCGGCAACGCGCCCGATTTTTCGTGTACATACATACATACATATGTGTGTTCATTTTCGTTTTCATTTTCGTTTTCATGATTTGATTTTCCTTTTGATTTTCCTCTATGGATTTTAGCTGCAAGCGCGCAGAGGCTGTAAGCGATAAATTTACACAACACGTAAAGGCATCAAAACACACAAATTACAGAAACGTGCCGCCACACAGTTGCCGACAGCAGCCAACAGTTGAAGAGAACGCCTACCGCATCTCCCGTTGACGATGACGATGACAATGACGACGCTCATGATGATGATGATGACGATGGTGATAGCGTTGATAATGAAGTTGAGCAAACGTTGCCCATAGATTTTCGCTATTGTATTGCATCGAGTGAATTTTCTCATCGTTGCATATTCATAAAACGAACACATGCCGAGCAATGAGCTAAAACGCTTTCGTATATTAATAGAACATATTGTTGTTTATTGTGTTGTGTTGTGGCGCGCGTGTATTCGACTCTAGAGAACGTGTGAGAGTTTTCGTTTTTTTGCGAACTTGCAATGCTCTCAGAGCAAAGCTGAGTCATACTGAGCCATTCGTTTGGCTTTGAGTGAGAATTTTTTTTTTTTTGTCTCTCAATATTGTGTTGCTGTGTGTGGTGTGGTGTGACTTGGGGAAATGCAATCTACTGAGAGTGTTTTTTTTCTTCTCGTCTTCTTTAATTTTTCTATAGCAGCGCAGATCTGGTGGAGCTAGTACGTTTTCAATGAACAGTGTTTGTGTGTGTGTGTGCGTGTGTGTTTTCCTCGTAGCAGCCGTGTCCGTGCGTTACGATATGACTTTTTGTGTTCAGGTATGTGCAAAGAGTTGAAAGATTTTTGCTTAAACATCATTTGAGCCAATTTTGAGTTGGCAGTTTTGTTTATGCCGTCGTCATCGCCGTTGATTGCGTTGCGCGTCGTTATCGTCGCGTGCTTTATGCATTTCATTCGTGCGTGAATTGTTGACAACAAAATAAAGAATGATATGTATATCCATTTAAATGATAATAAAATCATTTAGCAAAATAATAACAATTTGAAATAAATAGTTTGAAAAAAAAACAAGTGACCGGGAAATTATTTAACAGAAAAATCGAATTTCAAAACGTTTAAAAAGAAAATAAATACTTATAAGATTTTTTATTTATTTTCTTTTGTCCAAGAATTCTTTTGTTAATTAAATTTGGCGTTTCATACGTGTTAATTGCAAAAAAAATAAAAACAAAAAAAATTAAAACAACAAACTCAGAACAACTTTCGACGTTTTAACAAATTTCGGCGGGTTTTTATTTAAATTTTTTTTTTGGTTTCCGTCGGTTTTTCTCGTACGTCCAAAATGACTCAATGACTCGCTGAATTCTCCCATGGTCTTGTCTTGTTCATTGATTGGGATTAAATATTTATATAAAATTTTGAAAGCCCTTGATCGATCACTGCAAGTTGTATGAGAAGCACAGTGGATTTTCCTCATTACGCATACGACGCTCTGACCCGCTCTACAGCGCTTACATTTTGAGAGTAAATTGAATTTTTAAGAAGCCTTCTGTTCGTCTTTAAATCAGTAATCATCAGTCATTCATTTGATTTCTTCTGTTCATTGTGCGGTTAAACGGTGTATGCAAAAGTGATAAGATAGTAAAAGTAAAACCTACAAGTGCAGTAATATGTACTAAAAATAAACTTTCGTCATTGCGTTGTTCCTTTTTGATTGTGTTTGGGCTTCGATTGCTGATAGCCACCAACAACAAAACATCCGATTAAGCTACTCGGCGCTGTAGAATAATCAATTTCAATTAACAATTAACAGGAAAAATTACATACATATTGGTACATACATACGTACATAGAAAAAATATAACAAAAAATAATCCTTTCAAAATGCATTCATGAAAAAGTTTTATGTGAACGAAAAAAAAAAAACGCTTTGCTTTTAATTGGAAAATTAAATTAAATTAAATTATTTCAAAAATAAAAAAAAAAATAATTAAAAAAATAAATAACGTTTCAATCTAAAAGAGAAAAAAAAAATTTCGTTTTTGAATTCGGTTTGCCGTCGGAAATTGTTTTTTGAAAGCCATCACCACATTTTTCCATCAAAATGTTTCGAAGAAATAAATTCAAAATAAAATCATTCAGTCCAACTGAGTGCAAATGATATGAAAAAGTGTTAAAAGAAATGTGTTTTTAGACAAATAATCGAATTGAAAGTACTAAACCACATTGAAACACACCTATATAAATAATAAAAAAATATATATAATATATATATTCGAACAATAGAATATAGAGAGGAGCTTTTAGAATTCACAAAAGTAAAGCGAATTTAACGGAGACAATAAGCGAAGAAGCCAGCTTCAAAATGGACTGCGATTATTCGAAATTTTTATACAAACGTGAGTAAAATGAACCAAATTTCGATTGTCTTTTTATCTTCGCATAATCAATTCTTAATCGAATATTGAACTGCAATTAGGCGGTTTTTTTTTGAGGCTATACCTATTAAAAAATTAATTTGATTCAAGCGAATGAAAAAATGCCGACGGACAAAAATTATTCGCCACTCTCGAGAAAGAAAGTTCAATTCCATTTCATTCAAATGTGATAGGGAGAATTTATGGAGGGAAATGATGTTGAATATAGCGAATTGATAGGTAATGAATAAACTTTCCGGATGGGAAAGAGAATCCATTGTAGCTAATCATGATGAAGAATAATTAAAGAACCAATTAGACCTAGTGAAAGGTGCCGATTAGACAGAAAAATTGATCTATTCGAATGGCTAAATTTATAGGAATTTATAACATTTTATTGTTTATATCATTATGTCTTCCAAACCAGCTTGTGGGAGTCTAAAAGTAACCTTTGAAACTCGTATCGATTTTAAGAAGTCTAGGCAATCGCCCTCTATTTGAGCACCTTCAATGTGCTTTAAAAGAACAATAAAGGACTCTCAAAAAGTCCCAGAGCTGCGAGAATGACTCTTAATTTTCCTAATGAAATTTAAATAGGAATAAGAGTTTATATGAGTCAGTGTTGGTAAATGGAAATTTCAGCAGTGTACCTCAAATGGTCCATTTCGTACTCAAGATATAGTAAAGTGTCCTATTGATAGGTACAACGAATTGTGCAGGTTGATACATTAAATGCCAAATTCAGTAATGTATCACCAAGCAGACATGCTATTTTGAAATTTGAGTAAGTTCTAAATCTGATAGACATGGTTCATTTAAAGCAGATTTATTCCATACCAATTCTAATGGAAATGGGATCGTAAGAAGGTAATTAACTCCGAACGAAGAAATTTTAAATTCACCTCTATTTGAACACCGTCAATGGAGTAATCTATTCAATTTTTTTAAATATTATTTTAAATAGTGAAGAGCTTATATGAGTCAGTGTTGGAAAATGGAAATTTCAGTGTGTACCTAAAATGGCCCATAAATTGTACCTAAATATAGTAAAGTGTACCTAATATAGGTACCCCGCAGGATTTTTGTTCATAAATGGTAAATTCATTAATGTTTTCACCGAAGACATCAAGGGAAAAATTTGAGTACTTCTCAAATCTGATGACATGGTCATTTAAAGGAGATATTTTTCATACCAATTCTAATGGAAATGTCATCGAGAGAAGGTGTTATTCACTCCCGAACGATGACATTGTCTTGCAAAACGCGAGGTACCTACTGATACGATGGAGTAATCTATTCCAATTTCGATGACCAATCCGTGACATATATTCTTATGACGGCCAATGCCGCTTCTGTGTAAATTTAATGAGAATGAGTTGCAATAGAATCAGGAGTAGTCGCGGATAACCACAGAAGAGCTTTCACCATTTCATTCACTAACAAAATTTCTTCATCTTGAAATTGTACCTAAAATGGATAAATTGTACCTAATGTGTACCATTGAAGTGAAAAAGGGCCGAAAAAGGTACGAATTACACCTACTTTTCCAACGCTGATATGAGTCATGTTCGATGTCCGAAATGATAAAAATACAAGTGGGAAATTTTTTGAAAATAAGATGAGAAAATTAAATATCTAAATGAATATCGACTGCTATCAATGAAGTCGAATTTATTAGATTTGATACAGTAAAATTAATAAGTTCATTTAGATATGTATTTAATTTTCTCATTTTATTTTCAAAAAATTTATTAGACATATAGGGTACCAAATTAAAGGAAATCGATTCAGCATTTTGAATAAAATAAAAAATTTGGGTGTTAATTGGACACTTTTCATACCAAAATGGCTTCGAAAGTAAAAAAATTTAATTTTTCACTTTGATCGTTTATTTTTCACTCAATGAGTCAAATTTTTACCATCAATTTAATTTTTCCTAAAAGCACATACAATTGGCTTTCAAACTGCATTTAAGTTCTTGTTCTACGATGAACCATTTTTGTGGGAGAATTATTTTTCTTGACTTACTGCCTAAAATCTTTAAGGCACTATAACTCCTCAGGGGTGCATTTGCGACCCCCCAATCCCACACGATTTTTTGTTAGTTCTGACCTCCTCTATCAGCTCCGGACCGGTTGACATTCAGAAACGGAATAATAATATTTCTCAAAATAATGAGGAGGTGCCATTATGACTCTTCGTTGTACTGAATTATTTTCCTTACAAGGAGGATTTTTCGATTTCTTATATCCAAAAAATAATTTTAAGAGATCATAATGACTCCTCTTTCGAAAAATATTATAAATGTCCAAGAAGCTTGAAGTGAAACGAAGGAGGAGACAAATTCAGCATCATAGAATACCAAAGCAGTTGTCCATATTTTTGATTATTCTCTTCTACTGAGCAGCACTTCTTTTCATTTAAAATTTCTCAGATTTGTCGATTCAACTTCGAGGAGGAAGAACACTGAAAAAAAGGAGCTGTATGAAAAAAAAAAAAACTCTTTTCAGCTTTGTTGTAACTTTTCTATTCATAATTTTCGTTACTCAAAGACAGAAAGTTTTTAATTTTACGGTTTTTTGAATTCATTAACACAAATTTGAAATGTTTAAAGGGGAAGAAATGAACTTTTGAATGTCGAAATGATGAGGCATTGGTAGCCAATCTACGAGTTCATAAAAAATTGTTGAAGTCTTCTTCGGTTTTTCTAACTAATTTTGCTTTGTTTACAAGAGATTTTTAGAGGAGATGCAACTTCCCTTGAATCCCAAAATAATTCAAATAGAAATTCGATAGAAATTCATGAAAAATGCCTATGAGTCCTTCACATTAAAAGTCAATCCTTGGTGTGCATAGATTCCCACAAAATATGCGAATTTTTCTTAACTTGAATCAAATTGACTACAAAAATGGCATAATCCCAAAATTTATCTTCTCATAGAATACTCTTATAATCCTTTTTCTACCACGAAATATAGAGCTCCCGAAAAAAAATCTCTCAGTGATAAAATTTTGATAAGAGTTCTTTTTCCTTTAAGGGGGTCTTCTCATTGAGCAACTTTTTTTTTCGACTTTTTTTTTGCATTTATTTATAGCTTGGGTAGTTGTGAATATGCCCCTAAAAGGATTTTTTGAAATTCGAAATAGTTTAGAGGATATAGCCTTCTTTGTCGAGCAAGATCTGCGCTAAAACGAGTAATTTTTGCGTTGCTTCAAACTTTAAACGCGTTTATCTCGAAACCACGTTTTTCGAACTGGCGGCCATGATATCTCCAGTTCAACTGAACCGATTTTCATGAAACAAAGTGGAATCGACGCAGAATTGTCACCATTCTCGGGTGAACCTCGACCATAAATTTAAAAAAATTTTTTACTTTTTTTTTTTACACTAAACTACAAAAAAAAAACCCGAAATTGAAATTTTTTTTTTTGAATGGCCGCCATTTTGTCAAGAAAAATCACAAAATTAAGCTTGAGGTTCACCCGAGAATTACATCTATACTGATTATAACCCCGTTTTTTTTTTCCATTTCGGACGCTCCGGAGACCCGGAATCGTGGCCGCCGTGACGGCACCTTTTTTTTTCACCACCAACTTTGAAGTCTCATTACTTTTTGAACAGCCCACGTATCGAGGCAAAAAATTTTTTTTTATTTACTTTAAACCTTTTGTAATACAATAAATAAAAAAAGTTTTCAATTATTCTTTGCGTTTTCAAATAAAAATTTTTTTAAAAAGGGTCCAAAAAACGGGTTTTGAATGAGAAGACCCCCTTAAGAAAATTGAGTGGAAAATGAAAAAAAATTCGAATCAAAATTGTTTGAGTTGTGTCACTTTAAGACTGCACATTATCCGACGGCGATAATTATGCTGGCAATAACGCTATTTCGAAAATGGAATAAATTTTAAATGCTCGCGACGTTGGCATTGGAAAGTCGGAAAAAGCGCGCCTGTCCGAAGCACACAAAGCCGCAACAAAACGTTCCGCACTCGGAACTGCATGATGATGCAGTTGGGGGAACTTGACTTTTCCGTATTTTTGCATAAATCAAAATTCAACAAACGTGCATCCCCAATAGCAAAGGCCTCAATCTGTGCACCGCTATCTTTTTCTTTTCGCACAAACCACATACAAATATGTGTGTGTGTCTATCTGTCCGAGGACAGAGCCTTTCGACTCGAGTGCATCTAACTTGATGACTATTCCAAAAGCAAAAAAAAAAAAAACAGAAACCCTCGCAGACCCAAAAGGCCGAAAGCCCAAAGGTGAAATATTAAGAAAAATGATTTTTCCGCGCATGAAAAACGCCGACGGCGAATGTAGCCGCCACCAATGTGGCTGCGGCGGCGGTGGCTGTAGCCAACTATCCATCATTTTTTTTTGTTTTTTTTGTTAGGAAGAACGATTCAGGCACTAAATGTAAACTCAACGCGTAAATACGCTTAAGCCGAAACGAGTGGATCTTCCCGTTGATGATGGGACGCGTGGGGCCGCATGTGAATGTGAACATGAATGCTTATCTCTCCCAAACGTTTGGCTTTCGTTTTTTCTTCTCCCTCTGGATTTGGACTGTTTTCTTTTGTAAATGTTGGCCTTTTTTCGGTAACTCAGATGGAACACTATGGATGAACGTTGATGCCGTTCAATTGTTGGCACGCTTTTTGCCCTCGGTACCCCCTCGCAAAAAAAAAGAAACAGCCGCTAAAAAACGCTAATTCCCCGTAATTAGCTCAAGCTTTTTCCGCCTTTTTCATTTTTTCAAATCTTTTTTCTTTGCCTTTATTTTTTTTTTTTTTTTTTTTTTTTTTGGTAGTACCTATTACCGATGTTTACTTTCAAGTGTTGTGTTTTCGTTTCCCAATGATGCTGGTTTTTTGTTCGTCTTTTTTTTTTGGGGCGATTGTTCCAAGCCCACACGAGTGTCAGCAGCATTAGCACATCTCAAAGCTGCAATGATTTTTCCGCCCTATTGATTTTTTTTTGTGTGTTTATTTCAAGTTTTCGAATGATTGATATAATCCTTTTCGCATCGCGATTACACCGATAGATAGATACCCACTTCAAACGAAAGAGCGGATAATACTTTCAAGTGGAATTTGGGTAAAAAGTAAAAAAATTTTTGTTATTGTTCGTATGATTCGCGTCGCTATTCTAGAGTCTCAAGAGTGACAAAATGAAAATATCGTGACACTTGTTATTTTTATGATTCATAA
This sequence comes from Chlorops oryzae, assembly GCA_020466095.1. NCBI lineage: Eukaryota > Metazoa > Arthropoda > Insecta > Diptera > Chloropidae > Chlorops > Chlorops oryzae. The sequence goes on along the minus strand of CM035808.1, from coordinate 7,363,604 downwards.
CTCGGTGATCTTTTTGTTGATGACCTTTTCGAATAGAGTTTGAATGGCAAGTTGTTTCGAATCATGGTGACATGTGTCACCAATAACCTGTATAAGATAGTGTAATAGAATTTAACAATCGTAATTCATTTAGATTCATCGCTGTTGCTCCATCGAAAGTCTGTTCTACATTCAGTCGGAGCTTTTTTATTCGCTTCGAATTTACATTCCAAGAAAAGTGAAGTTCTTTCGATGGATAATTTTAATATTAATTGTAATTTTTTTTTTCAAGCAGATCTTTTCATATATTATTTCGTTTTACTGGGGAAAATTTTTACGCAACAATTTATTCGGAAGCGGATGCAATTAACCCTGCTGTTACCTTAAGGGGGTCTTTTCATTGAAAACCAGTTTTTTGGACCCTTTTTAAAAAAATTCTTATTTCAAAACGCAAAGAATAATTGAAAACTTTTTTTATTTATTGTATTACAAAAGGTTCAAAGTAAATAAAAAATTTTTTTTTGCCTCAATACGTGGGCTGTTCAAAAAGTAATGAGACTTCAAAGTTGGTGGTGAAAAAAAAGGTGTCGTCACGGCGGCCACGATTCCGGGTCTCCGGAGCGTCCGAAATGGAAAAAAAACGGGGTTATAATCAGTATAGATGTAATTCTCGGGTGAACCTCAAGCTTAATTTTGTGATTTTTTTTGACAAAATGGCGGCCATTCAAAAAAAAAAATTTCAATTTCGGGCTTTTTTTTTGTAGTTTAGTGTAAAAAAACAAAAATAGTAAAAAATTTTTTAAAAATATGGTCGAGGTTCACCCGGGAATGGTAACAATTCTGCGTCGATTCCACTTTGTTTCATGAAAATCGGTTCAGTTGAACTGGAGATATCATGGCCGCCAGTTCGAAAAACGTGGTTTCGAGATAAACGCGTTTAAAGTTTGAAGCAACGCAAAAATTACTCGTTTTAGCGCAGATCTTGTTCGACAAAGAAGGCTATATCCTCTAAACTATTTTGAATTTCAAAAAATCCTTTTAGGGGCATATTCACAACTACCCAAGTTATAAATAAATGCAAAAAAAAAAGTCGAAAAAAAAGTTGCTCAATGAGAAGACCCCCTTAAGAAAGTTGCACAAAATGCTTTAGGAAACATTTGATCCACGGTGTATTTTTCATACAAAATATATAGTCAAAATAAGAATTTGAGCTGATTACAAGAAGATTTTTATGGCTGAAAGTAAATAGATTTTATCAATCTCCAGATATTGGCATCAAAAAAATTGAATTCGGTCCTAAGGCACCAGCAGGGTTAATGGAAGATCTTTCGATCTAGTGTGATATAAAAGAATTTTTTCTTTAGTTGTGGCACTTTAGAAAAAAATCTTTAATTATTTTGTGTTAAAATGTTCTTTATACTTCTTCTTAACCCTAGTTCACCTCTTTTTGAATTCACTTATGTTCCAAGGCCACGATTTAGGGGTTGGCAAGCCGAGAAAATACCCAGAGTGGCACTTCGCAATTTCACAAAGATATGCGGATATGCCATCGAAGAGACGGAAAATATTGGTTTTGTCGGGAAGGGCAATAAAACTGGATCGGGCCTTGACTTTAGGAATCTGAGGAGAAGCCTCAAGCGGTGAATCGGGCTCTGCTTTGATTTTTGCTAGGAGTCTTCATTGGATTTCCAGCAAATTTTGAGTGCAATTGAGATGGTTCAAGGATTACTTTGGATCTTCGTCTTCTTCTTTTTAACCCTTGTTTGACTCTTTTCAGATTCGGTCATGCTCCTCTTGAGGTATGGGTATGTGATCTCAGCACCCTTCTGGAGGTATTCTGACCGTTGATCATGTCATCCCATGATGCCCATCCTTTACTGATATTTTTTTCACATATTTTCCTAGTCTTTCTTTGTCTGCCTGTCCTCCGGCTGTTTGCTATGACAGTGGCCTCTTTTGAGGGGCTCTCCAACGGTCCCCTTTGAAGATTGCAATACCATAGCATGTGAAAAAGACTCTGGCCTTTTAATTAGCGAATTAAAAGACTGCCTAAACTCTTTTAAAATAAAACAGATCGTTTCGGGTGCGGCAATGCGCTTAGGGTCTCGGACAACAACTGAGCCCTTTCGATCTTTCTTATAAGTTTCTCTTTTGTTATTACAATGTGTTCGAGTACATTTCACGACTTATGAGTGTAACAACAATTTGAGTGGAAAATTACATTTCATTTTGAGTTACATTTCACTTTCTTAATTTACTCTTAAATAGAAAGGGTTGCCATCGTAGACAGCATTGTTAAAATTTTCCTTATCCTTTTTAGTCATTTTTGTTCTGACGCTTTGCCATTACTGATGGATATTTTTCCTCGAATGATTTCCTTTGCAAAAACTGTATCCTCTGAATTTTTGAAAAAATTTAAAGAAAAAAGCTTTTTCATCTCATCGTTTTTTCTCTAAAATTTCTGTTCAATCGTGCGGCAGACAGACGATGACCTCATAAAACTGCAAGTAAATCGAACAAGTCAGGCAATTTGTGTTCTGGCCCTTGTTTACATAAAGCCGCTTAGCCGGATGTGTTACGACGGCACTGCACCTGGCTGGCGACCGTGTTCTCTCGGCAAATTTAATTAACTTTTACCTTTGACAAATGTAAGTGCAACTGTAGGATTCCAAGCTATGTGCCATAGCCGCCTGACAGCGAGAGATCTTAGAAGACTGAAGTGTGAATTCGTGAAGGCATACAAAGGAGACACAAAGAAAGCCAAAATGAAGCGTTGACAGTGAAAAGTGGAATAAACGCGCTCAAACGCTTGAAGTACTTTTTTTCTGTCTTTTTTGCCTTTCATGGTTTTTATTTTACCAGCGTAACGTTGGAGTAAATCTCTTTCAATTAGTTTGTGCAAAATTCATTGACACATGAGTCAATTAAGCTCGTCGCGAATATAGAAAAAATGGAATACACTTTATAGAAAATGAAAAAAATAAACAGGATCAAAAACTATCATTTAACATGTGTGTCCGTTGTCCGGTCTGTTGGTCTTGCTTCCTCTTCCGGTTTTGTCCGCTGGTTCCCCGGGGGACCCTTGAAAGGTACCAAAAGTCAAATTTGGAACCTTACGGGACCGATTTTAATAAAAATGGGGAAATGCCCATCCACCCCAAAAAAATTTGAATAAAAGCTTGTAATTAAAAAACTTCCTTAATTTTGGTGTACTGGTAAATCAAATCTTCCTAAAAAAAGGGGTTCGGGGAAATAACCCAAAAATAAGGTTTAAAGAAGAAACGGCTGAAGTTCAAATTGGCATGGTTACCAACGAATAAAGGGGGAAAAATTTTTTTCCCCCTGCCCGACAAAGAATTTTTGAATTCCAATAAAATAGAATTCGAATTGAACATGGACCAAGGCTAAATTAAAATATTTTTTGTGGCCCCCATGCCCACCCCCAAATAAAATTTTTCAATTCCAAGTAAAATAAACTTGAATTCCAACTTTCCCAAGGGAATAAGGGTAAAAAAAATTTTTTGGCCCGGGAAAAAAGTTTTTTTCCTTAAGGGCTTTAGAACTTTTCGAACTTTCCCAAAATAAAGGTTGGAAAAATTTTTTTTGGCCCCCCAGAAAAATAAAATTTTTGTAACTTCCGGTAAAAGGCAGAACTTCGAAACGAAATGGTTCCCAACTAAAGGTTAGGAAAAAATTTTTTTTGGCCCGCCCATGACCCCAAAAAAGACGAATTCCGAAAAAAGGGTGAAGCCAAATTGCAACATGGTTACCGGCAATAAATTAAAATTTTTTTTTTTTCCCACTCCACCCCACAAAAAAACAAAAAAGGGTTTTTTTGGGCGCTTTTTCAAAGGGGTTTACCATTTAGCTTTTTACGTTTTTATTTTAATTTTATTTTTTTATTTTTTTGCGGGTAATCAAAATGTCTTGTGAGTGAAAATCTCTTTCAAATTAATGCCTCTTAGTTGACAAGCGCCAATTCGATTCGAATTCACATGAATTCGTCAACTGGGTAGTCAGCTCGGTGGCGAATTCTAGAAACGGAAAGGAAACACTTTAAAGTTGAGAAAAAGAAGAATAAATAAAACCAGGGAAAGAAAGAGAGCAAAATATTTACATGTGTGAACCGGGATGATGACCACGGCGAGAGGAAGGCGCTTCGTGAAGACATAAATTAAAAATTGAGGCAGTCAAGAGAATTAAGTTCAAGCATTTGAGAAATAAAGTGGCTTACTTCGAGGCACTTCCATTTTCTTTTCTTTGCTTTCTTCAACTGTTCTTTTGTTGAAAGTAGAATGGGAAGTCCATAAGAGACAGTAGGTGTACTTTGACTTATTGACTTCTCTATTTTTCTCTTTGGAAAGAATAATCTTGAAAAAAAAAAAAAAGTTGAAGCATTTATGTGCTTTTATTTCAACGGTTGCTAAAAGATAATGGAGCTAAGATAATCTTAGACAATCTCTTCGATGGGTGTTGACACAGTTAAGGCGGACACAAATGAGAATCCAAAATAATACAAAAAATTGTCCCCTTTTCCGATTTCGATTATCCTTAAGGGGGTCTTCTCATTGAAAACCCGTTTTTTGGACCCTTTTTAAAAAAATTCTTATTTGAAAACGCAAAGAATAATTGAAAACTTTTTTTATTTATTGTATTACAAAAGGTTCAAAGTAAATAAAAAAATTTTTTTTGCCTCGATACGTGGGCTGTTCAAAAAGTAATGAGACTTCAAAGTTGGTGGTGAAAAAAAAGGTGCCGTCACGGCGGCCACGATTCCAGGTCTCCGGAGCGTCCGAAATGGAAAAAAAAAAACCGGGTTGTAATCAGTATAGATGTCATTCTCGGATGAACCTCAAGCTTAATTTTGTGATTTTTTTTTGACAAAATGGCGGCCATTCAAAAAAAAATTTCAATTTCGGGCTTTTTTTTTTTAAGTTTAGTGTAAAAAAAAAATAGTAAAAAATTTTTTAAAATTATGGTCGAGGTTCACCCGAGAATGGTGACAATTCTGCGTCGATTCCACTTTGTTTCATGAAAATCGGTTCAGTTGAACTGGAGATATCATGGCCGCCAGTTCGAAAAACGTGGTTTCGAGATAAACGCGTTTAAAGTTTGAAGCAACGCAAAAATTACTCGTTTTAGCGCAGATCTTGCTCGACAAAGAAGGCTATATCCTCTAAACTATTTCGAATTTCAAAAAATTCCTTTTAGGGGCATATTCACAACTACCCAAGCTATAAATAAATGCAAAAAAAAAAAGTCGAAAAAAAAAGTTGCTCAATGAGAAGACCCCCTTAATGTAGAGAATATATGTAGGTACAATAGATTAGTCTTTACTTCTTTTAGGGGATTTTTCTTTCACAAATCTTTAATCCATGCAATCTTTGAAGTGTATTTAAGTGCACTTCGAAGCACAATTCCAATTTATATTCTTTCATTTCATTTGGTTTCGTTCTTTTTTTTTCCACTTTCAATCTTCTAATGTCCCTTAAGAGTTAAGCTTTTAATGGCAAATGGAATAAAGAACACTCTACAAAAGAATTTCCCAGCACACATCATAAATTTTCCCGGAAACAAACCTTTCTGGTCATAAACGAAATTATAACGAAGAATATGATGAGCCTCACCTACAAAAACGAAAAAAAAACAAGACAATGCTCCACCAGAATCAGTCTTGTGCGGTCGATAAAGCTACCCGGCTGGGGCTGGCTGGCTGGCTGGCTGGCTATAGCGTCATTGTCCGTCATTGGGTAATCGTAGAAGCTTATGTTTGTCACATCAAATGAGCGCCTCTCGTGCTAACCATGTATTCAATGAACGTCTAAATACAATTTAATTTCACCACCTTTACATAAATGATTTATCACCGAACCGAACCGAAACCGAACGTAGCTTGGCCTCTGTGCGGCACAACGATGGATATCAGTTTGTCTTACAACGTACCTACCTGCGTACAGGCCGCACAGTGCAATGGATAAGCTTGTAGTCATTCCTCGTCGTTGGCCCATTGTAGTGTGAATCGGCGTTACCGAAACTGGACGGCAATGGCAAGGCTCTCATAAATTAAACTTTTTCTATATAAAGTATTCAGAGTTATTTGGTCTCCTTTGCCTTGAAGGGAATAGTGAGAAGTCGTGTTCAGACCTGTAGAGAGGGGGTGGAAAAGGAGGATTTTACCTCGGCCCAGGGCTTTATGAAGGGGCCCACAATTGGCAAGGGGATTTTGTTTTTTCTTTTTTTTTTTTTTGGTCGCACATTTCTGTGAGGACCCCGGAAAAAATCCTCCGGGCCCCAAATTTATCTCTACGGGACTGGTCGAGTTCCATTCCGTCCGAGACAATTTTGGAAAGAGGTTTCCGATGTTTTCTTAGCAATATATTTGCTTGGATATTTGCTGGAGAGTCCCTCACCGATTGAACTAGAATTTCTCTGAAAGTTTCTTTGGGGACTCTTTGGGTTCGGCTCGTTCCCAATCAAATAATTCGAGAACACGCAGCGAGAGTGAGGAAAAAAGCTCTCTTTTGACCATGATGAGTTACAATGGCCGCCCAATTGTAAGAAAGACACCTCTTCGCATTATTCTTTTTGAAATTTTAATTCGCTGTTGCCAATTTAGGGCAATATCCCCTATATTAAGGGTATTTTCCAGTCCTTAGAAGAGACGTTGGGGAGAAAAATCTTCAGGGAAATTTTTGAAAGAGAATCGAATATAAAATTATAGGGAATTTAGGCATTATTTTCATACTTTCGATGGATATTTTCCCTAATAAACTGACTAAAGTGGTCCAATGTCTATTGAAGTCTCATGTGGTCAATCTCCAGGTATTTCCCTTCGAAAGGACTCTTCGCGATAAACATTTGGGAGCCGCTGTCTGTTGACTGTACTCGTACTCTACTAGAATTTTGTCGCTTTCATTTTGTTATTTGCCATAATTTCCAGCTTACCAGTGGCAATAGTGACGATGGCAGCAATTAATTTCGTTTAAAACCGAAATAAAATTTCATTAACTAAATTGTTCCCGTCGGCAAAGGGCTCAGCCCGGTTTGGCCTGGGCTGAGAGTTCTCGCCTTAATATCTAATAAAACGTTAAATGGGTAACTTGACTTCAGTTCGTATTATGAAAACCAAAAAGCTCACAAATGTATGAACATTTTCCACGCAAGTTCATTTAATTTCAGTTGATCCGAATTTCGTGATACGTCATGTTTTTTGTTTGTTTTTAAATTGCCCCGTGCAAGTTCGACCGTTGGGCTTTCTGTCTGATTTTGCGGCTATCCGGATTTCATTTGGATTTTCAATTTTTGGTCAAACGCATTTTGTGGCTATTTTAGTTTTGGTATATGCAGTCAATATAAATTTTTGGTTTAATTTAGTTTTATATTCAATTTACAGTTGCGGCAATGAGCAATTAAATGTTTACACCGCAAGAACATCATTCAAAAGTGCGGAAAAATGCTTGCTTTCGACCATTGTCGATTTCATGCCGGATTAATCCATTTAGTTCCACAGTGTTTTTGAATTTTATTTGAATGGACGTGTGTGCGTGTGTGTGTGTGACATTTTCTACCGCAAGCTTCGATGTCCGGTTCGAAGGTTAAACCAACTGAAGCCGAACTAATTCAAACATTGAATTATTGCACTCAAATTAAGTGGTTTCGGGGGGGGGGGGGGGGGTATGGGGAAAGAACGAATTTTCAATATTCAAATTAGCCGAAATTAATTGCAAACAAAAGAATTACATTAAAAATTCAATAAAAATTTGCAAGTACAGTAGAGCCTCAGATATAAGAACCAGATCTGTCTTAATTCTGAAAATGTCATATTTTCATAATAAATTTTTATTTTTTAGTTGCTTTTATTATGTCGGCCTCCGTAGTGTAGTTAGTTTAGATGCCTACTTACTATAATTATAGTATAACCCATGATGCAAGAAAGCAAGATAGCGCCACTTGAGAGAGGAAACGTCACAAACTCACAATCGCGATTCGTTGTTGTTGTTTCCCATGTTAAACCGGCTTTTTACTTTTTTGAATAGCATGGGAAACAACAACAATTTTTCGCTCAGTGACGTCAAAAAACTCAATTTTCGGCTCTCAAAGAGAACCTCAAAATAGCGGTACTGAAGTGGCGCTATCTTGTTTTCTTCTATCATGGTATAACCCTTTAAAAGCACTCCCAATTTTGAGTGTTTGAAAGTGTTTGTGTTGAGTTTTTCTTTTCGAAGTGTTCCGAGGGCTGTAGTAAAATTTTATGGCGCACATTTTCGTAGAATATTTTAACGCTCCCCTCCCCCATTTAGGGGGCGAATTTTGTAGTTAAAAAAAATTTGTCACAAAATGAGCCTTATTTTTGGTAGTTAGAGGGTTAATATGTTCCACAAAATTATTTGTCTTGATATTTCCAACAACTTTGCTGAACACACCACAGACCTCAGACGTAAGGAACACATAGTTTCATATGCCAATATGCTACAAGAATAGGCCAAGGGGGAAAAATTTTGACCTGCCCCCCAAAAAAAAATTTAGTCGTAAACTTTCAAATACACGTTTTTTTTGGTCTCCTCTACCACAATCCGTTGTCAGAACCCCGTTATTTTGGAAAAAGTTCAAAATTGTTGTACAGTGTAAGAGAAGCTCTGGGTTCAAATCCCAGCTTGCGTGTGGATGTTAATTGTGCCGTTATTTTCTGATTCTGTTCATCTTTGTTTTCTCATTTTTCGTGGGAGGTTCTGAGGTTCTACTGTAAGAATAATATTGATCGATCCAAATAGGGAAGAGATTTTTCGCTGATCAGTTTTAAAATGGAGTTAAGCACAAGTGTGCTGTGTGTGTGCTCATAGCAGTGTTTTCGAAAATGAAACCTTTTTATAGCCAGCCTAAGGAGGGTATATGAGTTTTGTGCGGATCTTGTCACAGCGAGAACCATGCTCCCTAGATATAGACAAATATATTTATTCTTGATCAGGATCGAAAACTGAATCGATTTAGACATGCCATTCCGTCCGTCTGTCTGTCTGTCTGTCTATCTAGACAATCGTTTGTGATTGGATCTCCTTTTAAACGGCTGTACCAATCAAATCAAAATTTGGCACGCAGGTATGTTGGGCCTTGAGAACGATCCTTAGTAAAATGGTCGATATCTACCCACTGCCACGCCCACAAATGAATTTTTACGTAACTTCCGAAGTAGAAGGCGTAGAAGCTTCCAATAGGTTGGAAACATAGGTTAACCAAGGCGAATGAAAAGTTTAGGAGAAAAATTTATGTGGTCCGCCCACTGCTAAGACCACAAAAAATAATTTTCTCTAACTTCCGTAAGGAAAGGCAAAATATAGTTCGTGAATATTGTCGGGACGCTGAGTATATCAAAGTTGGACTTGGCTGACTTTTAGCTTTCTTACTTGTTTCCATTACAAAATGGCCCATTCTTGGGGTAATTGAATCTTAAGAAAATTTTGACTACAGTAGCTGATAGCATTAGATAAAGGTATTAAATCCCTATACTTAGTTTTGATAGATTGGCTTCAGATCAATTTTAAATCGATCTCAAAACCAGTGGCCGAGTATTAAGTTGCGCACTCACTTATGGCTATATCTCGTGAACCGTTTAATATTTCATTTTGCTGTCCATGACAAAGTTTAACCCTGAGAGACGAAGAATAAGAACTGTAGCAATAACTGATCCGAAAAAAACTCTATCTGGTAGTTATTAATAGCAAAAAACTGAAAAATTTAACATTTTTAGCATTTCTCTTTAGCATTTCTGGCCCAATAGCTTTCATAACTTTTTTCCGTTTTTACGGAACATATCGAATTCGGACTTAACGACTTCAGAACATATGTGCTTAACAAGCCTTCAAGAATATGTATAAAATAATCTTATCAATTAATATTCGCAAATTAAAAAAGCGGTTTTGAAAGCTCTAAGAAAAAACTCGACTCAAAATCTCATTCGTTTAAATTTAATTCATTCGGAATTGTGTCTCTCGAGACCAATTCAATTCATCTTAAACACTGTGAGACACTTACACTGGATTTCCAACGAACTTCTCAAATGCTAACTGTACTCGGAGGAGGTTAACGAAGCCGTAGCTGTGGTTTTTTTTTATCTAACGGAAATATAGATTTTTATCTCTTAAATCTAAATTTCTGGCTATGTAGGTTTATGTGAGACGTTACAACATCAAAAAGGTCGTGATCGTTTCGGTCGAATTTCGTTTGAAATTACAGCGAAGAGAATAGAAATCCAGTTCAGCTTAAATTTGAGTAAATCTTTCGAACGGTGGGGATGGGAAGCGGGCCGGTTGTCTTGTCTTGTGGTGAGATGCAGTTTTAGACAATCGAACACGTCAGGGAAAAACGAGAGCAAAATTTCGCGAATTTCGCAATCGCAGCTTTTGGAGTTCTTTCAATGAAAAACAAACAAAAAATCGAATATTATCTTCCATCTTTTAATGTTCCTTTATCTAAAAAAAGTATTTTTTTTTTTTTTTTGTATTTCCCACTCCCCATTCCCTGTTTTTGTTTATTGCGAATCGAAGATTTATTTGATCTTTTGTGTCACAAAAATCTTTTCGTTTTTCTTGGAACAATTTTTGTTTCTTTTTTTTTTTTGTTTGTTTTGTTGATGATGCCATTAGAATTGTTTTGTTTTTTTCTCTGTTTTTCCATCTCCAGAGTTTTATTTATTTTTCGGAAGCAAAACAGTCTCTTTGTTTTGACAGAACATTGTTTATGAGTCGTGAGTCGCAAAGTCAAAAGGGTTGGCGCTACGCTTTTTTCAAGTGCGAAATGAATGGTTGAAAAACACGAATTTATCATGGTTCAGTGGATTGGGTATGTGTTTCTAATTTTTTGTTTTAATTTTAATTAATTTTTTTATAAAAAAAAATACACAATGAAACTGTCATTCTTATGAAACAGCGGACATGGTCATAATAATTCTTAGTAGAAAAGAAGTACGGAGCCATGATTAAAATGCGGAGCCAGCCTCTCAGATCGTTGGTAAAAACCGCAGCCAACTTTATTATGACAATGTGTTGATATAGGATTTTGAAAATGTTTTTGATTAGCAAGTTTCTAAGATATTAGGTCTGTTCCCGCCGTACTGCACTAAATTGCCCAAAGCTGCCCAATTTTGTGTGAAAAAATTGGCAAAATGTATGAAAATTGGGCAGTTTCGTGCAGTACTGGAGCAAAGCTATTTTTGGAATAATTTCAATCATAACACCGAGAGAAAAAGGTAGTTATATTAACTGAAAAAGCAGGTTAAAATAACCGAGTTCACCGTTAATTCTTAGCTTATGTGTAGTAGCGGTCAATTCAACAGTACAAACACAGTCAATAAGGATATACAATCTACCTGATGGTTGATATAACTGTATCGCGGTTAAATCAACTGTCACCAGCGACTGGGGAAAAAGGATTTATTTTTTGCTTTGACTTTTTTTTTATCTTCTTTTATTAATTTTTTTTTTAAAATTAAATTATTATTTTTTTTCTTTATTTATTTGTTTCTATTTAAATCTTTTTCTCTTTCATCTCTTTAAATTTTCTCGCCTCGGCCGATCCTTCAACCGCTGACCTCCACTTCGCTGGGCGAACGTCTTAACCATTACGCTAAACGAACGAGTTTAATTTGTTGGTCAAATTCCTCACTTGAGTTTATGGTTGCTCAAGTTTTGGGGAACGTGCTTAAGGAATTGTTTCACTCCCAAAATTTTTTGCTTCAAAATGAACCATTAAAAAAAAAAATTAAATAAATTAAAATGTCAAAAATTTAGGAGAAAATTTTTGTCTTCCAAGACAACTACACTCTGAACAAAAAAAAAAACTGTAATTAAAAAAGAAAATGCAGAAAAACCCCCGCCGCCAGCAGGGATAGAACCCCGAAGCTCACGACTGTCGAGTCACAGTTTAAAGCACTGAACTATCGAAACTTCCGGAGACGGTTGATCAGAATGCGAACTTATACGTCTATGTGAACGAAAGCGAATTTGAACATAAAAAGTAACTGTTTTTCAACTGCTCATTTGACTGCCATTTTCAGTGCATTTAACGCGGAATACAGTTTATTTGACCACTCTTACTTTAACTGTTCTAAGTAGTTGATTTAACTGTTGTCATTTCTCTCGGTGTAAATAACGATCATATGGCCAGAAGAAAAGTCTCCTTAGGTCTACTCAGTTCGGCACTATATACAAGAATTAATGTATGTATATTGTGGGTATGTTGATGCCCATGCTTTCTTGAGTCGTATAGGTTGTTTCTCATAGGATAACCGGGGTCATTATATCGCATCTTAAAGGTTTTTTTGTGAAAGAAATCACCACCAAGGCTTATTGATTTGTTCATAAAAAGAATTATTTTCAAAAATTGAATCAAATTGAGTTGAAGAAAAATGGCGGTTAAAATAATTGATATAATCCCATATCAGAATTATTAACTTTCAGCAGTGAATGCTTCCATCAATTTATCTAATCGATTTCGTATGAAAGCTGAAACGAAATGATTTTTAATTTATTCGAAAAAAAATAAAAAATTTCATAATTCCCGTCGGTTAATTTAAGACTTCAATTTAATCGCAAATTTAATCGCAACAAAAGCCTTCGTTTCAACTTTTATTTCGAAGGTATTTAAAATCGCTTATGCAACATTTTTGAAAAAAGTTGTCAGTCGATGGGCAGGGCCGGATTAAGATAATCCGCCGCCCTAGGCATTTGCGATTTTTCCGCCTCAGACAGCAGACAGCTATTATCGAATGTGCATTTCATCTAGTGTAAACGTTCGGAGTTTGCCGCCCCTGAAAAATTTCTGCCCTAGGCAGTTGCCTATGTATGTCCGCCACTGTCAATGGGATTTTAAGACTGAAAAATTTACGAAATACTAAATTTTTTCAAGGTTTTATGACGACTGAAACATGCAGAAAAGTTGTCCGTATCTTAACAAGTCAATATTTTTAATTTTTTTCAATAATTTCTATAATAAATATTTGAACCATATTGACCATAGGAGTAATATTTAGTTCTTTCATCCAACCCAACTTCGGGTTAAAATTTCCAACTTCGCGGTGCTAAAATGGAATGGCGGATCACTCGGTTGTAATTAATGCTCTCCAAAGAGTTCTCCAATTTGATTTGAATCGCATTTGGGTTCAAAAATTGTTCTGAAACTCGTTCTGGTTTGGAAGCTATGAGTCAGAAATGGCAATACGAGGTAAAAAAAAATTCTTTAATTTGTGAAATATTTGTTTTTAAGAACTAAATTGAGTTTTCTCGGATCCGCTATTATTGCAGTTCTATTCTCCATGTTTGCCGCTAAAACTCTTTCATATGCAGGAATGTAAAACGTTAAACGGTTTACGAGATAAAGGCATATGTAAATGTGCAACTTAATTCTCGGCCACACATTTCGAAATCGATTTAAAATTGTCCTGTAATCAATCTAGCAAAATCAACTATGGGGACTTGCTACAATTATCATGAGCTTTCAGGAAGTGCAATCTGAACACCGCTGTGTAAAAGGCGATCATTCAGAATCATCAACTTCCATCAATGTTCAAGTTGAAAAATGGAAAAACGGACTTGACATCGACTTTATTGTTTATTATTATAACTTTTTTTTTTTTTATCACAATTTCGTTAATTGGCTTCTCAATTTTTTTTTTCACTTACTCAAAACATTTCCTCTACTTTAGAGATTTCTGGTTTTTTTATTAAATCCCGTCGGTTTGTCAAATTGCCGTTGATCGCATTATGACTTCCCAATTTATATGCTCCTCCATAAGTTCGTAAAACTTTTATAGCATTGGCCTTTCGTTTCCATAAAGTTTATTGCTTTTTCCATCTCTTTCCCTTGAACAGTTGAAATTATTTATAAATTCGGATTTTTCTCATTCTTAATTTTTATTTTATTTTTTTATTTTCACTTTTATTTCATTTGCATTTTTAAAGTAAAAATTTCGGCAAATAGCCGAGATTATCATTAAAAAAAAAATGAAGAAATTTTAATGCTTCGAAAGCGCTTAATAATTTCGAACGACTTTATCAAAATAGTAAATTTATTGACGTAATTCAACAAAAGCCAATCGGGCTGAATGATTGACGAAATATTTGCCCATTCACACACTCTGATGTTTTGTGTTTTCTCGTGGGGTTCTTATTTTTTTATATATTTTTTTTCTTTTTTCTTCTCTCTTTTACGGCTTCCGTTATAAGCCTTGGGGTATATAAAATGCTGTTTCCAAAGCAATTTATTGATTACTTCAATACTTTGCTGTCAAGCGTACAAAAACACGCACGCCTTCTGACGACAAATCGCTTATCACAGCGGAGAACGCGCAACAAGTGCATGGAAAATTTGGGAAATTGCTAGAAAGAAAATCGATTTGTTTAGTTTTTTTTTATTTTTATTTTTAGTCGAAAATTTAAAATGACTTCAAATCCATAGTGCTTTCTAAAGAGGAACGGGCAAAATGATGTAAATTTGAAAACGTGCCAAGTTTTTTTGTACTGCGATCCTTTAATTGACCCTATTAATGTGTTGCACGCCCAGTTCATAAAGGACAAAACTCGAAACTGGAAATTTGAAAGAAGATTTTCTCCCATGTTTTAAAATCACGACCCATGGACCACCTGTTGAATTCTCTTTGATGTTGTATATCCTTCTTTTGACGAAAATGTTATAAGCTATCGATCGCAAAGAGACCCATCGGGAAGTTACCTCCAGCATGACAATGTCATCAGTGATGTCATCGATGACATATAGGTGACATTGTCATGCATGACATCTTGGAGTGATGCTATTCACGTGCTTGACTCTCATTGGCTACTGAAATTTAAATAAGGTTTTAGCGTCAGTCGAACGTTAGCATTAAGTGGCGTAGATGATGAGTGCTCGACTAAGAACCCGAAGATCGCGGGTTCGATCCCTGGCTGAGGCGAACAAAAATTGTTAAAAATAGATTCTTTTTAAATTGCAAAATATCCAAAGAGAGGGCAAAGAAGAGAGTTATCAAACTGGATTTCAATTTATTGACATTTAGAGAGGAAAGAGAATGTGTGCTGCACACCCTAGCATGACAATGTCACCGCTGAAGTCCCTGTCAGCTCCTGTGTAAATGTCATACAAAGTGTCACCGGATATAGCATGCATTCCGGCTCCGAAGTCACTAGGACATCAACGGGGATGTCCGCGGGACATTTCCCGCTGGGGAATATGGTTAATGGCACCTTCTTCATCTTGGTCCGTAAAGATTATTCCTGCACTAAATCAGATTAACCTTCAAAAAATTCTGAACTCGTCACGATTGACCCACTATAACCCGCCCTTAATTTACCGGCTTATGTACCTATTCAATTGTCTTTCCTTTTTACCATTGAGCTGTCATTGAAAAATAATCATCTTTACGTTTAAGAAGTCCATTTTTTGATGTCTTCATAGATCGCTTTTTAACTACCCTTCCATTAGACTTTTTCTTTCTTGAGACTCAAAATAAAATCAAAGCTTTGAATTGAATAATAATCGTGATGTAGGCTCCTTTAAAGAAGGCTATCTCCATGTCACTTAAGATTCTTAAGTCGTGTTCCTATTCGGAATGAGGTTGTCTTTGAGAAAATCATCAAAAAATCCAAGAAATAAACCTAAATCGAGTCGAAAAGTTTCTTCCGAATCAATCACCATTTGGGATCCTCAAAATAAAAACAAAAAAACAAAAGAAAAATAAAAAGATTTCTGATAGTCTTACATAAAAAATAAACAGACCTGCAATCAAATCCTTGGACCAATAGGACTGTTGTTCAATTGATAGGTATTTTCATCCGGTTGACAGCAAAAGTCATTAATCTTAAGGGGGTCTTCTCATTGAAAACCCGTTTTTGGACCCTTTTTATAAAAATTCTTATTTGAAAACGCAAAGAATAATTGAAAACTTTTTTTATTTATTGTATTACAAAAGGTTCAAAGTAAATAAAAAAAAATTTTTTGCCTCGAGACGTGGGGCTGTTCAAAAAGTAATGAGACTTCAAAGTTGGTGGTGAAAAAAAAGGTGTCGTCACGGCGGCCACGATTCCGGGTCTCCGGAGCGTCCGAAATGAAAAAAAAACGGGGTTATAATCAGTATAGATGTAATTCTCGGGTGAACCTCAAGCTTAATTTTGTGATTTTTTTTGACAAAATGGCGGCCATTCAAAAAAAAATTTCAATTTCGGGCTTTTTTTTGTAGTTTAGTGTAAAAAAAAATAGTAAAAAATTTTTTTAAATTATGGTCGAGGTTCACCCGAGAATGGTGACAATTCTGCGTCGATTCCACTTTGTTTCATGAAAATCGGTTCAGTTGAACTGGAGATATCATGGCCGCCAGTTCGAAAAACGTGGTTTCGAGATAAACGCGTTTAAAGTTTGAAGCAACGCAAAAATTACTCGTTTTAGCGCAGATCTTGCTCGACAAAGAAGGCTATATCCTCTAAACTATTTCGAATTTCAAAAAATCCTTTTAGGGGCATATTCACAACTACCCAAGCTATAAATAAATGCAAAAAAAAAGTCAAAAAAAAAAGTTGCTCAATGAGAAGACCCCCTTAATTTAAATAAACTGATCAACATTTTCTCAGTTATGCGAAATAATTCTCCAAAAATGACTCCCAAAAACCATGCCCATCTTCCATGTTCACTCTCAATTTGCGTCCATATTGGGTATATTTAAATGGAAATAATTACTATAACCGACGATATAGCCATTCAAAAGAGTAATTTCCTCAAAAATGATTCAATAGAACAGTTAGTCAAACGGTATTTTGGAATACCTACTCACAGCGCAGCGGGTTTGGGTGATTAATTCTTTCATTTTGTTTTTAAACGAATAAAAAAATAAGAAAAATTGAGCTTAAGAAAACGATTCATTTCCTTTCATTTCCATTTCATGGAATTTTTTCGCTTTTAACCCTTTCGACTCGGATTGTACCACATAAGGTATAAACCTCTGGACGGTTGGTACACATTTGTACCACATAACATCCAGAATGGTATGTTGGCGTACCACCACCCTATAAGGCACCCAATTGTTGTTTCTAAGATTTGTTTTCATTCACTGATATTTTGAAATACCCAAATAGCAGCCTCGAATTTTAATCTTAAAATCGCAATTTGGAAGCCCGCTCGAAAGGGTTAAAGTAATTTTTTTTTGCAACTGTTCGTTGAAACGTTTGAGGGAATTGTTTTAATTGATTTTCTCAAAAAATTTCCAATAAAAGGTGTTTCCGCTAAACTTAATTACCCAAAATGCCGATTATTGAATTTATTTATTTGCACACTCTTAAGTGGCTTTTTTTATAGCCTTCTGCTAGCGGGTTAATTAGGAAATTTACAAGAGAGAAATAATACAAAATTCGAAACGGCTTTCAATTATTCTGAGTCATTTTCTTTTTCGCAGTCAAAACCAGACTCAATCTAATTAGTCTTTTACTCATATACTTATCATGCGTCACCCTAATGCTTATTGTGTAATTAATTTGTGTGATCGTTCATTCATTAACAAATCTAATTTCATCTGGCCTATACGGAAGAGTTGGAAAAATGATCATATATTTTCATTGGTCCAATTGGTAGTGATGGGCAATATGGGAAAATACATCGATATATATCGTATCGATTTATTTAAAAAGTATCGAAATTAAAACGATACTATCGGGGGAGAAATATCGAGTTTTCGATATATCGACATTATAAATACTAATTAAAAATGATTATTGTACTAAAATACAGTACAGTGTACCGTCTGCTTAAGGAGAACCCTCCTAAGCGGACACTACCCTAAACTGTCAGATTTTAGGATTTCTAGTGCTCCTGCTTCTCAAATCTTTCCTTTTAAGCGAACACCTCTGTTAAGCGGACAGATCTTTCGGTCCCGTAGGTATTTGCTTAAGACATAGTACACTGTACATATTTTAGACAAAATTTGAGTGTAGAAAAGGACGTTTTCGAGTTCTAAGATGGAATGATAAGATATGATACGATAAGATAAGATAAGACATGAACGATTAAAATGCCGCTTTATATCCAAGAGAAATAAGTGTGATGCACATGTGTAGAACGACAGACATATACAAAATATCGCTTTCGATGTCGGGAAAAGTATATCGATGTACGATATATCGCCGAGCAAAACTATCGGCATAAATTTTCGATATATCGTTTTAAAAATATTGATGTTTTGATATATCGATGTTTTTGCCCATCCCTACCTCTCGGCAACATTTTGGATTGTCTTTGCTTCTGTGGCATATTTAAATAATTACTGTTAAATAATTAATACTTATTTAAATACTTTAAAGCACTTATTTCGGATCCAAGTTATAATTACTTATAGTTAGATATTTAATATGATTATGATTGCCAAATAATCCAACAATAATCGAGATTATTTCAAATCAATGGAAAAAATAAATTATCTATATAAAAATAAGTAAAACGTAAATCGATAAATAGTCTGTTATTTAAATAATCAAGATTATATCAGATAAACGAGATTAGCGAGAAAAATCTAAATTGCTTAAAAATTTGTTGGAAATTGTTACCGAAAATTGCTTTTTTTTTAAGGTCGATTAAATCTAATTCAAGTTAAATTAAAAATATGTACTTCAATACAATTTAGGAGAGGAGGTGTTCTTGGCCTCATTATCTGGGTTAAAATTTTTGAAATTCTCACTCCCTTTATAAAAATTTCCTAATGTGTTCCAAAAAAAAACTGATAAAGGAGGTGCAATGATTATAACCAAGGCAATAGAAAATATTTGAATTCATCGCCTTGTGCCTACATTCAAAAAAAAAAAAAGCCAACAATTTTATACTTTGCCGCATTAATTTTGTTGGTCATATCGTTCCCCAAAATTAAAATTGTTGTAAAAAAAAAATGGAAGTCCTTAAACAACAACAAAAATTCTTCGCATGACCACAGAAATTGTTGGTCTGAAAATTAATTCTTGATGCAACAATTTTTTTCCAAAACATTGTCTCAACTATGTAAAATTCTTGAGAAAATTTTTTGAGTGTATAATTCATTTTGTATCATTTTAAGCCTTTACCAACGGATCTTAATCAAGGCTTTTAAAATATCCATTTGACTCCAAATAAACCTGAAGATTGATAACAATGAAGAGATTTCCCATTATAGGAACTATCTTCCCTATACATACTTTCGGGTGCCGTAATTAAATATTTTCTGTTGCCCTAATCTTTACCTCAACTTAGTTCATTTTTTTACCTCATTCTTTGGTTCTGTGCAGGGGGCTTTCTCTGCAGGTCCTTCTGTCTTTAGGTATGTACATACAGGGCTTAGAATAGTATAGCAGGCTTGGTCGAGTATTTATTGAGAACAAGGAATCCTCTAAAACATTTGGTTCTTTTACATCAAGGCCTTTTAACGAAGATGTAGGCGTGGCAATTATTTTTATACCCGACACACTCTGTGTCGACGGTATATTGCGTTTGTGTGGTTGTTTGTAACACCCAGAACCAGTCGAGATAGACCATACAAAATGTATATAGAAATGATCAGCGTCACCAGGAGATTCGATTAAGCCATGTCCGTCTGTCTGTCTGTCTGTTTGTATACAGTTATCTTATCGAAGGAGTTGAGCTATCTTGACAAAATTTGGTATGCGTGCTCACGGGGACATGAGTAAGAACAAGTTCGAGAATGGACCTGATCGGACCATTTTTAGGGGTACCTCCAGTACTAGGGTCTGTTACGAAAATCACAAAAACTGCTTTAAAATCGGAGTTTTTCAAGATAATGGGATTGAATTTGATACTTGAACATATCTTAGGGCAATAATACGATTTCTAAAAATTGGAAAAGTGGACGTGGCAAAAGGGCGTTTTTCGAGAACTCTCTCCTACACCCGAAATTCAAATGGGACTTGAACGAAATTCGGATATTTTGCTGCCTTTGTAGCAAAAAAACATCCTCTTCAAAAATTTTTCTTATATGTCCATTATTAAGGGTACCTCCAGTATTAGGGTCTGTCACAAAAATCCCAAAACTGCCTCAAAATCGGACTTTTTCCAAATATTTCAATGAAACTTAGAATTTGCGTGTATATTTAAACCTCCGATTAGAATTGCAAAAAAAAAATGGAAAAGTGGGCGTGGCAGAAGGGCGGTTTTCATAAAGAAATTGAACAAAAGTCGGTATATGGGACCCCTTATGGCCTTAAGCACCTCTTGATATTAGAAATTATTTGTCTGTGTCGGGTATTCTATTGTCAGGCTCGCCTGACTATAACACCCTTACTTGTTTTTTTTTTCCGTCTATGAATATCCACTCATATATCATAACTCTCCCATGGAGCTTCTTACAATGGACGTTCATGCCTCCGTCTGATAGCGTCTAATCAAAAGTAATTTCAGCGATTGCCGTTAGCTTGACTGACTATAGCACCTTTAATTGGTTTTTATTCTATTTCTGTTCGTAACAAGTAAATATCTTCTGACATGAAATTATTATTTTTTGTTTGTTTTGTTTTCGAAGGCAACATGACTCTTATTGATAAGATATCACCCACAAGTGTTCTAAAAGCACTAAATAAAAAAACAACAAAAGAGTGACGCATGCCCAAATGACGTAAGTCTTTTAGCAATAGCAATAGTTGGATTTCTAAGAAATTTCTCTTCGCAGAGAACTTCATAAAAAATCAGTTTCTTTTGAAGAACAAAAAAAAAAAAAAATTAAAAAATTGAAAAAAAAACAGCGGCACAATGACAACATCAAACAGATGATAGCTTTGCTCCCTTAACGCATCACTGATTCTTAAGCTGGAATTTTGCAATCTTGGAATATAAAACAGAGAAAAAAAAGGGGATACCGAAGAGAATAAAAAAAAAAAAAAAATTCAAATGGATAAAAAATCCCACGCTGACCACTTGGTGGAACCAATGTCTCTTTGCCCTTCGTTGTCAACCCTTCGAAATCACGAACATCCGACCGAATCGAGAAGATCGTTGATCGATTTGTGGGCAATCGAAAGGCCAATGTCTGCATACGATGAACAAAATACAAAAAAAATATAAAAAAACAATTTATTTATATTAACCGAAATATTAGGGATCTCTCTTCAACTCCTTCATTTGCTCTGCCCATTGGACCGGGCTCGACAAAGCTAAATGTTCACTTTAAACGAAATGATCGACCTGCTGATTTGACTCCAGTTTTTCTCCTCGTTGACATTCTTCTTTAGCTTCTTTGCTGTTTGTCTTGTTGAATTCTTCTTATTTTTTTATATTTTTTTTATATTTTTTTTTTCTTCTTCAACATTTCTGCATTTCGTCGTGTTTCCTTGGGCTCGTATTTCGAAAGTATTTTTAAAAATGTTTTTAGCCTTTTCCGCTTCGATTTTTAGCGTTTTCAGCTGTTGCTGTCGGTTGAGTTTCATGCCGGGACACGTTCGCCCTGCTACGCACCACCGTATTACCCGAGTTGCTTGCGCACATTTTTCAACGTATAGGAATTTAAGAAATTTTTTACTTTAAAGCAAAAATAAATTCCATTCATCCGACCAACAACAGTAACAATCCAAGAGCAGCAACAAACGATGAAGGAGACGGAGAATGGGACGGGGACGAAGGCGATGACGATGACGACAACATCCGCCATATTGGGGCTTCAATGGCGGCTCTAGTTTTGCCGCTCGATTCGGTCTGGGCCGAACTCCGAGAGTCGTTGACGTTTTGCTGCTGCTCCGCAAACTCCAACGATTCGGTGCGATAATTTGGAGGGGTGCAATTTTCTTGCTTGCACTTATCTTCGGCGGCTCTGCACAGTCTATTGGGGTCGTGCTACGGTCGGTAAAATTGATTTAAAGTGGAAGTTAGCATCGCAAAGGAACAACAACGACAATGGCAGCAATCTAGAAGTGAATAATACAAAAGAGTATCTTATTTAGTGTCAGCATATTTTGAGAGAAATATCGTTTTTGATCGTTGATAATTATCGCAATAAAAAGGCATGAGTGAGCATGTTTCTTGTGTGTGTGCATCGAAAGAGTTCAGCAAATGAAAATTGAGCGGCTTTTTTTTTGGTGCGTTTATTTGTCCACATGAAATTATTTGTTTATGTGATTGTGTATTTTCTATGAACATGCCCAGTAGAAAATGTCATTAATGTAATGTCATGTGTAGAAATTTCATCGCGCGACTCCTTTACAATGGGGGTCCTTTTTAATGCGGATGACCGCCTGATATTTTCTACTGGGTTAGGTTGAGGATTTTACACATCGAAATGATTTCTTTAGAACACTCAATATGGGAATTCGTGCCGGACTCGAATGTTTGAACTGTGAGAGGTCTTTCAAAGAGGTGACAACAATTTTATGGAAAATATAAAACCGAAGAAATTTTAAGGAGTCACTATACCGAGGTCGACATGAGTGCCATTTGGGTTTTTACTCGGTAAGATCACCAATGCAACGTCATTTCGCTAGAATCTATTCATATAAGTTTTATAGTGCAGTAATACAGAAATCGCACGTTTCTTAAATGTTTCCTCAAGATGTGTTTGAGCAGTCATTCCTCCAGGTATGAACGGATTTCTCACCTACGAAACGTTCAAAATATTTATATGTCTGCTTTTAGGTGCTGAGTTTGAATATATTCTGTGCTTAACAATCATCATATAAATATTATACAGTGTACTCTCTCTTAAGCGGACTCCTGAGGTACCGATAAATATTTCCGCTTAACAGAGGTGTCCGCTTAAAAGGAAACTATTTGAGAAGCAGGAATACTAGAGCATTCCCAAAAAGTGTCCGTTTAAGAGGGGTGTCCGCAAGGAGTAGAGTACACTGTATAACATCCAACATCCCAGCTGGAACTGTGCCCAGAATGTGTTTGAGTGACTTTACAACAACAAGTGTGTACAGCAAGATGCTACCTATTATGTGAGTTCGGTCCACTTGTCTTAATTTATGTCCCAGGCCAATTGATGGGTCTGTGACTGAGCTGACTGAGATGGCTGCTAGGAATTGGAAATTGTTTCTTGTTCAAATTCAGACAAGAGAGTCTTGCCTGCACAGTGGATTGTTTAGTACTTAATTCCCGACGGATCATTTATGTGTATAGTTTTTGAAATCTCCTTCCTGCCTGTAGAAAAAATTTCTATTTTAAATATTTCCTCATTTGAGTTTATCGTTTACGAGGGGACGAATGAAGTCAATTGTTTTAGCGATTCTTGGACAAGTGGGATCAAAATCTGGGCAGTGTGAGGTCGCTATAAATAAGATTGAAGACAGAAAATGAATTTTGAATTTTAAACTCATTCCGGTTCTTTTGATTTTAATATTGTTTTAGTTTCTGAACAACAAAAACTAAAGCTATAGCTAGCGTGTCTAAAATGACTTTTAATTGGTGAATTCAGTGGCTTACCGATAGGGTATGTTATTCTTTTAAATGACCCAGTTGACCATATAAAGTTTGTAGTACCAATCGATTTGGGTGATAATGAAGAAGGAATTCAAGCTTATTCTTAGGTACTCTGTAAGCATTAAAGGAAATAAATCGATTCATAAAGGAGTCCTATTGGCTCTATCAAATGGGCAACTAGGGAGACATCCATCATGGTATCGCAACCGGTTGATATGCAGCCCAATTGTGTAACTCTAAAACGATGAAGGGACTTTTACCTAGGCTAACCTAACTCAAACCTAACTCAACCTAACCCAACCCAACCTAACCTAACCTAACCTAACCTAATCCAACCCAACCTAACCTAACCACTAACCACTAACCTAACTACCAACCTACCCAACCCAACCTAACCCAACCTAACCAACCTAACCTAACCCAACCCAACCCAACCCAACCTAACCTAACCATAACCCAACCTAACCCAACCCAACCCAACCTAACCTACAACCTAACCCAACCTAACCCAACCTAACCTAACCCAACCTAACCTAACCTAACCAACTAACCCAACCTAACCCAACCTAACCAACCTCAACCCAACCTAACCCAACCTAACCCAACCAACCCAACCTAACTAACCCAACCTAACCCAACCTAACCCAACCTAACCCAACCTAACCCAACCTAACCCAACCTAACCCAACCTAACCCAACCTAACCCAACCTAACCCAACCTAACCCAACCTAACCCAACCTACCCTAACCCAAACTAACCTAACCTATAAGGTCCCATAAAAATTTCCCTGACCCCTTTTCTAACCTAAGACTCCACTAAAGAACATATTTGTCTTTCAATTTAGGGGAGATTCCCCTAAACTGGCAACAGGGCTCTGACCCCTTTCAGTAAAAATTTGACAAAAACCATATTACGGTCGTATGCCTACGCTATCGGCGGAGTTCTTCAACAATTCAGGGTGCTGTCGCAAGTAAAGAGAATTCATATCCCATCCCCCCTCCCCTTTTTCAATTGCAATAACCGCTGCCACTGTTGGCTTGTAAGGCAATTTATCCGCTTCTGTGCTGTCATTGCTGACAACATAGAAAATCGCGCAGCTGCTTTTGCACGCACAAAGCAACTTCAATTTAAACTTCAATTTCCCATGTTGGTTTATTTATTTGCTTTGTTTTTTCTTGTTTCTGTTTTGTTTCGTTTTATTAAACGAAGTTAATTTGCTAATAACGAGCAATTAAAGTTATTAATGCTTGTTTGGCTCCGTCGATACCGAAAGTGTGCATTGCTCAGAGCAATAAAAACGAGAGTCGTTTGAAAATTTTGCTCAATAATTTGATTCAAACACAACAAAAAGGGGGGAAAAGTAACTGCCTCGGATCGTAAAGTGAACAAAATTCAATGCAATTATTTTCAAAATAAACAAAAAAATTTTTATATACTTCATTTCCATTTTGTCTTGTTTGAAAGTAGTTTAAAAAAAAAAATTGAAACGAAAAATCTATTTTTAGACGAAATCCTAAGCGAAGCGAATTTTCTCGCAAATTTTCTTCTTGCAAATTCCAAAAAGGGGCCACAAAATTCACGCTGCACAAAATGGCAGTAAAGGCTTGTAAAAACGTCTAAATAGAAAATTAATGGCACGAATAAATAGAAACACCAGTGACCCCAGTTGTGTTAGGAAAATTCACTTTTCCAATGCCAGCATTAATGGACTCCCCCTGTCATTTCCTCCTCATCATGTACATTTATTTTTTTCCAATTTTTTCTTTTATTTCTTAGTTTTCTTATTTTTGGTTTCCATGCAGATTCTAAATTCGTTCGAAATCGCAAGCAAATCTTCTCTGAGGATGCAGCTTCTAGCCACACAATTTGCTTTCAATTGTGCATTCCTTTTCAACCAGCGGCTGATGTAATTCTCGTAACGTCTTCCTGTATTATTCAAGAAAAAGTGTTTGGATAGAAATTTTCTTAAGACTTGATTTATTGCATCCGAATGAAATGCGGACTTCATAGTGAAGTGGTTTAAAACGGGGTGCACAGTGGGTGAAAAGGCGTCTGAAAGCAGAGAAAATGAGGGAAGTTATGAATTCTTTGGAAAAAATATAACTGATTTTCTTCATATATCTAAACCGTGTCTAAGAAGAATCATTGTTATAATGCTCAAGGAAATGGGGGCTCTTAAAAAGTGAAAAAAGGTTTAAAAACATTTTTATAGCATCAGGTGCTCAAAACTCAACTATTGTGACTACTTTTTTGTGTACCTTGAAATTACTCGAATTTCTCAGAGGGTTCGAACCAAATACATCTCTACCTACACAGATTTCCGCAGAAACGGGTATTGTAACCAGTTCCATAGGGAGAAAATGGCGGATTCGTGTTAACATTAGTAATCCCAGGGAACATACCATCTTCAAGACGCTCTCTTCTGATAGATATAGACCCACCGAAAAAGAGAAAATTATTGATGTATTGATAAAAGTACTAAAGTAGAGCAACCGATCTGGAAAAAAACTAGATATTTCAAGAACCCAGCTAGATTTGCCTAGTTTATATCTTGGGCTTGCCCAGTAAACTTTAGCTGGGTCGTTGTTAATTTGTTAATGCTTTGGTTAGAATAGGCCCAGCTAGTAATTTCTGTCTGTCATGGGCTATAACTTGTATAGCCTGTCTGGGACTACCATCTTCAAGACGCTCTCTTTCGATAGATATAGTCTCACCTCAAAATAGAAAATTATTGATGTATTGATAAAATTACTAAATGTAGAGCAACCGGGCTAGAAAAAACGAGATATTGCAAGGGCCCTATCTAGATTTGCCTGGTTTATATTTTGGGCCTCACCAGTAAAGTCTAGCTGGGCCCATTCTAATTTGTTAATGCTTTGGTAAGATTGGGCCCAGCTAGTAATTTCCGTCTTCCATGGGCTATAACTAGTAAAACCTGTCCAGACTTTTTCTAAGAAGGCCACTAAAGAAGCTGCACTAACTAGGCCCACCACCGGGTTTTACCTACAGAAAACTACATAGTCCCTATTATTAGATTATTCACTTCATCGCCAATATAGGGGCGATTCTACCCAGTGCCAAAGAAGGGCCAAGATAAGCCTGATCGAGTCCATGGCCTGTCTACACCCAGGCTAGGTTAGGTTAGGTTAGGGTGACTCCCTTTAAGGGGACACACTTAGGCCGCGAGTGGGCCCGTTGTGATACCACGTGGGAAGGCATGCCTCCCTAGTTACCCGTTTGGTGGAGCCAATTGGACTCATTTTTGAAGCGAGCCATGTCTTTTATTCGAACAGATGATAGCTCGGTGAGGGAGGAGAAGAAGAAGGAGCCGAGTGGCCTGGATCTTCTCCTGACTAGGCCCGGGCAGTGACACATGAGGTGGCTCACTGATTCTTCCTCCTCCTCCGATCTGCAACTTCTACAGAAATCATTGTATGGAACGCCGCCAAGGTGTTCGGCATGCCTGCCTATTAGGCAGTTCCTGTGATAACTTGAGGGAGGCCAGGATCTTCCTCTGCCATGTGCGGCCTGCGCCAGGGCAATCGGATTTGATCTTGGTCCTTGTAACTAGGTCTACCCACAATCAATTGAGGTGCAGGCCAGGAATCTTCCCTTGACAGTTTTCCAGCTGGGATATTGACATTGATACAGACATAGCCCCATGGAGTCAGTCATTATTATCCTGTACTTCTCCTAGAAAACCAAAAAAAAACAATCCAGCCTCTATAAAATTTCCCCTAATTTTTCTTTTAATGTTTTGACGTCAAGTGGCTAAAGAGTAAAAGGCGTCAATGACATAAGGTGGCAATGTAATGTTGAGATGCTCGTGCTGCAATGTAACGCGTGGCGTAACGCAACGTAATTCAACGCAACGTAACGTAGCCCCATATCGATGTTTATGTACTGTTGCAATGTTGGCCACATTTCATTGTTTCGATGTTTTCGAAAATTTCAAATTTACTGCATCTTACATCGCTTCAGCGACTTGGCAATGGGATCACATTTATTTATTTATTTTTATTATTTGTTTTTATTTATTTATTTTTTTTTTTGTTTACTCACGTTTCCGGAACATGGCATCGTGACAAATTTGCAATTGAGCAAAAACAAAAATTCTACGCCGAATGTTAAGAAACCGAAGAAGAGTCACATAGCTTTGCTTTGCAAATAATTCATTTTCCCTATAAGTATCCCGAATAAAAGTTGGAATTATTTTGTCAAATAAGTTTGCAACGTAAATTCGAAATTCGAAAACGTCTTTTCTAAGATGAGCAATGGGGATTTTTGTCACGTTTCGAAGCTAATCAGGGCTAAGGAAAGGAAAAAAAATTCGCTACTGAAAAAAACAAAGAAAAATCATAATAAAAATTTATTTAAATTTTTATTTTTACTGCAATTCAGCAAAAAAATACTTCGTTTCTTAGAATTCTCAAGCGAAAAATAGGAGAATAAATAAAAATAGAATTTTTTCTCAAGTCTCGAACTTCAAATGTGTGCATTATTTCCGCATTTGTTTCGGGTTACATGCGCTCTACCAACTGAAAATCGGGGACCACCACAACAAAACGCGCTACGCGCAACATTTTTATTTTATTTTATTTTATTTTTTTTTGTCATTTTATATATTTTTTTTATGTTTTCCTTTTCATTACGAAAAAGCCGAAGAAAAAATTTAAATAAAAATAGAAAGAAAAACATAAGAGGAACACAAGAGACATAGAAATAACAGACAATTGCCGCCAGATTCTGCGCTCGCTGCCTGACATCATAAAAGACCGTCTATCCGCAGCGAGGAGCCAGCGAACTAGCGAGCCGAAACAAACACGAGTAAACGCTGCGATGTATGTATGTACGTCGCTAGTGGGGGGCAAAAATGAAGCATATCAGAAGTGATACAATTACGCGTTCGAACGCTTGACTTGTCAGCCTTTCTAGCCGCTTGCTTGGCAGGTATCTGCATTTTATGCGGAAGAACTTTGGGGCCGCGTAAAATGTTCGCGCCGATTTGAGTGTCTGAGGGTTGAGAGGGAAAGTTGAATTTCACAATTGGGATTTTCTTCGGGAACTTAAAGTAGAGCTGAGCAGCATTACTTAAGCTTAACTTAACTTAATGAATCAGCTGGTTTTTTTCAGTTTGTTTCTTTGCAAGCAGCTCTGGATACATGAAACAGATAAATTCTGAACTTAAATTTAGTTGAACTACCTTCAATTGAGACGGGGCTTTGAAAAGAGTGTTGAAGAACGCTGGAAAAACTCGATACTGTCAAGGAACTCCATTTTTTAAACTTCTTGTCGTATGAGTTTTTATCGAGATATGAAAAATTTAGAAAAATTCGATATCTTGGTCAAAATAAACGATGTAACAGATGTGCCGATTACCGGATAGTTCCCGGATAGTAACCAGATAGTAACCGGATAGTAATCGAATAGAAACCATCTAGTAGTGAGTCAATGGCCGGCTAGTAACTGCATAGCAACTAGATAGTAACTGGATAGTAACTGGATAGTAACTGGATAGTAACTGGATAGTAACTGGATAGTAACCGGATAGTAACTGGATAGTAACTGGATAGTAACTGGATAGTAACTGGATAGTAACTGGATAGTAACTGGATAGTAACTGGATAGTAACTGGATAGTAACTGGATAGTAACTGAATAGTAACTGGATAGTAACTGGATAGTAACCGGATAGTAACTGGATAGTAACTGGATAGTAACTGGATAGTAACTGGATAGTAACTGGATAGTAACTGGATAGTAACTGGATAGTAACTGGATAGTAACCGGATAGTAACTGGATAGTAACTGGATAGTAACTGGATAGTAACTGGAAAGTAACTGGATAGTTACTGGATAGTAACTGGATAGTAACTGAATAGTAACTGGATAGTAACTGGATAGTAACTGGATAGTAACTGAATAGTAACTGGATAGTAACTAGCTAGTAACGAGTTAACAGCCAGATAGTAACTGGACATTAACACGCTTGTAACAAGTTATCGGCCGGACAATAGCTGGATAGTAACCGAATAGTATTCAGCTAGTAACGAATTAGCAGCCGGATAGTAACCGGATAATAATCAGCTTGTAACGAGTTATCGGCCGGACAATAGCGGGATAGTAACCAAATAGTATTCAGCTAGTAGCAAGTTAGTAGCCGGATAGTTAGTGGATATTAACCAAATATTAAGTGGATAGTAGCCGGATATAAAGCAGATATTAGCAGAAAAGCAGCTGGATATTAACAGGATAGTAACGAGTTTGTAGCCAGGTCATTACAGGATAGCAACTGAGTAGTAACCGGATCATAACTGGTTAGTAACCGAAAAGTAAACGGATAGTATCGGAATATTAAATGGATAGTAACAGGATATGAAGCGCATACTAGCCAGAATGCATCAGGATAGTAACAGTAACCGGATAGTAAGCCAAAAAGATCCGGTTCGAAACTCAAGATTGTGTATTTTTGCATTTTCGAAAAAATTTTAACGTCAGGATAGACAACGGGTTCCCATTTCATGTTCAATATTCACGTTCTGCAATCATAACCATCTCCATGTTCCAACATAAGTTGATCCCCATCAGTAACACAACGGTAATGTAATGATTGGGTCGCCCTATCTACTTACCGTATCAATCCAGTCTTCAAATCCTTAATCCCGACACATAAGAAACCAGCCTGAACGAAACCACCATCAACCTTTCTCCACATGCCCCTCACATACGGAAGAAGTTTTCCTCGCCAACAACTGAAATTGATTTGCTAATTAAAATCTTATTCAATTCGATTTCAATTATCAATGCGTTCTCAGTTTTTTGCCAGAAAATATTCCATGAATTTCCCGCAAAACTTAATTAAGAGCCAAATTCTTCGAAGTAAAAAATTTTCATTATGTTCTACAATATTTTTTTTTTTTTTAGTTTCCATATTAACAAAAACAATAACAGCAACAACACCGACCAGACCACCGCCGCCATTTCTTACATATCGATTTACAGCCCAAAATACTCCCCGAATCCTTTTCTCCGCTTGAAATTGATTATAAAATTTGTGCAAAAAAATGTATACAGATTCATTTATCGGTTGGGAAACTCATGCCTGAAAAAAGAAAAATCGATGATTCAGTGAAATTAAAGCACTTAAATGAGTGGACTTCAAAAAAAACTTTGTGGTTTACATGAATATGTGGAGATGAAAAGAGCAAAACGCTGACTTTTCATGAACTCTTTTCAATCGAAAGTCTCTATTATGAATTTCTTTGTAGGGAATTTTCCTCTAAATGGTATTTTACTCGCCTTATAACAAACTTAAGCGCTATCTATCGACCTAAAGCGAAAATATTTCTGAATCCCTTGGGATAAGTTGTAGACAGCCCTTACTGAAGCAATTTGAAGGCGAATTTGATGACGAAGTAAATTACTTTTTTATTCGAAAGCGTCTTACGGTTTCCCACTCTGAGTGATGTTGATGCAAATTAATTCTATCCGGCGATGATTATATTCAATCCGACTTCTTACAATGATCATTCTCTATTGAAATATGTATAGAACTCTTCTTAGTAGTTCAATGTATTTTCTAGAGCTGTAAAATATCGTTACTATTTGGTAAAAAGTAACGATTACTCTAGTCATTAATCAATAACGTCTCGTTACTGATGGAAGTATCTCGTTACTAGAACTTTTTTTTTGCACACATGCCAGCTGATGGTTGCCAGAGTAATAAAGTACTAATGTAATGGGTGCACAAAACAGTATGGTAGTAGAGTGAGTTGAGTTGATATTTGGTTACTATGTTAAATACTGGGTGAAGATTCAAAGAGCAAGAGAGATTTTTGATTACTTTATCAACATTGAGCTATTCATGCAACGTCATTCGTTCGTGAACAATATTTGAAAAAATATATTGAGTACTTAGTAACGAGTACTACTAAGTAACGATTACTTGACGAAAAATAACGAATACACTCGAGTAGTGGAAATTTTTAGCATTTTTACAGCTCTAGTATTTTTCTCTGATTTCTATGATTAATATAAAAGAGATACCACATATAACCATGTTTTGGTGAAAAAGTTCGACTGTGGTGAACTACGCCATAGCTCACACTATAGTTTGGTGAACCATGTAACAGCCTTTGACCGAAGTTGCAGCTATAGTTCTATATGGTTTAGAGCAGCTCCAACAGAATCACATAAAGTCCGAAAGATATGGTTGCATGTGTGGTGAGTTTGGCACCATACAAATTCAAATTGTGATGTCTTAAACATCAAATTAAAATGTATTTAATTTCTAATATGAGTCTATTCAACTGCAATCATGTGTATTGAGGGAGAAAAAATATCGTGGTGGATCACATTATAATTCTTCGAATTTTTCGACCAATCGAACTACGAGGTGAGTGGTGAATCACGCAATAAAATTTTGAATAATTATCGGGAAGTGTTAGATATGGTTAATATGTGATTCAGACATTCATTCTTTCACCTTTGAATAACTATCTAAATAAAAATTTCCTCCGTTTTTTGTTGTTCCAAAGGCTATTTGATAGTGACCATTCGTGTCACATATAACCATATATGTCAATCTCATAGATATTGCGCGGGACGTTTTGCGCCAGTTAGAAAGAGATGTTACTCGGCAGGCAAAAAAAGAGCGAGAGAGAAATACTTTTGGTGAGTACCTAAGTGAAAAATGCTCATTTTGGTGGGTACGCAAGACCGTGCTGAAAAGAGCCAAAATGGAAACGGCTCCTGAGTGACATATATAGTTATATATGGGAGATACCAAGGTGTAAGAATGAAGTCACAATGTGACTTATTTTTCTAAAATATTCGACTTTAAAATTGCTGCCTAAGCATTTTGATTTCACATTTCTGGGCCTCAATATTGATTGACAAGCGACTTCCTCCCAAGTCATGATAAAATCACTTTTTCTCTGACCAATTACAATAAGCTTTAAAATTTAAAGTCGATAAATTTTTAGCGACTATAGACCAATTATTTTTCCTTTTCTCATTGAATTTTTTTGTATTAAATCTTTTTATTTATTTCAATGAAATTCAAAACATAAACCCTTATCCGCTTTAATACAAAAAAAAAAAATAAAATGTTGGTAGACATCATATTTTTTCGCTTTGTTGAAAAGTCTGATTTTCTCTTTTGCACGACAAGTGGAACTGAAATTTATTATGTTTGTAACCACATTCACCGCTCGCAGCTCAGAGCTAATTTGCGATTCAACAGATTTCACATCACAACGAGCGATGTTCTTTTTACACAGCACAATGCCCGGTTGTAATCGACAAATGAAATACGGATATCATTCTGCGTTTTTATACTCGGGTACATTGCGTTTGTGTGGTTGTGTGTAACACCTAGAACCAGTCGCGATAGGCCATGGTGTATGGAAATAATCAGCATCACTAGAAGATTCGATTTAGTCATGTCCGTCCGTTTGTATACGGTTTTCTTATCGAAGGAGTTGAGCAAAATTTGGTACGAAAGTACGAGAATAGATCCGATTGGAGCATTTTTAGGGGTACCTCCAGTAATAGGGTATGTCACCAAAATCGCAAAAATTCGGGCCTGTTTGAAAAAATTTCGAAACCTATTTAGCTAACCTATTATCTCTGTCGGGTATTCTATTGTCAGGATTGCCGGACTATAACACCCTAAAATGTATTTTTTTGACGAGTAACCAGAGAAAAAGAATATAAAAAAATACAAAATGGAAGTGAAAAGCAGCTTCGTTGCAGCAAAAATGCCGTCAAATTTACATGCGCGGCCCATCGCGCCGTATGATTGACGTTGCTCATACAACATGCTATCCACTTCAGTTGATTCAGCAGATATCTCCATTCACTTTGCAATTTTATTTTTTCTTCTCATTTTTCCAAAACTTCTGTTGCAAGTTTCACATAAAAATTGCTGCTCACAAATTAATTAAAATGTCCTTGCTTCATTCAAAACGTTTGTCCTGAAATTGTAACAGTGGAAAATATAGAAAATAAAAAAAAACAAGAAATAATAAAAAAAAACCATTTCAACTCATTCATCTGCAGCATTTCTTCGCATATTTTCTCCACTAATTTACCTCGTACGGGAGCAAAACATGGAAAAAATTTTTGAAATTCTTCAATTGTGTACGCCAAGCTAACAACATAATTCCAAAATAACACAACTCCATATTCTTCCCAAACAGATCGCTCTTTCCACGGCAAACCAGAGAAAAACAAAAATGAAAAAATCCAAAAAAAAATGACAAAAAAGAATGAAAACGAATAGGAAAACGTAGGGAAAAAAATTCGAGTGCACCCACTGTTATTCATAAAGCACTTTACTCACGATTTGCACATAGTTGAAAGCGAATGAATGGACGGATCTACAGGACGATTTCATATTGTGAAAATAAAGAGAAAGAACAAATCAAAAAAAAAGGGAGGAGAAAATGAAAAAAACAAAAATTTCGACCGAAAATATTTGCAACATTAATTTGAGCCTGACGGACGCAATCACGTTGCACAGTGTTGCATATCGCATGAAATCCGAATGCTCTGTCTCCTCTCTCTCTCTCTCTCTCTGCGTCTCTGTGCCTCAACACATATGCAAGTGAATATTTCATATATGCGTACGGTTCTATTCTAGCGTTTCATCAACGGCGTAGTAACTATATCTCCCACTGAATGGATGGTTTGGCTGGCGGCGGGGCTGGTCAGGCTAAGCCGGACGAAACCAACCAAGCCAAGCGCACTTGCAATCGAAATTCCATGCCGTTGCGAAATTTTCCGAATCAGAGAAACACAACCAGAGAAATTCCATTCTTGTGCAGCAATATGAACAAAATTGTGCATTCCTCAGTTGCTCTTCGTTCGTTTTGTCTGAATTGAAACCCACAGTTTCAATCCCAGGCCGAAGTCACAGTCGCTCACTCTATGCCAGCGGAATCGTTCGTCCGGTCGCCCGGACGTTCGCTCGTCCGCATCGCTTCGTCATTCAGTCAATCATTTGCTCACTCACACTCACACACACTCACACACACTCACACACTCAGCCAGCCAGTCAGGCAGTCATTTTCTCAGTTTCATGGAGTAGCATTTTTTCATTTGAAATGAAATTCTTCAATTTCCCTGTGGCAAGGATAAACATCCGAGGCACATGTGCTTCATGTTTGACGCTTGATAATGATGATCATGATGATAATGATGATGATACACATGTGAATATGAAGTTGTTTCGCTCCTACTGTTGTGTGCACCTACTGTACGGCTGTCTATCTAGTATGTACATAACATTGCCATATCCCTCATCTTCGTTAAACATGATTTATTGCATTAATACCATTGATGTTTGCCAGATGCATATCATCATTTATTTTTTTAATTTTTTTTAATAAATTAAATAAACTGAAAAATTTTTTCGCCATATTTTTATAGCTAACGATTCAGTCTTGAATGAAGCCCATGGCCTTTCACGTTTCGAATTATATTCCTTTTTTTGTGGGTGAAATACTCCCTCTCTCTCCCACTATTTGCGGCTCAAACATTTGCGCATGTTAATTAACATTTTGTTGTTGGAATTCCAAATGGAGTCGCAATAAATCGGAAAATTGCCTTTCAATGTTTTCGTGTTATTGTTCTTTTATGAATGACATAGCCTTCAAATATTTACATTTTCAGGTGATGCGCTTTATCAGTTTTCTCTTTTGGATAAGGTAGATTCAATGCTTTATCCTTCACCGAAGTTTGCTCCTCAAATTCTTTTTAATACTCCGGGGTGTCACAGAATCCGATAGCTGTCGGAATTGGAATTTTAGTCGAATCAATTTTCATATATATTTAATAGACAGCCAGATAAAATGGGCTTCTGTGCAATCAAGAACCGATAATAGTTCCGATTCAAAATCAAAAACATCAAAATTTGTGAATTCTGTATGAAATTTCGATCGGTTTTAATTCCGATTACGTCAGCTATCGGATTCTGTGACACCCCTGATTATATGCTTATTTAGGCGATTAACTAAGATTTTTCCCATCATATAGGGACTCTAAAGAGGCGAGACAAAATATATAAAGAATCAGTATCATCAACATTAGGATTAGTGTTGAAACAAAATGAGTAAATAATACTTGATATCGAATACTTTAAGTCTATACTGAGTATATTTTGTACTCAATACTTACCACCAAGTATTTTCGCGGTATCGATACTTTAATGTCGGTATTTATTCATAATATTTTTCCTTGTATTTGTGATATAATTTGGAGGGTTTTTCCCTTTTTGAGGGACTTTTTCGATTTCATTTTGAAATGGATTTTTCGTAACCATTTTCTTAGGAAGGGAAAGGGATTTTACTAAAATTTCTTAAAGTTAAACCTGCGCCAAATTATTGGTGGTAATTCAAAAAGAAATGGCCAAGTCTAAGGTCTGTATCCATGTTACGCGACTGGATTCGACAAGTGCAAAGTGCCGTATTTGTTTTAAAACACTTAAGTATTGTGTTACCTGCAATATGATGTGTAAATACCAAGAATCATAAAAATTTGCTTAATCTTGAGCAAGTACTACCTAGTATCAATACTTTTGGGTCGGTATTTAAGTGGTATCGATACTTTATCTTGATACATTAAATGAGTACTGGTATGGATACTTTAATGGTATCGTTTCAACACTAGCTAGGATTCAGCCATGTCGATGTCACATGAGTCTACAATTTCTTTTTTCTACCGAGGGAACCGACCTTTCGTAACGAAAAAATATATGAAGATGTAAAACGATAGCGTGAAGGCCAAATTCTATAGAAGGATTTATAGACCCATTTTATGTGTCCCCCTTGATTGAGGAGTCTGCTCTGGAATTAAAAAAAAAAAAATAATAATAATAATTGTTTGAAGCCTGAGGACTTGAAAATTTTTTGTGAAAGCTCAACTTTAAGATCGAAGAGTTGTGAATAATTCACGAACAATCAGTTTGTAGTCATTTGTAATTTTTATTGAATCTCAGACAAACATGGTTTTCTTTGGGTTTCTCAGAGTTCCAAAAATTCCACACTATCCCCAGCAGGCAAAATGGAAAATTTCTATTGTAGCTCAAAATGAGCTTAAGAAGAGCTAAATATGAGATTGAAATTGAAAACTGAAAATCAAACTCGTCGTGATCTAATAATGAGCTCATAATGACATCAATCCATATGTTTTTTTTTTTTTGAACAAAAAATGACGTATTTTGTGAGCTAATACTGACTGAAATGTTATTTTCTTACTTAAGAACTCTCGTAAAAAGGTGCAAAGCCTTCTAGTGGGGCATATTCAAAAATTTATTTTTAGTTTGCCTGCATGGGGAATCGAACCCATAACCTTCGGATTAGAAACCGAGCACACTACCACTAGACTACCGACAGCCTTAAATTCTTAAGTCTTATAATAAAATATGAAAATGAATTTTTTTTTACTCGGCCTGAGCTATTAATTCATATCATATTGAGCTCTTAATGAATTCAGAAAAGTGCGCCAAATAGCTCATATGTATCTCATATTTCTCTCCCGTATAGCTATTTCGGACTTTGAATCAAATTTATTTCAACTCATAAATAGCTCATTTTGAGCAAATTTTGAGCAAAAATACCTACTGGGTCCATATACTTTTCCACAATCCTCTAACAGCTTATAAATGGCAACATCAACTGGTATATCACAGAAATCGATAACGTCAGAAATGGACGATTTTGGAAAGTTCATGTGCCCTTAAAATCGCTTCCGCAGCATTTCTACTCAACTATTATATATCGAAACAATAACTACATACAAACCTTTATTCTCATCTTCAAATGAGGGAGCAAAAACTGGGTTCAAACTAGATCGTCATGATCTTTTGATCAATTTAATTCCAGACGATTTTGTAGTTGATTTTAGTGATTCCGTCGCAAAGCTTCACGGCCTAGCTTAACCTAGACTGAAACCTTCCGTTATAATCAATTCCTTAAAGCACTAGCTACCAGGGCTATCGGCTTAGACGGAATTACAGTCAGTCACATCGAGTAGAACCGAGTAGAAAACCCCAATTGTGGTGTCTCGCTCCTCATGGAACCCACGGGAACAAATAAAAGAGTCTCGGGTTGGTATTCTAGGCCTTTTTCTCTTCAAGTTTCAATAACACAGAGCGATTTGACGACTGATTTTGAAAGTGCTCGGTGAGTATAACAACGCCTCATACTCAGTTTTGTCAAGTCACCGCTACTTTTTTTAATAAAATAGACTTCAAAAAATGGGGCCGAGAATTAAATTACTCACTTTCTAATGGCTATATCTCGTAATCCGTTCAATGTTTTAATTTCCTATCTATCACAATTTATAGCTCTGAACTCATTTTAAATAGTTTTAGTACAAACCGACCCGAAAAAACTCTATCAAGTAGGTGCAAATTGCAAAAATTCCTAAAATTTGACGTATTTTTTTTTTTAATCATATTTTATTTTGTATGGGCCTATAGCTCCCAAGGCAATAAACATTTAAAAAAAAAATTTTTGATGCATATATAGAAAGACTATAACTAAACATGATCTAAAGAAATGAAACTTTAAACTTTCGGTCTATCTTTTATCATTATTTCGGGAAAATAATCACCTACAAAAGTGGCCATAATATATCAATATTCATGAAATTTTACTTAAAACTCTTAATTAATTTATGTCATGTGCATTATTTTTTCGCAGTCTGTCGTTTAAAAAAAAAAAATCAAATTAATTGGAATATTCAGTTCTCAGAAAGTGGTTTCACTTCTCGAAAATTCCGTTCTCATTATTGTACAAGTACCTTCACTTGAATAACTGCATTCATATGCATGTGTTTCTATTATAATTAACTTCATTATTAATTTAGTGAGCGCGACTCACCGCAATCCCATTGCATTTTAATAGGCCGAGAGTACGCTCATCGAACATTCGGACACACGACTGTATTCCATATGTACATATGCACATGTATGTACGGTGCAGATCGGATGCGGATTTTCCGAGAACACTTGTTTTTAATAATTATCGTTCATTATTGCATAAAAACCATAAATATGAATTCATCAATTGAATGCTGTATGCGCCAATGTAGCTGCGTATCATCCCTGCAGGAAGCCTGTCGCCTTATAACCCCATGTCTATATTGACGTCAATATAGACAAGAGAACTATTTCCAATTTCGACAGTATTTATAGGCGGTTTCATTAGAGATACTGTACTGTCAAGAGGTATAGTTCATTATGATTGACCATGTCAACAACGTGTCTTCTCATTAGAGCTGTAAAAATGCTAAAATTTCCACTACTCGAGTGTATTCGTTATTTTTCGTCAAGTAATCGTTACTTAGTAGTACTCGTTACTAAGTACTCAATATATTTTTTCAAATATTGTTCACGAACGAATGACGTTGCATGAATAACTCAATGTTGATAAAGTAATCGAAAATCTCTCATGCTCTTTGAATCTTCACCCAGTATTTAGTAACCAAATATCAACTCTACTCACTCTACTACCATACTGTTTTGTGCACCCATAACATTAGTACTTTATTACTCTGGCAACCATCAGTTGACATGTGTGCAAAAAAAATTCTAGTAACGAGATACTTCCATCAGTAACGAGACGTTATTCATTACTGACTATAGTAATCGTTACTTTTTTCCAAATAGTAACGATATTTTACAGCTCTACTCCTCATAAAGCGAAAGAGTACTCCTTTTGTCTACATAATAGTAACGACGTCAATAGTTCGATAATAGTTTTTCGGTCTACTGTTGACATTCAGTGACAACTCAATGTTAAATGTCAATAACGCAAAGCATTGCGACGGGTATAACTGGTCAGTAGTGTGCTGTTGACCCAGTCAGTATAGAAAGAGTATAGATGCACTATTGACATTTCCTGCAGGGATCGTTCGAGTCTCGCATTGAGAAAATGAAGTCGTAATGTTCGCCCGACACAGGCATATTTCCATTATGGGTGCTTCAAGTTGATATTTAAATAATTTTCAATGGGCAGTGAAGCACGAACAGAATAGGGGCTGCATTTTCCTTTCATAATACAATTTAACCTATCAAATGAGACCTCTTCATGTTCTGTGATGAGTATGGACCTCCACATAGTGGCAAAAAGCTCAATACCCCGCTACTTTGAAACAATCGAAAGTATCTCTCCATATATGATATATATTTTCCTTCACATCGGATATTGAATAAACAGATAAATAAAAAGTTAAGTAGAGAAATAAGACCGAATGAAGGCTAAATTTTATGTTCGAGGAAAATCGAATCGACCACATGCCGAGTGGCTTATTTTTTGCTTTGTTTTTCTTTTGAATTGCGCTAAACGCTTCATAGCGAATTAAATGTGAAAAGATAAAATAGAAATCATCCATTCATTCCCCCCCATGTTCTTCATTGTAATAAAATAAGGTACTGATTCACTTCAATAAACGTGCAATAAAATCTTTAAAAGACTCCACCGTCGATGCTTCGAAAGCCTCCCTAAAGTGCCTCTAGAAATTCACAAGAAAAATTGAAAAAAAAAGGAAGCATTTATAGGTGCGGTGAAATCTCAAAAGCCTCAATACAAATTCTCAAACATCGATGGTTTTTTTTTGTTTTGTTGTGGATTTAGCTAAAAAGAAAAGAAGAAAAAACAAACATAAAACCTAAAAACCGATGAAATGTTTATTGAAAATAGGAAGCAAAAACTTCTCGCTCGATAGACTTCATGCGGCTAAAGATTTTCCGTAGAAAAAATCTGCCAAAAATTGTGTTTTGCAGTGCGTTTCTTACGCTTGTGTCTATTTATAGAAATATTTTTGCTGTTTTGGCTGTCGGCCAAACTAAATACGAAATCAAGAAAAAAAAAAATAATAATAGAGTAAAATAAGATCACAAGAGAGGAAAAAAAAATAATAAAATAAAATTTAATATAGTAAAATTGAAAACAAAACTTTTTGCGGTAAAATTTGAAAAGAAAATTTTTATGCTTTTGTTTATCAAATATTGCTTCTATTAAGTATCATCAAAATGTCGTCTGCTTCCTCTTCCTACTTTTTCTTCTTCTTCCTTCTTTATTCTTCTTCCTTCTTTCTTCTGCTTCCTCTTTCTTCCTACTTTCTTCTTCTTCATTTTACATGTTCTTATTCTTTTAATTCTTTTTTTTAATGCATTACAACCCGACCGGGGTCCGAGGATGTGATTCTCGCTATCGTTTCCCAGTCTTTTCTAAAAGGCATATTCTTTTCTGTTAGGCCCGCTGCTGCTTAATTCTCTCTGAGTCCATCTATTCAAAATTTTTTGGAGTGTTTTTGTGGCTTTGTTAACGATAACTGTGCGAGGAACACTTCAAGTTAATTTTGATACTACACTAACTCCGGTCTTATGTCTTCCGTCCGACCTTCTCAAGGACTCGGATGAAATTGTTGTGGTTTCTTGCCGTATTGAGCATGGAAAATGTCTATTTTCCTACACTCAGAGAACTTCTAGGCTACCTCAAGCAAACCAAGAAGTTCTGAGAGAGCTAGCTGATCCCTTGTTTTCCTTATTACTTTTACACCTGTCCCATCCCTTTCCTTTCCTATCATTAGATGACAAATGGGCAATCCACTCCACTCCATATCATGATCATCATCAAACTTAGCATATAACAGGTTGGCTGATAAGTCCCCGGTCTAACAAAGAAAAACACATTTTTTTGTCAAAATTCGTTTTTATTATTCAACATAGTTCAAGAGCGATACAACGATTATAACGACCTTCCAATTTTTTGATACCATTTTGGTAGTAATCCTTCGGTTTTGCCTCAAAATAGGCCTCAGTTTCGGCGATCACCTCTTCATTGCAGCCAAATTTTTTCCCTGCGAGCATCCTTTTGAGGTCTGAGAACAAGAAAAAGTCGCTGGGGCCAGATCTGGAGAATACGGTGGGTGGGGAAGCAATTCGAAGCCTAACTTATGAATTTTTGCCATCGTTCTCAATGACTTGTGGCACGGTGCGTTGTCTTGGTGGAACAACACTTTTTTCTTCTTCATATGGGGCCGTTTTGCCGCGATTTCGACCTTCAAACGCTCCAATAACGACATATAATAGTCACTGTTGATGGTTTTTCCCTTCTCAAGATAATCGATAAAAATTATTCCATGCCCATCCAAAAAAACAGAGGCCATTACTTTGCCAGCGGACTTTTGAGTCTTTCCACGCTTCGGAGACGGTTCACCGATCGCTGTCCACTCAGCCGACTGTCGATTGGACTCAGGAGTGTAGTGATAGAGCCATGTTTCATCCATTGTCACATTTCGACGCAAAAACTCGGGTGTATTGCGAGTTAACAGCTGCAAACACCGTTTAGAATCATCAACACGTTGTTGTTTTTGGTCAAATGTGAGCTCGCGCGGCACCCATTTTGCACAGAGCTTTTTCATATCCAAATATTGATGAATGATATGACCAACACGTTCCTTTGATATCTTTAAGGCCTCTGCTATCTCGATCAACTTCATTTTACGGTCATTCAAAATCATTTTGTGAATTTTTTTGATGTTTTCGTCGGTAACCACCTCTTTCGGGCGTCCACTGCGTCCACTGTGCTCATTTCACCACGCTTGAATTTTGCATATTAATCAATTATTGTTGATTTTCCTGGGGCAGAGTCCGGAAACTCATTATCAAGCCAAGTTTTTGCTTCCACTGTATTTTTTCCCTTCAGAAAACAGTATTTTATCAAAACACGAAATTCCTTTTTTTCCATTTTTTTCACAATAACAAAAGTTGCTTCACAAAAGACGCTCTATCTCACAAACTAATTGACTTACAGACGTCAAATTTTGACACGAATCATTTGAAGGTTGCCACTATATAAAAATAATATGCATTTAATACTAGCGACGCCATCTATGTGTCAGACCGGGGCCTTATCAGCCAACCTGTTAAAACTATAGCTGCACCTTAGGCCAAAAGCTATTACGTGGTTCACCAAACTATGAGCTATGGCGTGGTCATATTGTAATATAGGGGACACTTACAACAACAACCGAATTCCGTGGTGAACTAGTGATGCTATAATTTTTTGAGTATTCACTCAATTTTGTCACTAAACCTACTTGCGTTGAAATTTTTTAATGTTTTCTTTTTAATGTAAATTTTTTTTTAGTTTTTTTATGATAGTTTATGCAATTCTGTACCTTTTTCATTCAGAAGAGATCCAGAAATATATAGTTTATGCATTCTATTTATCATGATATGTAATAAGTACTTGAGCCACTAGTTATGTATCGAGCAATTTTAGTTGTGATATCACTGAATATTTCATATCAGCTGTTCTGTGGTGGAATTCAAACTTTGGACATATTCGACGCATGAGTACTCTGCTTTAGCGTTCCTCAATAATATGAGCAAAATTTTATCGAATTATTTTTAATTGTATGAAAATAACTTATTTTGCTGTAAAATATAATGAGTTCTTATGAAAAACCATTGATTAACACTTACATATAGCTGATTTTTAACAAAAATTTTAGTTCATGTTACAAGATTATAAAATATTTGTTAGACCG
This sequence comes from Chlorops oryzae, assembly GCA_020466095.1. NCBI lineage: Eukaryota > Metazoa > Arthropoda > Insecta > Diptera > Chloropidae > Chlorops > Chlorops oryzae. Next base: position 7,320,647 of record CM035808.1, on the reverse strand, counting down.
GAACCGGAATTTTCAGGGGGCGTGCTACGTTTTTGATTTTTCCATAAAAATGCATGCACAGGGGGCCTACTTCAATTCAACACACACGTTTTTTTTGCCAAGTGCCATCTATAGTACTATTTATATGGGCGTGGTTCACCACGGTCGAACTTTTTCACCAAAAAATGGTGGCTATAGTTCTATATTATATTTAAGGGCTCAACGCTGTTAAAGTAAATTGAAAGGAAGTAACGAGCTCATTCTTTTGAAGAAAGTAAATCAGAGTTAAAATTTCGATGACAGGTCGACAGATATATTGAAAATTTATGTCTTAAATGCAACCCTATGAGTCCGATTACTTGTAATTAGCGTATGCGTTCAAGTAGCGAAAGTAAGCCAAAGTACTTCTTTGTTTTTTCAACATGTGTTTGGTATAGGAAATTTCCCTGCTGCTTTAGAGCGTAAAGCCCTTTAGTATTTAAAAAAAATTATGAACAAAACCTGGGAAATCTTTTTAACAGCCTTCAGATGGAAATGTTTCTTTTTGAGGTTGCTCTATGAATGCTCCTACATTCTTTCCTCCTTCTTCTCATTTAGAAAAATTTTTTGGCCACTATAGAGGGCCTCTTATTTTTGTATTATTTCATTTTTTTCTGTCTTAGTCGACCCTTCGGACCCTATTTCAGACGCTAATCGGTCACAGCTGGTTATGGTAATGCCATTATTGGCTCAACGATCGTAGTGAAGCAACTATGAATCCTGGCACCATTCCTTGATATCTTCGAAAGAAAATACCAATTTTTTTTACAGAATTATTTCAAACACCATACATTCGACTGCCAATTCACAATAACTTAAAGCCACTGTCTGGAGAAGACTTATCAAGAAGTTTAACAAACAATGGCATAGTCCATATCGGTTTGAAAAAAAAAAATTAAGATATCATATTCAACCATACTTGAGCAGACATGATATCCCATCGCAGAAATACCACAGAGGCACTCCATTCGGATAGAAAGTACGAGAGATCTTCTCTTTATCGGAATAAGTCCTCTCGGCGAGGCAGGTACGTTCGTGCATACATATGTACATACATTCACACTTCGGCGTGTATATATATCCATCAATCGCCGTGTGAATATCATTTCAACTCGTTGCTGTTGCGGTTGCTGCGTAAGAACAAAAGCATAAAGAATTCATGGAATTCCTTAATTTGATACGAAATGAGAATCATAGTACAAATGCTGAATGCAAAGCATACAAGAAATGAAACCAAAAAATGCAAAAAAAAAAAAAAAAAGTAAACAAAAAGAAATGGCAAATAAAAAAGGAAATGGAATAAAATAAAATATGAAATGAAATGAATTTTATGCGCAGGTTTGAAGGAAGAAAAAAACTTTTGTTTTAATATGTTTTTAATAACAAAAGAAATGTAGATATATCTCTGTAGGTATGTTTATCAATGTGAAGTCATATGTGTAGGTACTTTCAATGAAATTCCAAGCTCAACCTGAACAGCAACAGCAACAGCAGCAGCAGCAATTCTCTGTCAGATAAATAAGCAAAATGAAGCCTGCCAAAGGGACGAGAGTAGGCAACTCCGCTTGATTGTTATATTAAAAGCGATTGTACATTGCGGTCCATAGCGTTCGCATTAAAATTCACATTCGCTTTCGCATTCATAGCAACATAAATAATAATCCTAAACGTTAACGTAAACATCAACATAAACATCAACGTCAAGCATCAGCATTCATCAGTGAACTTCAATAAAAGCAAAAGAAAAAATAAATAAAACAAAGAAATAAAATACATAAAAACAAAAGGAAAATAATATATAAATTTCTCTTGCATTTCCATCGGTGGTTTTCCGCCGGGAAATTTTAATCAAGAATATTTTTCGTACATGCGAATTTTTGTATCTTTAATAAACAGAATTCTTGTCTTTATTAAAAAATAAGTAGGCACTATGAATCGCCCCGACCTCGGGCGGCTGCTCCATCATACTGTGTATTCCGCCGCCTCATTGACTCAATGAATGACTTCTGTATTTGCGCTTCGTTTCTTCTACGACGTTCTCGGAAGGTACTTTGGGGACCACGGGGGTGGAGAAATCGTCTGCGAAAAATTAAAGAATATGACTCTCATGTTTGAACTGATGGAGAGTGCCTCAAATTTTTTCTTTTATTGCAATTTTGTTTTATTTTTTTTTTAATAAAGAATTATTAAATGTTGACGATGAATTTTCATCGATGGTCTTAAGGGGGTCTTCTCATTGAAAACCCGTTTTTTGGCCGCTTTTTAAAAAAATTCTTTTTTGAAAACGCAAAGAATAATTGAAAACTTTTTTTATTTATTGTATTACAAAAGGTTCAAAGTAAATAAAAAAAATTTTTTTGCCTCGATACGTGGGCTGTTCAAAAAGTAATGAGACTTCAAAGTTAGTGGTGAAAAAAAGGTGTCGTCACGGCGGCCACGAAATGAAAAAAAAAAATGGGGTTATAATCAGAATAGATGTATTTCTCGGGTAAACCTCAAGCTTAATATTGTGATTTTTTTTGACAAAATGGCGGCCATTCCAAAAAAAATTTCAATTTCGGGCTTTTTTTTGTAGTTTAGTGTAAAAAAAAAAATAGTAAAAAATTTTTTGAAATTATGGTCGAGGTTCACCCGAGAATGGTGACAATTCTGCGTCGATTCCACTTTATTTCATGAAAATCGGTTCAGTTGAACTGGAGATATCTTGGCCGCCAGTTCGAAAAACGTGGTTTCGAGATAAACGCGTTTAAAGTTTGAAGCAACGCAAAAATTACTCGTTTTAGCGCAGATCTTGCTCGACAAAGAAGGCTATATTCTCTAAACTATTTCGAATTTCAAAAAATCTTTTTAGGGGCATTTTCACAACTACCCAAGCTATAAATAAATGCAAAAAAAAAGTTGCTCAATGAGAAGACCCCCTTAATGTAAATACTATAAAAACCTTTTTTTCTTTGCAAAATAATTTTGTGACTGAGACATTTTTAACAGAAGATCTTTTAATAATTTGCCAAACTAATTATTAATTCTTCTTATTAAGTCTGGGTGAAACTTCATCATCACATTTTTGAATATCCACGGTCGACAATTATCCACTGTGCGACGTCTCAGCCCTGAATAAAAAAATCCCTTTTTTTTATTTCAAAAGTACAGGCCTTAAGTGGAAAAACTGATTGAGATGTTAATCGGGACTATTCTCAACAAGACTTCATGTAATCGTAAATTTTCCATTAATCTCTCCACGTCGCGACTCTAAATCTTTGCCTTGTTATCGTTGCAACAAACAAATATCTTAAAAGCGAATAACACCAAAAACAAACAAAAAATAAACCAATCCAAACGCTTTGAAACTAAAAGCTAACAACTTTACTTTGGCATTCTTTGAAAATGTCTTATTGTTAGGAAAAAAAGAAAAAAAAAACGAGATATCTGAGCCGCATTACACACATAAAGATACTTATATACCTATGTATCTTTGGACTATTTAAATAAATATTTTGGAGTTCAGCGCCGCTTATGCAATCTGAAATCTGTTCCGCGATGCATTTGCAGCTGTTATCATTTCTGTCATGGAAGTTTACGGACAACGGAGCAGAAAGGAACCGGTCTTTGGATGTTGATACGTATGCGGAGAGCTTAAAGCTTTCGGTCCGCTGATGTAATCGTAAATTCATTCCGATTGTATATCAATATTTTATTGCATTATAAAATTTTTTGGAAGAGATATGGAAAGAGATTTTTTTTTGTGAATTTAGAAGACGGTCGAAAAAATCTCATGCGATATTTTCCCACTTTAAAAATTACATAGAGTGTCCAATGTGGAGTAGGTTTCTGTTACATTTGTTGATTGTTTTGTTGTTTTACAGTCGATCTGTTGCTTTGTATGACATTTTAAATTAACCCCCTAATTCCTGGCTCCGTCTCTAGACGGACTGGTTTCGAACAAATTACCAAAAAAAAAAAAAAATCCTAATAATTTCAGATTCATGTTTAGTCTTTTCTGAACTTTTCAGTGAAAAAAAAAATAATGGCATTAGAGGGTTAAGAGATTAAAATCGCTAGCGAATGCTGATTAAATTTATATTATTTTTCATCATTTTTTAAAGTTAATTTTTCTTAATTTCGATTTTAATCAAATTTAATTCTAAAAATAATTTTTTTTTTCAATTGATTAGGAACCTTAAGGGCTCTTCCTTTTGGTTAAATACTTAACCCGTCAATTCCCATGTCAGAGAAAATGCTAATTTCGATCTTATTTTTCACTAAACAGGCATAGAATGACTTCTCGGTGACAAGAAATAAATGTGAAAAAAAAAATGTTTAACCCGTTTATTTTCATGGGTGTCCACCAACAGGCGGCGACACGACATATTTTTTATCATTTTAAATTTTATGCAGTAAATTTTCTTTTACAAAAGAAAAATTATAGACCTTTGTCATCTGGAGGTGACACTGGGAATTGAAGGGTTAAACTGTATTTAGCTGAAATCGTCTGTCCTACGTACTTTCATTACTGTCATTCCTTTTTTGCCTCAAGTCATATGGTTAGGTTAGTGTGTTAAGATCAACAAGATCTAAGTTGGGACTAATGCAAGAGTGTATAGGAAAATAAAATAGGGAGGGCTCGATCCAGCTTTTTTCCTTTCTTGGTAAAAACAATATTTGATACCTATATGATGGCACTAATTGGTTATAACTTTCGCGCCACCTCTCAAAGTGTCGCTCTCGGCCCTGTTGCCAATTTTTTACGGGAATATTCCCCTTAATGTCTCATAACCATGCCTTTATTTCCTAAAAGTTAATTTTTAAACCCTCTTAAAAATAAACTTGGTCCTATAAGGTCCCATAAAAATTTCTCTGCCCACTTTCCGGGCCTAAGTCTCCACTAAAGATCTTAATTGTCTTTTAGATTAGGGGAGATTCCCCTAAACTGGCAACAGCTCTCTGGTTATTTGGCTTGCTACCCTTATAAACGGGGCTTGCAAAAAGGGATTCTCTACCGCTATCGGAAAACTCCTATAAATCCTCTAACGATTGGCCTTCATTGCTTCGATTATATTCGATTTCAAATGTTCAGTTCGAAGACTACTTCAAAGAGTTGTATAATGAAAGAAAAAAATTTGTTTTTTGAATTTCAAACAGGCTGAAGTTGTTATTCCGTTAAATGACGGAATTTTAATTAGTTTAAACAGTTGCTCTTAAAATTGCGCCTCAAGCAAAAACATCTTGTTGATGTTTATTGCAAAAGTAAAATATGGAGTATTTTCAATCAAGAACGAAAGCTAAAGTCTGTAGACTTCAAGTTCAATTTTCTTAGCACCTTTCTTAAACTAAATATTCCATTTTTTCCAGACACCTTGTTTTTTTTTTTTTTGACGATTTCTAGATTTAATGTTCCACAATCGAAACTTGTTCAGTGGGTTGTGAGTTTTGAGGGATTATTTTGACCCTCAGGTGATGCCTCGAAACTGATCTTAATATTTAATGATCGACTTCTTTGGCCCCGACCTTTGGGAAGAGATCTGAGAATAGATTAACGAAAGAATGATTGGAGATTTTCGCTGTTTAACTTTAGAAGATGGACCTAATTACAATGATGAGCTAAATCTATTTTCGGGTTTTGCAGGCCGATAGCCTCGGAAGCTAGCGCCTCCTATTTTTTAAAGATTGCGTCTTAATTTATTAAGGCGCAATACACAAATAATAATAATAATAATATTTTCGGGTTTTTCATATCTAGGTTAGGTTAGGTTAGGTTAGGTTAGGTAGGTAGGTTAGGTTAGGTTAGGTAGGTAGGTTTAGTTTAGGTTAGGTTAGGTTAGGTTGGTTGGTTAGGTTAGATTGGTTAGGTTAGGTTAGTTAGGTTACGTTAGGGTAGTTAGGTAGGTTAGATTAGGTTGGTTAGGTTAGGTTAGGTTAGGTTAGGTTAGGTTAGGTTGGTAGGTTCGGTTCGGTTCGTTAAGGTTAGGTTAGGTTAGGTTAGTTAGGTTACGTTAGGTTAGGTTAGACTAGGTTATGTTAGGTTAGGTTAGGTTAGACTAGGTTATGTTAGGTTAGGTTAATAGGTTAGGTAAGTTAGATTAGATTAGTTAGGTTAGATTAGATTAGATTAGGTAAGGCTAGGTTAGGTTAGACTAGGTTATGTTAGATTAGGTTAGGTTAGGTTAGGTAAGGTTAGGTTAGGTTAGGTTAGGTTAGGTTAGGTTAGGTTAGGTTAGGTTAGGTTAGGTTAGGTTAGGTTAGGTTAGGTTAGGTTAGGTTAGGCTAGGTTAGGTTAGGTTAGGTTAGGTTAGGTTAGGTTAGGTTAGGTTAGGTTAGGTTAGGTTAGGTTAGGTTAAGTTATGTTAGGTTAGAGGTTAGGTAGGTTAGGTTAGGTTAGGTTAGGTTAGGTTAGGTTCGGTAAAGGTTAGGTTAGGGTTGGGTTAATGGAACTGTCTTATATCGACACACTTGAATCCATTGTGATACCCTTAATAGGTGAACATCTTATCTCTAGAACTATTTTGAGCTAGCTGCAAAGCCAGCGATTTGGTATGATTTACAAAGTTTAAGTCCCCAATTGGGGATACATATTTATACTTAATAAAAAATTTTAATACCATTGAAAAAAAAACCCATTTTTTAATATTGATGATTAATTTCTTGTTTTTCTCTCTCTTTTTTTTAGGTACGTAACTATTTCTGAGATAATTCTTGCCTGTGGCATTTTCCTGTGGTAAATGTGAATATTGTTTATTTTATGAACTTGTGGTTTTAAAATTTATATGGGAGGCTATGCTATGTTCTGACCGCAAGTGAATGTACTAGTCTGGTTCACAGTTTACAGTTTTTCCAGATACAATCGGAGCAACAACACAAGGCGTTCTCTTGTTCAACTGAAACAAAAACTGCCATTCGAATTCGTATTTAAATTTGAATTTGAATTTAAATTCAGTTGGAAATTATTAAAGGCAAAATGTAGAATGCCAATTGTCGGTGCGGCACGAACAAGTAGAGGCAGCTCTCGACGTTCGTGCAAATGACATGAAAATCTAATTAACTCGACGAATGAGTCAGAAAGTGAAACGAGCCAATACGACTAACTAACCAACAGCGCCTGGCCTGGTCTGGCCTGGTCTGGTTGGTTGTTGGCAATATAAATTTGTAATATTGTTATCGGCAAATCTTTTTGATTTTATTAGATTCTCGTTTCTCTCTCTCTCTTTCTGATTTTCTGAAACCACACGTAGATAGTCACACTAGAGTATGCATTATAATTGGGTAAACAATATCGTTTGGGGATTATGCGATTTGAAACGACAAGCATGGAAATCGTTTTAATTGTAGCCGCACGGAAAACGCTGTTATTTCCATTTTACAACTCAAATACGGCAATTATCGTCTGCAATCACTTGTTGGACTGTTTTGTTTTGTTTCGTAATTTCTCCTACTTACTTACAAAAAAAAAAGAAAAATAAAAAAAGATCTCAACTTCGTTCAAAAGAAGACCTTGAAACTCTGTAATTTTGTAAGGTACAAATTGAAAAGACTTATTGGCTCGTATGATTTGAAATGAGATTGATCTCTAAGTTGGGCCAATCGAGATAAGGCTTAAAGACCTAAATAATTTGAAACATATAGGTCAATTGCTCAGAAACTCGGGAAAGAGGTCAGATCTCATCCCATTATGTTTGAAAACTAGCGAATACTTGGTATTGATAGTCAGATGACCAATGCCTAATGACAATCCTCAAATTGCAGCTTATTGTTAAAAACTGGGTAATTGTAATGGTCACACTAGCCACCCTCACATATTTTAGATTTACAAATAGTATTGTAGAGTCGTCTTCACCTTGTAGTGGAAAGAAGTAAGTTCCGCATAGCCATGATCGGGCTTAAAAAGAGTGGAGAACCCTCAAACGGTTGAAGGACTCTAAAATTGTCTAGCAGAGCTTTCCATTGAATTTTTTTTTCATTTTTATGGTGACACTCTATACGCACTTAAAATTGATTTTTAAGGGTTCCCAACTTTCTCAAAGAAGACTTTGTGAGCCGCAATAAAACTCCTTCTCGAGGATGAATTGCACTTTGCAGAGTTCTCAAAGTACTTCCGAAAATCCTCTCTATAAGCTTGGTTATTTTTGTGTGTTCATCAGTCAGTCTGGCTAGTTATTCCTATTAGTATATTCTTTGGAATGAAACTGGGAACTGAGCGTACTAACAAAAAATCGTATGGGAGGGGGAGGTCCCAAATGCACACCTGAGGAGTTATAGTGCCTTAAAGATTTTAGGCAGTAAGTCGAGAAAAATAACTCTCCCACGAAAATGGTTCATCGTAAAAAAAAAAATTATAATGCAGTTTGAAAGCCAATTGTATGTGCTTTTAGGCAAAATTATATTGATGGTAAAAATTTGACCCATTGAGTAAAAAATAAACGGTTAAAGTGAAAAATTCTGAAAAAAATTTCAATTTTTTTTACTTTGGAAGCCATTTTGGTATGAAAAGTGTCCTATTAACACCCAAATTTTTTATTTTATTCAAAAGGCTGCATCGATTTCCTTTAATTTGGTACCCTATATGTCTAATAATTTTTTTGAAAATAAGATGAGAAAATTAAATATCGAAATGAACATCTATCAGACTGCTATCAATGACCAAGGCCAAAGCTATACAAAAAATTTTTTACCATAAAAATCAATGAAAACTGATTTTTTCACATAATTAAAGTAGTTTTACTGTACCATAAATTTTTGGGAATTTTTTTGGGTTTTTGATTCATAACTCACTAATGTTCCAAAACACTCCACCCAAACACATTTTTCGGATAATGTCTTATAATTGCTTAGTCTAACATCCTGTCTTATATAAGCACAACAAGAGCACCCTTTCTCTGCGTACGCCACTGCATCGCATAAAAGAACTGTGCCCTTTTAAGAGCACCGAAAAATCCATCGAACATATTTCTACTTATAAAAGCATTCCCAAACTATAAGCGTCTTCGTTTATTTATTGTTTTTTTGTTTTCGGTGCCTTTAACCTAAAATTATTGTATGTTTATTCATTGATGTTATCAAAAAATAAATTGAAAAATTATTATTTCATTTAATACGTTATAAAAGGCCACCGGCACAGCAGTGGTTATGAAACATATTCGTGAAAATAATTGAACGAATTCAGGTGTTGGTCAAAAAGAGAATTAAATTATTTTTTTTATTGATAAATGCTACCGTCCAAATCGCCTAAAATTCGACACGCCCCCTAATTATATGTGAATGTAGTTTCGATAAGTCGCGGGGTTTTGTTTTTTTCTCTCCATTTTATTTCCATGTTTTCTAACGTCCAATCCGTTGTGTTATTATTATTGCTGGTAGCCCAGCCTTAATGCCACAATTTGCTGACCAGTTTGTTGTTATTTTTTTGTTTTTTGTTTTCCTCTGATTTTCTTGTAAGCTTGTTCTTTTCCACTTAAAACGTTTGTATGTCGTTCATAGCTACTGGCGGTTTTTTAGCTTCACGTCGAACGGTCTTTTTTACAAGGCACTTTAAGCTGGAATAATAGTTGTTATTGTTATTTCTACGATAACAATGCTTTCCAGTTAATGCGCTTGAAGCCTTGGGGTCTCTTCTGACGGACAGTGCAATCTGTTCGGATTTGATTTTTCCATGAGAGCTTCCATTTGAGGATTTTTGTTGTGGTTTCTTTCTTTGTTTTGAAATAAAAAAAATTATTTTATATCGAGCTAAGACAAGTGTTAGAAAAATGTTTAAAAAGTAGAGATGACATTATAGTTATTTAGAACGGCATAACAATTATCGAAAATATCGAAATAAAAAATAAAAATAAAAAATAATAGGTGTAAAGTACAGATTAAAACTTTCCGAGTTTGGCTTGAAAAACCAAAAAAAGGATTTGGATTCATCAATCCATTGCCTTCACTGAGCTGAGTTGCCCTTATTTTTCTATTCATGTCTTAATATGACATCAGTTTTCTCGTTTATTTGAAAAGGAGAACCCTTTAATACAACAACACCAAAGAAAGGTAGATTGGTCTACTTTACCTCCTGTCACTATCGCCTAAAATTGAGCTGGTAGGGTGACTCTGAATGCAGACTTTGTCTTGAAGAGGTAAAGACTGCATTTCATATAATTGGCGATTGTGTTGCCCTATGTGAGCTGCAACTCAGAGTCAATAAGTCCACCCTAAGCCAAGAAGATCTGAGGCTATAGAACTGTGTAAACGTCCTCTCCTTCATAAGGAAGATCGAGGAAATACCAGAACAAAGCAAATAAATGGGTTGAGCAAATATGTCCACTTATGTATAGGCAGGGTAGCCTTTATAGTGATCGATTTCTAAGGAAAAAACAATACCTTAGATTCGCCATGTCTGAGAGTAGATATTTACTGTCCTGCAGAAGTCGAAAAATATATTATTTTCGCTATCTCCCAGCAGGGGCGTAGCGAGAGAAATAGTGCTTTGGTAGCGCTTATATTTCCCACAATGATATATTGACCAATAATAAGACATTAGCCGAAAAAAAATTTGGGTTGGCAAGAAGAAGTTAAGAGAGTTTTGGACCAAAAACCCAAAAAATCCGAAAAATTCATGACGTCCGATTTCGATGAAAATTTATAAATGGAATTAGTGAAAAATTCGAAGAATTTTGGCGCTCAAATTTTTTCAAAAAACTGATTACAAGTAGTCTAGTTTAGGTCTAGTTCCAAACTGGTCCAAAAATGACTAGTTGTAATCAGTATTTTTGAAAAATGTCAGCGCTAAAATTCTTAGAATTTTTCACTAATTCCATATATAAAATTTCATCGAAATCGGACGTCATGAATTTTTCAGATTTTTTTTCGGATGCCTTGGAGAGACAAAAGCTATAAACAGAAACGAAATCAAGGACGACATCAAAAAGAACGATGCCCACCTTCGATCGAACAATTTCAGAACAATTTTTTAAACTCATCTCAAGTTTATTTTGTTCTTTGATCTCCATAAAATAGCAGTGAATTTTCATAGAACAATAAAATCTCTCATGAGAGAAAATTGTCATAAGCAAACGTTCCATTGTAAAATGAAAGCTTTCTGCATTCGAAAAGAATGTGCCTGCTATATCACGTTGATCCTTGAGGAAGAAGTGATAATAAAAAATTACAAAGCCGAAAGTCCAACGTACAAAGAACAATCAAGAAATTCAAAGTAAAATTAACAGTGAGCTTAAATTCAATAAAATTTGCAGGCATCCCGCTTACTTTCCATTCAAGTCATTTGAAAAGAGGAAGTCGAACGGCATGAGCTCTCCACACAGACGCAACTGTGACCAAAGCCTACGCTTCAATTGTTCTCGTCTTCGTGCAGCGTTTTGGTTCCTTTGGCTACCATAACAAAAGTCATCATCGGCGTGAAGCACGTTGCATTTTAATTGAAAGCATAACCAAAGAGTCTCGTCCTTAGATGCAAAATTCTTCTCGTATGCATAAAATCATAAAACTCATAAATCAATTTTTAATTTTTTCTTTCCAAACAAAAAAAAAAAAAAGAAGAAAAAACCCCAATGGCTTTTTTCCATTCTGGTCTGTAAGTACCTACGATATGTGTGTGTGTGTGTGTGTGTGTGTGTGTGTGTGTGTGTGTGTGAGTGCACTGTGGTGCAAAGTGAGATTTCTCTTCCTTGATGCCACCTGCAAAGGTGAAAATTAAACGTTGACAGGATTTTGATTTGTGTCGTTTGCTTTGCAGCTGCGAGGGATTTTCGAACGTTATTTTATGACTTGCACTTTATTCAGATCGTAATTGTGGACGATGAAAAGAAGAAGAAATTGATATGAAGTAAATAAGAAATGCAAATACCAAGGGTCAGTTGTGACATTGACTTTCAAGGTTTTTTCTTCACAGAAAAATCTTCATTAAGCTCGATCCAAGAGTACGACTGAATGTTGTTTTAATAAGATTTCTTTTCATTTTTTCGAATTTTTTGGAGAATATATTTTTGTATAGGGCCGATAACCTCAGAAGCTCAAAGATACTCAAATAATAATAATAATAAAATATTTTTATAAAATACTTAGCTTCATCATCAGACACTCGGTCTATCCCAAAAGTCCTTTCAACAATTTGACTCCAAAAGCACAAGTAATATACCTAAAGACTGTAGGGGGTATCTCTACCGAAAGAATGGTTACTGTATTGGGGCCTATTGGAGATAAAATGGATAAAGTGCGATAGTTTTGTATTAAAACCCACATAAGAGATGTATCGTCTCCTTAGAAAACGACTGTCGTATGTCGCATGTATTTCTTATGGAACATACGACAGTCGTTTTCTGAGGGGACGATATGCTACTAGCTCATCCATGTTAGAAGTCAGGAAAGAAATAGAAACAGGAGCCCAAAAAGGATATTAAAAAGTACTTAGATGTTCTTGAAGAAGATTTAACAACAGCGGGCCCACCTGAAGATTTAACCACTGTTGCCAGTTTTGGTGAATCTCTTCTAAATTAAAAGACACTAATGATCTTAACCCACTAGGGCAAAAGACCGCCTCTAGACTCTAGACGGTCTAACTTCTCTTCACAATTGCTCACTTCCTCAATTGTGGCGAGAAGTTAGGCCGTCTAGTGGTGGTCTTGGAGCCTAACTTCTTTTCGTAGTTTCTCCCATCCTTAAAAACTTTTTGACTCTTTTTTTACATCGTTTAATTCTTGGAACCCCAAAAATTTGTCTAATGCAACGAAGCAAAAAAGAAAGTTTAACTGTTTTTGAAAATGTGAGCAACTGTGAATAGAAGTTAGGCCGTCTAGAGGCGGTCTTGGGTCCTAGAGGGTTAAGTATAGTCTTATGGCAGAAAAGTGGTCAGGGAAGTTTTTCTAGCGATCTTATTTGTATCTTAAGAAGATTGAAAAATTAAGTTTTAAGGATTTTTGGCCTTCTTTTGAGACCTTCAGGGGAATATTCGCCTAAAAATCTAGGATCAATGACTTCAACAGAGAAGTATGAAGAACGATTTCCTGAATATCAGCCCTTGATTCAAAGTAAACTTTAGGTGGAAGAAGTAAAAAAGTACCTAATATCAACATGTCAATATGTCCGCTAAATAGAAATAGTCTAAGGCTCCATCCAATTATCGCGAATGGATCGTTAACCGAATGCCCAAATCGAAGCCATAAATAGTCATTTAGCCAAAATAAATTGCAAAGTAGATTTTCTTCCAAAATTAAATCCCATAATAAATAACGAATCACTGCGAAGTGATCGAAGAATATAATTGCGGACGAGTGATCATACATATACCCTCCACTTTTCCGTGTGTAAAGTGTTATTTGCCAAACGTTTACCTAGCCTAAGGGTAATGCAAGAAATTTCCTTTCACATTTACTGACAGGCTATTACTTATTTGAGAGGAAAAAAAGAGCAAAACAAATGCTACAAATTGGTTCCTTTGGGAATACGACGATCATTTTCACGTTCGCCGGGAACCGTTTTTTAACTCTTTCACTTCGTAATTAAGCCTTAAATTGATGGTGTTTTTTTTTTTTGTTTTTTGTTTTTCTTCAAAGCAATTAAAAGTGGCTAACAGCAAGTATGTGCAATGGAAAATGTTAAATATATAAAAAAAAATATTATGGAAAAAATAATATGTTTTCGCAAGGACTGAATAAAACATGTTTCCACAGCTCAACAAAATCAAGTTCGTTACCTGAGTCTTTCGTTTTCGGTGGCATGCCAAATGCTCAAGCATTTCAATGCGAGGAGCAACAATTGAATTCGCTCAAGCGACAAGTGCCGATACGACCATGCAACCTTACTAACATGACTCAAATTCATTGGCAAATCGGACATTGCTGGTTTTTTCTTTCAATTTATTTATTTATTTATTTTTTTCTTTCGCTGTGTATTTCCCCCTCTTCTTCGAATTACACTTTTACGAATCAAAGCGAATCAAATCAATTCGTATCGAATTAAATTAAAACGCAACAAAATACATCGAATTGAATAAAGCAATCAAGTAAAACGAGCACAAGTCTAAGTCGAAGAAATGGAGGCAAGTTTGCCCGGCCATTGAACATGATTTCTATGTAGGCTTTTATCGATCGAAACGGCGTCAGTCAGTTTTTTTCTATTAAATTCGAAAGGAAATTATTAAAAATTTTAATTAAAAATTTCGAAAACAAATTCTAGAATTCTTGCAATACCTACATAGAATATTTCATGATTTTTTTTGTGCAGCTAGACATCATTGGTGGGACATGGGTGAAGGACTTGAAATTATAAAAAAAAAAAAAATTCAAAACTTCATTAATTCTTAATAAATTTGTGCTGAAGAGGAATAATTGATTAAGCCGCCATGCGATGTTTCCAGAAGAAGTCCTTTGAATTTCACCTCGGAAGAAATATCACAAATGAATCGATCGTTTCAAAAATCGTTGAGAGAATATCAGGAATCAATTAAAAACTGCTTCATCCTGAAGCCAATGAGTTTCAAAGGTCTTTTTCCCCTAAATTTAGTCTTAAGAAGGAAGGAATGTCTAAGCTTGTGTGTTCTTTTCCTAAAATTCGCATCTGCCTTAAGGAACCATTCTCAGCAAAAAAAAAAAAAAATGTGTGATGAAGAAAATTACCCCATTTCGAATTGCAGTTGATTAAAGCACATAGTCCTTATCTACTTACTTAGATATACAGTGTACTCTCCCCTTGCTCACACTCCTCTTGAAAGGACACTTTTTAGATACGCTTTAGTGTTCATTATTCTCAAAAAATAGTTCCCTCCTAAGTGGACACCTTTGAACAAATTTCGGTCCCTGAAGTGTCCGCCTAAAAAAGAGAGTGCAATGTATTTAGCATCGATTTATTTTGGATGGATTCAGTAGATATTTTTACTTAGATATCTTTTAGTTTGTTTTTAAAAAATTTCAGCTCCGATAATTTAATTCAATTTCAAGAAGAAATCAAGTGCAATTTGAGCAAAGTTCGACAACGGAGAGAAAAATTGTTAAAATTCAGACCCCTGATTATAAAAAAATTCAAAGCTCAAGTGCCAAACTTCAATCTTAATTTTGTTTTCCTAAGCCGAAATTTGGGAAAGCCCTATAGTCGCATTCCATGTGGTGTTCGACCCATTTTCCACTGACCAGCTGTAGAAAGAGCACCAAGCAGTTGAGGTTTTATATAAGGAACTTTTCTTTTAAAAATCGTTCTCTGAAGTGAATCCATGCAAAGACTTTCTGCTGAGGCTTTCGTGTATTTTACTACCGCCATAACGAGCTCTAATGATGATTTTGAAGTAGAAATTATCGTTCAGGAAACGGTTTTCACCTTCCATAGTTGCCGTAGGTCATTACAGAATACGTGCGTCTACAAATCCTCACCGAGAGGACATCATTGGTGGTATTTGCTAAAGACTTTTTAAAAATGTAGCAAGTTAAGTCAATACGCACAATCGCAAGCACTGAAGTTGGGTACTTCTGATTTAGAAAGCTACGTTTTATGATTAAAAATTCGATAATTAAATCTTAAAAGATCGTATTTTTCTGTGTTGAAATTTTATCCAAAAAAACAAAAATATTTTTCTAGCTCTCTCGTGACCGAGTGAAACCTTGTCTCTCGTTTTTGAAAGAAGCTAATGGAAAAACCATTGGTGTTGGAATAGATTTATATATAAGAATAATTAAGACCTTCAGAAAAAATCGACCAATCCTGGTAAATAACTGTTTGGAGGAAAATTAATAGAGGTTTCAAAAGTCATTTGAAATGAGATGAGCGAATTTTTATTCCGCCTTCTTTTGACCCTCAAGTGTAATCACTATCTTGTAAGAGAACAACACCATATCAAGATTTTATAGTTCCTGCCACCGGAAGATTAAAGTCCATATATATATACACTAATAGGCTTCTAATTTGAAACGAAGTGCACATGAACTCTTTTTCTTTTCGTTATCTCGCACAGGTGCATCTGAATGACATATTTTTTCATGTTTTAATTGAAAATCTCAATTGGTTTTAACCGATTCAGCTGCACTTTGTCTCGCACAAATCGTTAAACAATCAAACAAACAAACAAAAAAAAAACATCTTTTGATTTCATTGTTTTTTCTAAAACAATCTGTAGAAGAAATCATCAACATAAACACACAAAATACATGGCAACATGTGTATGTAAATAAAGAATTAAAACCAAAAAAAAAAAAAGCTCAATCGTTGGATTTGATTTTCAATTTTTTCCTCCATTGAGGCACGATAAGTTGCCAATGCTTTGGACAGCCGTTGTTGCCGTTGTTTTCTTCTTTGAAACATGGTTCCATGGAATCGATGATTGCTTCTTGAACTGTGCGCAGATTACGTCGATGGGTTTTCGGTTTTTTCTCTCTGTTTTCATTTATTTGTTTTTCTTTTTTTTTTCTGTTGCTTGTTTGTTATTTTTGAACGTGAAGCGCAACAGCTCCGTTGGCTACTGGTTTTGAAATGCAGATTGTGCTTATGCGATTAAAAAGCAAAAGCGTTCAGCTTCGTTGGCTACTGCAACTGGCCACAGTGTGACCATAACAAAAGGAGATTTATTTAATTTTTATAATTTGTTTATGTGCATGCAAAATATGCAAGCACTTTTAAGGAAGCATTGAAAGAATTATGAAGATTTTTCAGCTCCTCAACTAGTTGCAAGAGAGCGGATATTAAAAATTATGAAGCTCACAAATGTAGTATTAATATTAATTCATGTTGCAAAGTACCTAAAAAATATTTTTTTTTAAATAAAATTTCAACACAGAAAAATACGATCTTTTAAGATTGAATTATCGAATTTTTAATCATAAAATTTTGGTTTCTAAATCAGATGTACCCAACTTCAGTGCATGCGATTTGTGCGTATTGACTTAACTTGCTACATTTTTGAAAAGTCTTTAGCAAATACCACCAATGATGTCCTCTCGGTGAGGATTTGTAGACGAATGTATTCGGTAATGACCTACGGCAACTATGGTAGGTGAAAGCCATTTCCTGGACGATAATTTTCTACTTCAAAAATCATCATTAGGACTCGGAAAAAATGCCCTAAAAACTACAATAGAATGCCTAATAAATATCCAAATTAATTCATCTGATAAGTGGTCTCATCATCTTTGATTGGGTGTCCACAAATCCTTTGAAATGAGCCATTTTTTATACAATCTACTCTCTTTTAAGCGGACAACTATGGAACGAAAAAATATGTCCGTTTAAGAGGAAACTATTTGAGAATCAGGTACACTAGAGCATTCCCAAAAAGTGTCTATTTAAGATGGGTTTCCGCTTAAGAGGAGTGTCAGCAAGAACAGAGTACATAGAATGAAATGAATATTCACAAGGAAATTTTTTACACGCCACAAAGGCCGGCAATGACTTTTTAATTGCGATAAATATGAATAAAATCTCTTAAGAAGTATTTTAAATGGGCATCAAATTAAAGATCTGAACGAAATTTTTTAATAGAACTGATCTCGAAACGTTTTTATTTGTATTTTTTCAACACTGATGAATAGGGCTCAGAAAAAATACCCTTAAAATGAGGAAAATCCGTTAAAACAAATCAAAAATTCAGATTATTTTGAAACATTATTCGAGCTTAACCGCTTTGCACCTCCGCCTAGGGCGGACATGGCCATGTTTCGTCACGACGCCACCCGTGACTCATCAGCGCCTTTGGAGGATTTCAAAAATTGCTGATAAAGTTTCCCAACTCACACCTCAGAAAAATGTCCTTAAGATCTTTGTTTTATCGTCCATGACTCATTTCAAATATTTTATTCTGAGGGGTTTCTTTGCATCCATTGCAATTAAAAATTCAATGCAAGAAAATATTAATAATATCGTGGCAGGATCGCCAATGTTTGGGCCCGTAAGCTCGGCGGGAAAAGGGGCGAGCAGCTGGGCTCGAAGTGCTGCCCTCCTTTTTCCCGTTTTTTCGCCGCTAGTGGGATTTTTAGGGTATTAATCAAAGATTTTAAGGACATTTTTGAATTGCATAATTTGGACAGTTTAACAATCATCCTTTTTAACGCAATTTTTCCGAGCCCTACTGACGATCAATGTTGATGGCGAAAAGCATATTTCTGCTTTAATGTGAAAGCTTCGAAATCTGTTTTCACTCGCCAGCTCACGGTTTGGGAACCTCTGATCTTTAATTCAACAAAAAAATTTACGCGCGAAATTGACACCCAGTTCCAAGTACGAAAAAAAAGAGTCTATTAACTTTGATTATGATCTTTCTATTGACGTAAAAAAAAAAAAAACTCTTGTATTGATCGTTGCTTTTGTGCCCGATATTGATATATTTTCGTATCTAAAAAAGGGCAAAGCCACTTGAGTTACCGCTCATAAAACGCGTGACTGTTGTTTATTATTATTCCATTTTAAAGTCTACTCGAATCGGTGTATATTGCTTTATTGGCTTTATTCCGTTGCTAAAAACAACAACTACAACAACAAAAAACAACTAAATTTTTTCTTTTGTTCTTTTCTTTCCAACCTTTTCACTTTATTTTCAACTTGATTATTACTTGAAAAGCTGTTTTTGCCATTTTGGTGAATCAAATTTACACTTGAAATGTACTCAATTATTTATGCATGAGAATTTATTTCGAATTCTTTAACAATTTGCTCCATATATAGCCATTGAATATGGCTGAACTTATAAGGCATTTAATGGTCATTAATTTATGCTTGCTATTAAATTATGTTTGTTTAAGTTAATTAGCATGGAAGATGTATGTATGTAGGTATGAATAATTTTAAGAGCAATTTATTTTAATGTGCAACAAGGCAGCATTGGGAGAAAAAAACACAAAAAGTGATATCATTTTTGAATCGAATGTGTTGTTGTATTCCATAATTTCACTTTTTTTTTCGGCTAGAGAAAATTTTGGAGTTCGGATAAATCTGGTAAATATTATCCGGTACATTTTTTGTCGGACATAATTTATCCGATTGTCGGGCAATCCGTTAATGAGTTATCTATTATCCAGTTATCCCTTATCCGATTATCCGCTATCCGATTATCGGTTATCCGGATATTCAGAAAAACTCACTATCTTTTCTTTTTAAATTGACAGAATCCGTTATATGGTTATCCGCTATGAATTTATCCAGTTATCCGATTATCCCCTATCCGATTATCCTCTATCCGGTTATTCGTTATCCGGGTATTCGAAAAACTCACTGTCTTTTCTTTTTAAATTGACAGAACCCGTTATCCGGTTATCCGCTATGAATTTATCCAGTTATCCGGTTATCCCCTATCCGATTATCCTCTATCCGGTTATTCGTTATCCGGATATTCAGAAAACTCACCATATTTTCTTTTTAAATTGACAGAACCCGCTATCCGGTTATCCGTTATGAATTTATCCGGTTATCCGTTATCAGGTCATCCGGAAAATTCACTTTCTAGTACATCTAACTCGACAGCGCCCGTTATGAAGTTATCCGGCAATCCCGAAAACTCACTACACTCTAGTACATCCAAATTTAAAGAAATGACTGCTTTTTGGCTTCTCACTGATGTCACTTTATTTGCCTCAAAATCCTTTTTTGAAATCTGTGGAGAGAAGAGAGAAAACGGACTGATTTCACCAGGGATCCAGTTCCATGACGGGGCGCATGATAGCCGAAAAACTATTTTCAAAGGAAAGTAGCACTGTCGGAAATTATTAGAGGAGATTAAATTTCAAATGACCTCCGATACTTTTAAATATTCCTTACACTCCCAGGGGTGTACCTGTTTAATTCAGACCATAATAAGGAGGAGACATTTTTTTAGTTCAAAATTAAAGTCGATTTTGACTTAGCGTTCGATTTTCAAGTTATTTCCATATTAAAGGGGGGCATGGCATGGCCCCATTGTCTCCCATTAAATACAATTTTGAGGCTACCTTGTAATATTTTATATGTTGTGCGCTCATAACTATATTAACTCTCAAAGGTGCCCCGATGTATGAATTGCCCTGATGCCCAAAAATTTCTCTCAACGGGCCTGCCTCAGCCCACTCGAACTGTGGCTTTACCACAGTGACTGACACAAAGAGAACTTTATTGATGTGTTTCCTAAACTCTTTTTATCCTTCTCAGAAACCTGAATAGAAATTTTAAACCCATCCAAAATGACAGAATGTGCTTCTGACGGAACAATAGCTCAAACCCACATCCTTTAAGAAGTCGTTGACATATTGAAAAAAAAAAAATATATAAATTAATTCACGACGATAAATTACGAATTCATCAATCGAAATATCTGTTTTCTGCCGAAACAATTCGTCGAAGTTTAGTAACAGTAAAATGCTAATCATGCTTAACAAATTGAAGGCGTAGGCGCCGCGCCACGATGCCTGGAGAAGGTGCTAACGTAACTTTTAAGATTCAAAGTGTCTGCAAAATTATTTATGATTCACACACACACACTTTTTTTTATCACTTTTCTTTTTCAATTTGTTCCATATTTTTTTTTGTATTTTTATACCCGACACACTCTGTGTCGAGGGTATATTGCGTTTGTGTGGTTGTGTGTAACACCCAGAACCAGTTGAGATAGACAATAAAAATATATAAAGAAATGATGAGCGTCGCCAGGAGATTCGATTTAGACATGTCCGTCTGTCTGTCTGTCCGTCTGTTTGTATACAGTTTTCTTACCGAAGGAGTTGAGCTATCTTGACAAAATTTGGCATGGGTGCTCACGGGGATATGAATAAGAACAAGTTCGAGAATGGACCCGATCGGACCATTTTTAGGGGTACCTCCAGTACTAGGGTCTGTTATGAAAATCACAAAAACTGCTCTAAAATCGAAGTTTTTCAACATATTTTGATGAAATTTGATATTGGAAATGTTTCAAGGCAAGTAATACGATTTCCAAAAATTTTAAAAGTGGGCGTGGCAAAAGGGCGTTTTCGAAAATTGCCTCCTACACCCGAAATTCAAATAGCACTTTAACGAAAATTGGTAGTTATGCTTCTTTTGTAGCCATAAACATCCTCCACAAAAATTTTCTTGATCGGTCCATTATTAAGGGTACCTCCAGTATTAGGGTCTGTCGAAAAAATCACAAAACTGCCCCAAAATCGGACTTTTTCCAAATATTTCAATGGAACTTAGAAATTGCGCGCATATATTTAAGCCTCCGATTAGAATTCCGAAAAATTGGAAAAGTGGGCGTGGCAAAGGTGCGGTTTTCATAAAGAAATTAAACAAAAGTCGGTATATGGGGCCCCTAATGGCCTTAAAAACCTCTTGAATATTCTTACTTAGTGGTCCTGTTTTTTGGGCGTGGTTCAAAAATTATTTAAAAATGTGTGTCTGTGTCGGGTATTCTATTGTCAGGCTTGCCTGACTATAACACCCTTACTTGTTTTTTGTTGTTTTGTGTTCGCATTCAAAAATTGTTAAAATAAAAACGGTTCATATTGCGCAATCTATTCAAATATCGCTTTTAGTGGAAGCCCCCACACTCCATTTGCAAATATTTATTTTGATTTTTATTTAGTTTTGATTTTTTTTTCTTCTTCTGTTGTCAAAGTTTTTTTGCTGCTCTTGAATTCATTGTTGCAGTCGTATTTTACTGTCTTGAGTTCAAAAAAAAAAAAAAAAAAAAAATTATGAAAAAACATGCAACATAAATTGCAAGCAACTTTTGGCAAGTTTCTTTTGGCAAAGCCAAGTATGGAAACATATTGAACTATTTGCACAGTTTAGTGCTTGAAAAGGAGCATAAATTTCGCAGGTTTTCGGTGTCGCTGTTTTTTTTTGGCCTTTTTTTTTTGGTAAAATTTATGAATGATTTTTGTTGGCTCGTTTATTTATACATAAATTTTCCTTTAAAGCACAGCGTGAGAAATTATGCCAACCACGCAAAACCGATCCGAAAATTTCCATCGAAATGTGAATTCAACATGCAACGATATGTGCAACAATTGCTATGTTTGGAAGCAATCACATATGAATTTGAAGTTTTTCCTTTTTTTTTTATGAATTTTATGGATTTTATTTTGTGCATATTTCAACCGTTTTAAGTGTTGAGATTTACATAAAACAATTTCCTTCGAGCACTCACATATGTAACGATGTTGCATACAGCCCACACGCGGGTCTCATGCATGCGATCCAACTTCCTTTCATGAGATCGAACAGTTTCTTTACAGTACTTCTAACCACATGGTAACATTAAAGACTCCTTTAATAATTTCCTTGCCAGCTTAAGGGGGTCTTCTCATTGAAAACCCGTTTTTTGGACCCTTTTTAAAAAAATTCTTATTTGAAAACGCAAAGAATAATTGAAAACTTTTTTTATTTATTGTATTACAAAAGGTTCAAAGCAAATAAAAAAATTTTTTTTTCCTCGGTACGTGGGCTGTTCAAAAAGTAATGAGACTTCAAAGTTGGTGGTGAAAAAAAAAAGGTGCCGTCACGGCGGCCACGGTTCCGGGTCTCCGGAGCGTCCGAAATGGAAAAAAAAAACGGGGTTATAATCAGTATAGATGTAATTCTCGGGTGAACCTCAAGCTTAATTTTGTGATTTTTTTTTGTCAAAATGGCGGCCATTCAAAAAAAAAATTTCAATTTCGGGCTTTTTTTTTGTAGTTTAGTGTAAAAAAAAAAATAGTAAAAAAATTTTTAAAATTATGGTCGAGGTTCGCCCGAGAATGGTGACTATTCTGCGTCGATTCCACTTTGTTTCATGAAAATCGGTTCAGTTGAACTGGAGATATCATGGCCGCCAGTTCGAAAAACGTGGTTTCGAGATAAACGCGTTTAAAGTTTGAAGCAACGCAAAAATTACTCGTTTTAGCGCAGATCTTGCTCGACAAAGAAGGCTATATCCTCTAAACTATTTCGAATTTCAAAAAATCCTTTTAGGGGCATATTCACAACTACCCAAGCTATAAATAAATGCAAAAAAAAAAAAAGTCGAAAAAAAAAGTTGCTCAATGAGAAGACCCCCTTAAAACAAAGGGCAATAAAGTCAAAAAGGTAATTCAATTAATTCTCCTTACCACGCATTGACCAACTTCAAGAGGAGTCATTTTCATCAACAACTTCTTCTTACCAGCTTAGAATGGCAATCCATTGAGTGGCATGCGTCAAAATCATAAAATTTGTGGGCAAAAGTGGGCGGATTTCAATTTTTGGGCACAAATTTCCAATGTTGTACGTTCCGTTGCTGGTGTTGCTGATGTTGATTGGATGTACTTGAATCGTGTTCGGCAAACACCAAACGTGGCGACAATCTTGAATCATTGAATAGCACATGAAGAGCGATTACGATGTCACGCTACATGATGATGATGATGATGATGATTATTGTGATTATGATTAAGATAATGTTCCATCGTTTATCCTTACATTTTAGACTTTTTTTTGGTTTATTTCACGTTTAATCTCTGAACACTGTTTTTGCTTGAGGTGACCAAATATTGGCCGCAGTAGCTGTAGCCAGCCGCAAAATATAATTTCTGTGACTTGATTATTGCCGCAACATAGCATGCAACATTTTTCACCTACTGATTTGCTTAAAATGCACTCACCTCCCGTATTCCGATGTCGACTACACGAGCACAATGAGTCATTAGCGGGCGGGTCAAGTATCTTTAGCCTCTCTCGCTTTGACTTGCGGCTAACCGCTGACTGAATGTTGGCTCGCTCAAAGCAAAGTTCGTGACTTATGGATCTAAAGTTTTGTTTTCTTCATCTTTCGTTTGTTGGAGGAAGTGTGTGCTATAGGCCTGTAATATAAAAGTGGCACACTTTAACGGTGAGCAATGAGTCTTTAGAAGATGCAATCGAAGGAAGTTTACATCCAAGCGAGAGTAGTATTTATTCTGTTGTATTTATATTTATTCTCTCGATGGTGGTTATTCACGACGGATTTGGTTAGTTATAAAATTTTTAAAAGGTTGAATTTTATTTGAAGAATTTTAAAGTTGCCGAATCAAGTCTCAAATACCCTTAGATAAGAACTTTTTGTAGCCCAAGGGACTTCCCAATTTTTTATCTTAAAGATTCATACGTTTTGAACGATTCTTCTTCAATCAGATAAAATATTTTATCGACCCTCAAAAGTTTACGTCCTAAACTTCTTGCGCTGAAATTGTTTTTGCTAAGGACATCTAAGAACCCAGTGCAATCTGTTGTGAAAGTCTGAGGCCAATTGTTTACACTACCAAGATGTTCCCCTCTAACCGGGATTACACTATCCTGACTTGACTGTAATTTATATTGTTCCATTTATTTGAAAAAATTATAATTATCAGCATGTCCAGTCAAGAAAGCCTCAAGGAGTGTCTTTATGAGTGAAATAATTCCCTTTCGATGGCAATAAAATATTAGGGGTATTCACAAGGAAGGTGGAATTCTGTCGGAAAATTTCGACCTCGGAATATTTTCGATTTTAATTCGTCACACACACACTGAAGAAAAACACCCGGTTTTAACACATTCATTGAATACCCTGCAGGAAATTTCAATAGTGCATCTATACTCTTTCTCTACTCACTGCGTCAACAGTACTACTGACCAGTTAAACCCGTCGCAATGCTTTGCGCTATTGACATTTAACATTGAGTTGTCATTGAATGTCAACAGTAGACCGAAAAACTATTGACGAACTATTAAATTCGGTACTATTATATAGACAAAATGAGTACTCTTTCGCTTTATAAGGAGACATGTTGTTGACATGGTCAATAAAGATGAACTATACCTCTTGACATTACAGAATCTATAATCACACCGGCCGTAAATACTGTTGACGTTGGAACTATTTAGTTCTCTTGTCTATATTGGCGTCAATATAGACATGGGGCCATATGGCGACAGGCTTCCTGCAGGGTATTTACTATAGGGGTATTCACAAAGGCGTCGGACAATAGTAAAGTTGGAAAATCGGAAAATTTTATCTCCTTAAAAAGTTGTGCAAGATGCAAAAAAATTTTTAAAATTTTTTAAGAAGTCGCAATTTTCCGACTTTCCAACGTTTTTAACACGCCTTTGTGAATACCCCTTATATTTTCAAGTGATCCGTACAAACCGAATGTTTTTCCTCAGTGCGTGACGAATTAAAATCGAAAATATTCCGGCGTCGAAATTTTCCGACCTTCCTTGTGAATACCCCTACTATTGTGCCTCTGGAGTTGATCGGAATATCGTGTAAACTTAGCAATCATGTTGATCTTATATTAGCCGTTCATATTTGAGGATGAGGGACATTCAGGGATGTGGTATGGGAGCATTTTTCTCGCCATCAAACCAACTTTTTCGCCGCTGATTAGTGTTGAAACGATACCATGAAAGTATCGATACCAGTACTCATTTAATGTATCGAGTTAAAGTATCGATACCACTAATATACCGAACCAAAAGTATCGATACTAGGTAGTACTTACTCAAGATTAAGCAAATTTTTATGATTCTTGGTATTTACACATCATATTGCAGGTAGTACAATACTTCAATGTTTTAAAACAAATACGGCACTTTGCACTTGTCGAATCCAGTCGCGTAACATGGATACAGACCTTAGACTTGGCCATTAGTTTTTGAATTACCACCAATAATTTGGGGCAGGTTTAAACTTAAGAAAATTTATAAAAATCCCTTTCCCTTCCTAAGAAAATGGTTACGAAAAATCCATTTCAAAATGAAATCGAAAAAGTCCCTCGAAAAGGGAAAAACCCCTCAAATTTGCAGCACTAATACAAGGAATAATATTATGAGTAAATACCGAAATTAAAGTATCGATACCGCGAAAATACTTGATGGTAAGTATTGAGTACAAAATATACTCAGTATAGACTAAAAGTATTCGATATCAAGTAGTATTTACTCATTTTGTTTCAACACTACCATTGATATGTCACCTAATATGAACGGCGACATAACAGCCATTGCAAAGGTCCGGAGGCGTCTGGGAAATCTATAAACCTCAAATTCTTCTAGGAGCAAAAGCGTGTCGTCGCACGTTTCACATACAAAAATCGATTATTTACACAGGGAATAGTGCAATAAGATCGGCTCTGGTCGACTAAGACGAGTGTTGACGCTGACGATTATGAATCTATGATCTTTGTAGAAATGAGTTAAAATAAAAAGAATTTTCATTTCTCTTCTTTTGTAGGCTTCAAATGTAGGTCTTAAAGTTTTGAAAAGTTTTTTTTTTCTGCATTGTTATTCAGTTTTTTTTTTCTTCTTTGTTTATTTTTTCTTTAAAATCTCGACTCGCCTTTCGAGTGATCGTCAGTCAATTGAAGTTACTGTTTTGCGGTTACAGAAGCGCGTACTCCCGTTGCCCGTTGCCCGAAGCATCAGAGTATTACCAAGTTACAGCGGTTGCTGTAAATCGAGCTCAACTCTCGGTGCAATTGCGTTGAGCTGTGCGCATTTTCTGTTCATTTTATTTCGGATATTTTGGGTGTGAAAGAAGAGCTCCGATTGAGTGGTCTGCAGCAGCAGCAGCAGCAGCCATTGCAGCACGACAACATGAATTGGGTGTTGGTGTCATAGAGTCAGTCGGCACAATCGACATACATAAATACTCCACCGTTCAGATGTAGATACCTTCAGATGTCTGTGCATACATATGTATGTATGTTTGTTTGTACGTTCATTTTTATCGTGTAGAAAACGTGCGCGCACTCGTGTCTTTTACGTGATTTTTACGGGAATCAAAGTGCATTGTGCTTCGTTCCTTCGTTTATCGTTTCATTTTAATGTTCTTCTTTGCTCCTCGAATGCGGTTAACCACAACTGGCAGAGACACTCCTCAGCGGAAACCCATCAACACCGTTGCTTCTGCTGTTGCTATTGACGTTGATGGCGAATGTTGCTGTTGTTCTTGTTGTTGCTGCTCGTAGTTTTATTAGTATTTTTTTTTCCTGCCGCTTGCGCTACAATTGTTACTGCACTCCTGCACTCCTTTCTCAAGTGGATGCAGTAACGGTAATTTTTATTGCTGCCCTGCAATGTTGCCGTACATGTATATGGACTTTGTTGCACGACTTTTATGCAGTTGATGGGATGTTGTGCATCTTTGACTTTCTTTTCATTAATTTTTAACCACTTTTCACGCCTTTCTCATTTTTCTCATTTTATTTTTATTTTTATTTATTTTATTTATTTTTTTTTTTTTATTTTGTGACTCTTTAACGTTGAACAAAGTGGCTCAGCTGTTGATCTGATGTCGAATCTCTTGACACTTGCAGCTACTGTTTTATGGAACCTTTTTCTTTCCTGGTTAGCCAAAGTTTGTTGCATGCTCCTTTTATTTTATTTATTTTTTATTAATTTCTTTTTCGGGGTCTTCGGGGCACATCAAACAAAGTAAAGGGAATTTTGTATTTTATGAGTAAAAATGAATCGATTTTGCTGTAAGAAACAAAAGGCATTTAGGAAGAGTTAATGAAAAAAAATTTCTACCCAGAGACTTTCTCTCGAAGATATCAAATGGAAACTTACTCACGGCATTAATCACGCCTTAAGGCCTGATTCTGAACATAACAAAATTTCATGAATGACATGAAAAGAATTGTTATTTAATTAATTTTTTATTAATATTTTTTTATTAATATTTTTTTATTAATTTATATTTTTTATTAATATTTTTTTTTTTTAATTAATTTGTTCACTGTAAACTGTAAACAAAAGCGATAAAGAACTGTAAACCAATACATCAAATGGCCGCTATACATGACGAATCGGCGAGAATCGGCACGCATTATTCGTCATTGAATTTGAGGCACACCAAGTGACAGTGACGCATTGCTGTGTACAATTTTATGCAGACTGTAGAAAAAATAAAAAATAATAATACATAATAACAATGAAAATATCAGATGCAAGCCGTAGAAATAAGAGGGAAAAATCGAAAGAAAAAAAATCCAAGCAACAAGGCATCGTATTTTGCTTATTTTGATTCTTTTCGTATCGTCTTTCTTTTGCTGAACGGATGATATTCTTGTTTCGCTCTTTGTTTTAAAGGAAAATCGGCGCTGTTTTCGTGGGCAAAATCTCTGCTCTGTGAATATTGATAATTTTTTGCTGAAATGCTGACAATTATTATGCAACTTTTTCTTGTCCTTGATAATAAGTTTTTTTAATTTTTTGCAACTAATTCAGGCGAAAGTCTCTAAACGAATTTCTCTCTATAGCGAATCTTCTGAAGGCTTTTTCGATACATTTTTAGTTCCTTTTTTCTTCTTATAACGAATTCTCTCTGTTAAGAATGTCTTTTCGGTCCCTTGGAGTTCATTTTATAGAGTGTTTCGGCTGTATTTTTTGCTAGCTAAATTCTTAGGATAATTGAAAGCAGGGACATGAACCGGGTGGAAAATTTGCCCGGTTCGGTTCGGCGGTTCGAACCGTGTTTGAACTTTTGGATTGGTTCGTAAAATCGGTTTTTCTACTTCTTGAACCAGGTTTTCGGTTCGGTTCACCGGTTCGGGAATTTTTCAAACTGAAATTTTTTTTAACATGTGTTCCCACTTCTAACGCAATTTAGGGTTAAAATTTGAACATTAAAAAGATTAGTGGTGGTGACCTTACTCATGTAAGAGATGGTATCGATACTAATATGTATCATAAGAAAATCGACTTCGATTATTATATTTTTGGCCTATGGGAGCGACCAATGTGCATGGTTGCAGGCAAAAATGAAACCCTGAACCTTCTTTACAAAAAGGGGCTCGGTTTTCGGTTCAAACATATGTAAAAAACTTCGGTTCGGTTCAAACCGGTTTCGGTTCAAAACCGGTTCGGTTCAAACCGGTTCGGTTCAAAACCGGTTCGGTTCAAAACCGGTTCGGTTCAAAACCGGTTCGGTTCAAAACCGGTTCGGTTCAAAACCGGTTCGGTTCAAAACCGGTTCGGTTCAAAACCGGTTCGGTTCAAAACCGGTTCGGTTCAAAACCGGTTCGGTTCAAAACCGGTTCGGTTCAAATCCGGTTCGGTTCAAACCGGTTCGGTTCAAAACCGGAGTTCGGTTCAAAACCGGTTCGGTTCAAAACCGGTTCGGTTCAAAACCGGTTCACATCCCTGATTGAAAGCATCAAGAAGATATCTTTTATCATTCGACTGACATCCACTTAGTCTCTCTAGAATCTAAAATATTAAAGCCCTAAGAATAATCTAAGAGCTGTCAAAGCTGAGCAACTCTTGACTGATCGTTCGAGTTATACAAATTTTCTGATCGTTCACTTTACCACTTAAAATAACTACCAGGTTAGTTCAAAATGATTGGATTGACCGTGGTGTCTTTCGACTGAATTTCATCCACTCCAGATTTGGCGTCGATATTAACTCTTAACCACCTATCGCCTATTTCTTTCCTTTAACTTAATTTCCTTTAACCACCTACGTGCGGTCTCACAGACCCTGGTAGATAAATGCTTGTCTTTTGAGGTCAATGGCAAAATTGAAATAACCGAATAAATGGAACAATATTTTATTTATGAAGTAAATCACTTGTAAATCGTATAATATACTTAATTATAAAAAGAACTATCGTTTTGAACACCATTCCTAAGGTTTTTCAAGCTGCTGGTGATCTTGTATCGTCTAACAGGACAAACGACATCTTAGGCTCATGATCTGTATCCTGGTCTAGACTTTTTGAAGGTTTAATCTTTAAAACTATAGTCTTCATGAAGGTTTTAAGCCAGACTTATAACCTATACCAGGCAGGCACAAAATTTTATATGAACATTTTTTAAAAATTCGGAAAGAACAAGAAAATTTGATTAAGTTAAACTATCACGAAGACTAGTTCGAGGCCCTTAAACTGATAAATATTAAAAATTCGACTGAAATTCTTTTTCAATATCTTCCTCTCATTGGTTTCGATCAACATTATTTTTCAATGTTATTAACATTTGTCATAACATAGCAACGTTACGAAGCATTTCAGACACCTGTACATGCACGATCTCGATCGATGTTAAATACTCTTTCGTAGCAATAGAAGAAAGAGAAAAATTCTCTCCAATGCTCTCTTACAGCAAAGCAGTTCAAATTGCTCCAAAACTTGTTGCATGGATAAGGTGACCGTATTTTTGTTTTTGTTTGTCTTATGGGCATATCGAAAAGTGTTTTGATTCAATGAAGCATATTTTAGTCGACTGATTTTAATGAGGAATGAATGAAATGGAATGAATTTCAATAAAAATGAAATGACGTCATCAAATGTACATTTACCCCTATCGTAAAGATCGGAATATACAGTCAAGCTTCCATAACTGGAACTAACCATTATCCAAAGAAATAGCTCGAGTTATGGAGACTTCGAGTTATCGTATATATAGTAAACAGCCCGATTCTGAATATTCCCAAGGGAACAAATTTACTTTTCTCGAGAGTAAAATGATTCTTTTTTAAATATTTGGGGGAAAGAAATTTGATGGGAAATGGGTATTTAACCCATACCCATAATTTTCCTTACCATATCTATTTGAAAAAGGAGAGTTTTAGTCTCGAGAAAAGTAAATTCCCCGGGAATTTTCACAATCGGGGTGATAGTATATCGAAATATGCGATGCTTTAAGGCAAAAAATATCAAAATTTAAGGGTTCTTGAAATGTCTTTCTAGAATTCTTCATAACTCTATTTGACCAATAAGCATATATAACTATATATGTCACTCAGGAGCCGTTTCTATTTTGGCTCTTTTCAACACGGTCTTGGGTACCCACCACGGTCTTGGGTACCCACCAAAATGAGCATTTTTCACTTAGGTACTCACCAAAAGTATTTCTTTCTCGCTCTTTTTTTGCCTGCCGAGTAACATCTCTTTCTAACTGGCGCGAAATTTCCCGCCCAAAATCTATGAGAGTGACATATATAGTAATATTAGTATGTTATGTAGTACACCTGATGCCTGAGAGAGTGATCTCTCAAAGAGAATACTTAGATTGTGGTCCTTCGAAGATCTAGAAAATATAGGTTCTTTGAAGAACTTTCAGTGGCATAATAATAACTTTGACCGGCTCTCTTTCTTTCTTCCATTTCAAAAACCTAGCCAGATGGTCACTCTGCGCATGGAGCAGCCCTATTTCTTTCATTTTCATTCATTTTCAGTCTGTTTCTCTCTCTGTCGTGGCTCAAACGGCTTGTTAGCGGATTGCCAGTGAAATTTTTCAAAGGCAAAAACAAATCAGTGTCCATAAAAATGTTTTTAAACATAAATAAAAATCGCCTTCTGTGAATTGCAATAATCTTAATTGCCATAAAAGCGTACAGTGATCAAATTTAAAAAAAAAAAACAAAAGTTGGTAAATCAATTTTGATTGAGATTTGAGATCGGGTTTTTGTTTATTTGTTAAAAAAAAAAAAAAAACACAGGAAATAAAAAGAACAAAATTCATAATTTTTCTTCCTATTTGTGGTGCTCTTTTCCAATTCTGTGTGCAATTCTGTTTGATTCGCTTCTTCGTTGATCGTTGAAAATTAACCAAAAACAAAATAAAAAATAAAAAAAAAAAAAAAAATTTTTTTTAAAGAGAAGGAAAGTCAAATACGAGAGCGAATGAAAATACCTCCGGGGCAAAAAAAATAAAAAAAATAAAATAAAGAAATATGCAAAATCAAATCGAATGTTCATTGCACTCGCTCATTTAGCCAGCTGTCAGCCAGCAACAACAACAACAACAATTTCTGCCTCAACAACTACACACTAGAAATCAGCGACAACAACAACAACAGCAACTATACAACAAAGTGATCTGCACAGTGTGCGCATTTATCTTGGCTCTCAAATCTATTTTAAGTCACAGATACTTACAAAAAAGATATTCTTTTGGTCTTCGTGTTTTGCCATAACATTTTGTTTGACTCTTTTGTTACGTATTCCGCCTTTCCACGACGTTTCCGCAGTGCTTGCTTTACAAAGTAATTAATTATTGAAAGCAAAAGAAGAAGAAGAAGAAAAAAAAAAAGAGTAAATTCAAAATTAAATAAAAAGTGCCAAAATATCTGCAAAAAAAGTTCTTCGAGTGACGGAAGCCACGATCGATTCCCATCACGTGCAAAGTGCAAATCAATCGAAATTAGTTTTTTTTTTTTTTTTTGTTGAAGAATAAGTAGAAGGAATATAGAGGAATAAGATTATTGACACCGTTGCTCGTTAGATACTTATAGCCCTTCGACAGATACGAAGATACACAGATACATACATACATTAGATACGTTGCGACCGTCTCTCATCTGGTCGCTTTTGGATGTGTTTGTGTGCATTGTGGCGAGTTCTCGTTAAACTGGCTGCATGAAAAACATAACGAGCTCGAGCACTTGTAGCAGCCAAATGCTGCAATTGCAAAATACGCTGCTGCTGCAACAGAACAACAACAACAACAATAACAACAACGGCAGCAGCGGCAGCGGCAGCAGCAGCAATCTCAGCGATAATGTTGTCATCGGCAGTCCGACTGGCATCGTCGCTGGCGTCTTGGGCATCGCCAGCAATGCTGCCGGCGTCAATTTCATCGACAATAGTATCGAGATGAAACAAAAAGGTTCGTGTCATTGTTATCATTTTTATTGTTGTTGGTGTCGCAATCGCAGATAGATACATCCTTGCTGTGTGTGTGTGTATCTAGAACAATTGCGGCGGGTTCATTAAAATGAACTTCTCATATTTTTTTGAAGTAATTATTTTCCTTTGATCAAAAAAAAAAAAAAAATGATATTCAAGCGTCTCTTTTGTCTGTACATATATGTAGCTTGAGAAAGACACGGGAACCAGGGACATTGTAATATGATACATAAGCAATATCTTCTCTAGGGCTTTCCTTTCCACTTTGTTTTCCGTACAATTTTCCTATTAGACTTGATTTTTCTCATATACCTATGCATTTACCTTGTCATTTGAAGCTGAACCGTGGACCATGCACACTCATTTGTGTTCTCTTCGGAGAGGTTTCCTGGCTCTCTCTCTCTCTCCTCTCTCTCTCCCTCTCGGTTTGCTTTCAAGTCGTTGCTGTCATACGGGTTTTTCCTGGACTCGATGTCTGTTGGCAACCAAACAGAACTACCTGTTTTTTTGTTTTCGTATTTGATTCTTATTCGGATTTGTTTCTATTACACTGAAAGAAAAATCCCATTACTTTTTGTTCGCTTGAAATTTGGATTTTGATCTTTTTATTTGTGTAGAAAGTTTTCGATTTATTTATTTGAACAATGTGCTACCGAAAAGGATCAATACGATCGTTTAAAATCGAAATGGACGAAAAGGATGGTGAAAAATATGGAAGATTTTTTCATCTCATCATACTCTCAAATATATTATGGTTGATTAGTGTGGCTGCCATCAAAGGTGAAACACTGAGGTCTCACATGGGCCTGTTATGATACAGTGTACTCTCGCTTAAGCGGACACCTATGGGACCGAAAAATATGTCCGCTCAAGAGGAAACTTTTTGCGAAGCAGAAACACTAGAGCGTTACCAAAAAGTGTCCGCTTAAGAGGAGAGAGTACACTGTAACAGGAAAAACCGGAAATCGAAGAAGAACAGAAACAAAAAAGGCGACACAACTAACAAACATGACCTCAGCTGGGAGTTGAACCCAGAGCCTATCGCTTTGTTCTTTCGCATCTCAACAACTTCGCCACGAAGGCCGACTAAACAAATTTTTCAGCCTTTTTTGGCCTTTTTTCTATTTTTTTGAATATTTTTTCTAAAACTTTTTTTTTACATTTTAAGCCAGGGTACAGAAAAAACCTCTAAACATATTACTTTTATAACATTTTCTCAACAATTTTTGAAGATTTTTTAGAGTCTGTTGTCATGTTTCATTACGCCCCAGCCAACCATATTCGGTGTGCTCCGAAAAGAGCTGGTTTTTAAGCTCTTTGACAGGGTTTTCGAAAGACTCCCAATAGGAGGAATTCTTCGAAGTATTTCTTTTGCAAAGGCCTCAAAAAACATCGCCTAGGAGCATTAAGGGAGACTAAACAAGTCACATTTTTAAAATTTATAACTGAAAAAGGGTCCAAACTGATTCTTAAGGAGCACTCTAGAACCCTGAAGGATAAATTTTGAGATCTGAAAAGGTCAAACATTCTTAAGTAGAGCTCTAGACCTAAATACCATTTTGTCATCCCGAAAGAACTTCTCATGTTAGAGCTCCTTGTCATGTTTCTCCAAAAAATTCTCATTTAGAGCTCCTGGAAAGTAGCTTTTAGGAGCATTTGCGCATGTTAAAGTAGTCTTGTTGAGCGCCATGGGATTTGGTTGCTGGGACTTTTGCAAGTACAGTCGAAGTAGAATGCAACCCTGTGTTTAAATTGAAGAGTTGCCATATCGCCTTTAAAGCCACTGCCATATGAAAATTTTCAATTGTGATTAATATAGAAGTGCCAGTTCGTCATTGAAACCATCTTAAAGATCCTTGAAGATGGAGAAATTTAAAACTTATCATTTTCTACTTTCAATTTAAAAACAAAATTCATTAAAAATGGCTGAAAAATAACCTCGATAGAGACCTCTTTCTTTTTTGCAAATAATAATTATTAAAATTTAATCTTAAAATTCTTGATAAGTTAATTTCTATAAATTGTTGGCGAAACTAAAATGAGAATTGATAACACGTGGATGTTATCTTAAACGTCCGGTCAATAATTTTTCGTTCTCTATAAAAAAAAAATACAAAAACCACGCAAACACATGGGTCCTTCTCCACAAAAATATTAAACAAAGAGAGTAAGAAATCTTATCAAATTAGTAAAGCTCCAGTATTATTAACCATTCCATTCCATTCGTCTTGAAATTTATCTTTTTATGAATTCTAAGAATTTAGAACCTTACGCAAATGGGGCTCCCTTTTTTGTTGTTGATGTTGTTGCTGTTTGTTTATTTTCATTTTTCTGTAGTGTACCAGAGGCGACAACTATCGTTCATCTCCTCATTAAGCGAGATCTTATGCGGGCCAGGTATATCGTAGTACCTACACAAATAAACTTGACTGCATGCATACGTACATACATACATACATACATACGTACATCGTTTTATAGACCTGTTCGTGATGTTGATGTATAATTGTTGGTTTGTTCAGTCGGATCTCTTCTCCTTCCTCGCCTTCTCTTTCTTCAAATGATTCTTCAAAGCAAGCCTTTTGACGACGATTTCGGGCTCTATTCAAGCGAGACTCGTTCGGGTTTTGAAGAAAACGCGATTTCTGTGTTTTATTTTGTTGTTTTTTTTTTTAATTTATTTTATTTTGTATTTCTTTTATTTTGATATTTTTTTCTAAAACTCTTTCCTTTGCTGAGGCTTGGTTGCTAGCTTTACCTTCTTTGCTGCAACGATGGCAATGGCGATGGCGCTCGTTCGACAGCTTCATGCCTTCCGATTCGATTCGAGCCGAGCCGAGTCGAGTCGAACCGATTGCGTTTGAAGCTGCGGTTAGCATTATTCGAGGCTTACAGGCTTTTGACTTAGTACGAGTGGATTCGCGGACACACACACACACACACAATCATACATGTGTAAGCGTTTGGCTTTATGGTTTTAACAATATTTTCTCGCAGATCTTTCAACGCAACAAGGCAAGAAGTTGTCTCGCCGGTTCGTGTGTATTCTCCCCCTCCCCTTATTTTTCTACATATGTATGTTTGTATGCTTATATGTTTGTACAATAATTTCTTTGATTTTTTCACGAGCTCTACGTAAATTCGTGGTGATTCACGGTTCTCCACATCACGCTGTAGTGTACGCAAACTCATTTCATTAGTGTATCTGGCCCAGCGATGTTGTCTTTGCATGATTTGTTCTTTTTTTTTATGTTTTTTTTCTTTTATTTTTCGTTTTACTTTTTAGTCGGAGATTTAGTCCGCCGTTTGGGGTACACGTTCACGTATGCCTAGCTATCATTGTTTATATGCTTAAATATTGTATACGCGTACATATGTATGTATGTATGGGTGAGTGTGTAGGCACCTTTGCAGAGAATAAATGTTTCCCCCCAAAAGAGCACCGCGCGGTGCTTTCGCGGCATCATCCTTAGCAGCAGCAGCAGCAGCAGCTGTTAGCGCGTCGCTTTGGACCGGTCCCCATCGCATGCGAGTACGAGTGGCGCGATATAAAATTTGGCGCGCCTGAATTTACGGATTACGTGTTGCTGGTGTAGCACCCCAAAATACGATATACATACCTACATATCTGCATACATAAAATATCGTGCATACATACATATATGCCTACACCAATAAGATAATGCCGCGCGTTGTTGCCTGGCGTGTGTCTTTCTTAGTTTCCTTCGGTCTTACGTTGTTTCTTTCGCTCTATCTTTAGATTGATTTTCTGCCATTTAATCAGTTTTATCGTTGAATTGCTTTTAATTTTTGTGCTCTCAAAATTGGCTTTTTTTCGTCTCAATTTTTTGGATTTTTTTTTATAACTTTGCTCACAGAGATACGATGGAGTGCGCCAAAGCGTACGACCCAAAGCGCAAAGGCGTAGGCGTCCGTAATCAACGACATCGTATATCAATATTTCTTGAGTTTCAAAAGACCCACAAAAAAAAAAAAAAAACAATAAAAAAATCTACACATAGCCCCGACATCAAATTGAGCTTCACCTAATTTTGAGGGATTTTTATTACAATTTTTTTTTGATTTTTTTTTTTTTCAAAGTTTAAATTTATTTCTTTGTTTCGAATATCGATTCGAACGTCGACTTGAAAGCGATATTTTTTCGAGATCTTCTCAAATGAAAGGGACAAGAAAGATGTATTTATTATTGATGGGTTTTCCTTAAAGGTATCGTGCCCATGGCAACTGCAGTTGAAAGGCGATAAATAGTGAGGTCATTCGAATTTTTAGTTCATTTAGAAGAGGTGGCCTTAAATGAATTGATTTTTTTTTTTGAGAGAAATCAAATTAGTCTTTAGCTTAAGCTCTTTGAATCGGTGAGAAATATAGGAAAAATAGGGCACTTAAGAAGGCTTTTAAGACCGAGAAGTCCGAAGAAATCAAGTTTATTTTCATGAAGCACTGCTGACACAAGCATGGTATTTTTGTTGGGCCAAGGTTTGATGGTGATGATGATGATGGTATAGAGTGGGTGAGACAGGGCAGAAACTGTCCTACAATCCTGTTAGACAATCCTTCTTATTTTTAAAATCTTAGATTAGGAATAGGAAAGGCATAGGAAAGGAGGAAAAGGAGGAAGGAAATGAGCTCTCGTAGAACTTCCTAGTTTTTTTTTTGAGGTAGCCAAGAAGTTCTTCGAGTGGTAAATAATGAATATTTTCCATGCTAAATACGCTAAGACACCACCACATTCTCTTCGTAGTCATTGAGAGGGTTGGACAATGCGACAGAAAGCGTTCTGGACTATCATTATTCTCAAGGCAGCAATTGTAGGATCTGCCACGACGACTATGTTATCGACTTAGGTTTGCAAATCCCTTTGAATTGATTCCTGAACATATTTTCGACTTTATTTAAACGTAGATTTGGAAAAAAATTTTTTTTAAATTATGTGTTAATAAGACCTTTTTCATACCAAAATGGCTCCCAAAGTTAAAAAAAAAATTGAAAGTTTTTTCAGAAAATTTGACTTTGAACATTTATTTTCCTCACAATGGGTAAAAGTTTAACCATCAGTTGAATTTTTCCTAAAAGCCCATACAATTGGCTTTCAAACGACATTAAATTTTTTTTTCTACGAATTACCAATATCGCGGGAGAATTTTTTTTCTAGACTTACTGCCTAAAAACTTTAAGGCGCTATAACTCCTCAGGGTTATCAGTTTAGACACCCCCTCCCAAACGATTTTTTTTTTCACAATGACGTCCTCTATCAACCCTGTAGAGAAAAGCACTCAGCTACGGAGCACATTGTATTTTTATTTTTAATTTAATTTAAATTATTTTTTTTCTGTGCCGAAGTTGGTTTAAATTCCGACTTATGAAGTGAAATACTCTGGGTTCATTTCCCAGCTAAGTTCGTGCACATATTTTTGTTTGAAAAACCCTCATTTGTTGAGTTTTGTAACCAGGGCACACGCCTTGGAGTGGTTTTTGGGAGATCAAACGACCTCCAAAATGCGAGTACCTAATCTAAAAGGAACAAGAGGAAGAAGAACAAGTCCTGAAATTTGGATTTATAATAACCTTAAAATCCTCCCGGGAGATTTTTTGCTCACGAGTCTACCCAAAACCTCATCTGAAATAATTCCCTGCGTATGCTGGTTGGTCCGGCTGCGGCCATGGAGACTTCTTTATTTGAAACTTTTCTCAGTCGGGACAACTAGAGCCCTTGATGAGTAGACAGTTTGAGAGCCACTTTGAACCAGCGATGGAAACTGTGCCTGGGAAAACGCTGGTCTCTGTCAATTTCCATAAACAAAAAAGTTCGTTTATTAAAAAAAAAAATTTTAAAAAAAATAAATCGTTATTCATTGATCCACCTTTGATGTGCTAAATTTGTAGTGTTGAAACAAAATGAGTAAATACTACTTGATATCGAATACTTTTAGTCGATACTGAGTATATTTTGTACTCAATACTTACCACCAAGTATTTTCGCGGTATCGATACTTTAATGTCGGTATTTACTCATAATATTTTTCCTTGTATTAGTGATATAATTTGGGGGGTTTTTCCCTTTTTTAAGGACTTTTTCGATTTCATTTTGAAATGAATTTTTCGTAACCATTTTCTTACGAAGGGAAAGGGATTTTTATAAAATTTCTTAAGTTTAAACCTGCGCCAAATTATTGGTGGTAATTCAAAAAGCAATGGCCAAGTCTAAGGTCTGTATCCATTTTACGCGCTTGGATTCGACAAGTGCAAAGTGCCGTATTTGTTTTAAAACCCTGAAGTATTGTACTACCTGCAATATGATGTGTAAATACCAAGAATCATAAAAATTTGCTTAATCTTGAGCAAGTACTACCTAGTATCAATACTTTTGGGTCGGTATTTAGTGGTATCGATACTTGATCTCGATACATTAAATGAGTACTAGTATCGATACTTTCATGGTATCGTTTCAACACTACAAATTTGAAGTTAACTAAATATGCTCGCACGTGACATGTCTAGACCTCCAGACATTCTTGAAAGACCATTTAATTTGCTTCCTCTCTCCTCTCTGCGATTTCCCATGTTAGCCCAGTCTTGCTTGGTAACGATTTCTTTTCTTTTCTCTCTCTTTTATTAAAGTATTTTTGAGTCGTTCGAAAGTGTTTTCTCAAATATTCCGATATCGCTTTTTTTGTTGGCGTTTTGCGTTTTCTCCTCATTTGATTTGGTTTCTGTTTTTAACCTTTTTAATTCTTTCAA
The DNA here is from genome assembly GCA_020466095.1 of Chlorops oryzae. NCBI lineage: Eukaryota > Metazoa > Arthropoda > Insecta > Diptera > Chloropidae > Chlorops > Chlorops oryzae. The sequence continues at coordinate 7,281,355 of CM035808.1, read as the reverse complement.
ATACTTCCGATATTATCGCCAATTTTTTTTTTGTAAAGTCACGATATATTTTCTTAAGTTTTTTTTGTTCTTTTTCTTCGTAACTATCGTTTGACGTCAGTTCTTTTTTTTGGTTTTATATTTTTGGTGATAAGCAATTTTCACGAGAGGAATTTTTTTTGCCAATGTCACGGCAGGAATTTCAAACATGACTAAGACGATTGAATGTCACTACAGCGGTTGGGAGATTCATTGGAAAATCCATTTTGGATGCGAAAATTATAAATTTTATGCAACCGCTTTTCTGTGGCTTTTATTAATAATTTTTTTTCGTTTTATATCAAAATAAAATCGAATAATTTTAAATGAAATGAATGTAATTTTGAGCCATCTTTATGACTTCGGCAGAAAACTTGTTTGATTTCTTTATATGACCTGTAATTTCAGAGATACTTTGTTTATAGTTCAAAACTAGTTTTTTTTTAAGACTTTGACCCACTTTTCAAGATGTACCTCTGTTGTTCATTTACGGGTCTTCTAGTTTTTAGTTTTCTTCTTCTTTCTTCTGATTTCGGGTAACAATTTTTTACTTTGCTTTACCAAAGCGGTATTAATGAGTGATCGGATACAGGAAGGAGTTTTTCAGTATTATTTTTTCTTCATTTAAATTAAAAAATTTTCATAAAATTCTTACTGGTTGGAAGTGGCTCTGGGATAGCGAAGGAGATCTCTTGATCATAGGGGCACACAACATAAAAAAGACAAACACAAGAAAACCCCTCTTGGTACCATAATGGGCCAGTTAACGGCTTAAGAAGCATCCACTCCAAAATACATACATAGTGGTTGGAGAGAAATGAGCCAAAAATGGTATGAAGTGATTAAAGGCTTTGAGAATTTTTCTACTTTTAGCCTCGAGATAAAGCTCCTTCGGGGTAATTATTTCTTCTGTTCTTTTCTCCAAGCTTATGGCTTCAACTTTTTTACAGACAGGACAGTAAAATATTAAACGGCTAACGAGATATAGCCACTTGTAAGAGCGCAACTTAATCTTCGGCCTATTTTTTCGGGATTGATTTAAAATTGACCCGTAGCTAACATAGAAAAACCAAAAATTGGGATTTGCTACATTTGTCATCTACTTTCTGGAACTGCAGTAAAAATTTTGTTCATATTCTTGATGACCTCAAGAATGTTTCACAGTGTAAAGTTAGGGACTGAAAGACTGAAAGTTTTTTAATGATGTAAAAAAAAGAAAAACCGTTAGTAACACCCTTAAAGAATGAGCTTCAAAACTCTCTGAGAGAAAGAGTGCAATACATAGAGGTACCCATATCCGGCATGTGACAGAAATCGATCTCCTCGAAAATTGACGATCTTGGCATATATTCTTAGCTCGGATTGAGAATGGGAAAAATGGTTTTTAAAAAAATCATATTTTCTGGACCAATTTAAATTATAGACGATTTTGCAGTTGATTTCTGCGACATCCACGCATGTATATATTTTTTTTTTGTAGCAGAATTATATCCTCAAAGTTGAGCAAACTCGAAACTTGATCTTCTTCTAGGGGACAAAAATTATAAATAGCATGTTTCCACATAGTGCATTAACTCAATTACCTGCATTAACTCGTTAACGCATGATTAAAAATGTGATTACCCATACAAAAATGTCAAGTTAATCACCTCAATAATGCGTGCATTAAAATTTAACGCATATAAAATAGCTTGGTTGCATTTGGACTTGCTTGCAAATGTTACGAAAAATTGCACCCCTGAATAGAAAAGTACGTAAAATAACAACAGTTCTGTCAAATCAAAAGACCCGCTGAAATAAAAATCAAATTTAAAATGGAAAAACCAAGGTATAAGTAAAAATGTTTAAGCTATTTCACACATTGAAATCAAATGAAGATTGTAATATATCCATATATCGTTTATATCTAGCAAAATATAAGAAAGCGGTATTTTTCACTTTTTTTACAGCAGCTTCCGATGAAATCAGCTGATTAGTTAATGCACAGTCCACAAGTGGAAACGACAGTGATTAACTATATGCGTTAACTTTAATCCATAAAGTTAATGCACTATGTGGAAACATTTTATTAGTTATCGATGACGATTCCTAAGAGATTGGTTTGTACTTGAGTTAATTCTCTTACAATAAACCTAGCTGCCCCCCCTCCACTTCTAATTGTTAACGGAAAACAAAGTTTCAAAGGGGCCTCCTACACGCGATCACTCGCTTTCCGGAATGCAAAAATCAATTAGAAAATGATTGAAAAAGTAAATAATGGAAATAAATTGTACGCCAACACAACTATTCAGTAAAAAAAAAATTAAAGAACAAAATCTAAAAAAAAAAAATTGTTTTCGTAGAAATAATTTACAAAATTTGATTTCCTCGCGGCTCTAATGAATAGTTAAAAAGCGGTGTGACGACAACAGTCGCCGATCGATCTTGCTAACAAAGGAATTAACAAGTTTTGCATTTTCAATTTTTTTTATAACAATTTTTATTAAGTTTTGTTATTGTATTTTTTTTTTTTTTTTTTTTTTTTTTGCTGAGAGGTTTTCCCTCTTTCGCGCTCATTGGCATTATGCATATGAGCCCTGCTTCAAGTTTAGTCAACTTGATCACATATAAAAAATAAAAAAAAACACCGAACCTGAGCCCAGCCCCAAACGACAAGCACAAAGTGTGGAGCCGATCTGCGTTAAGAGAGACGACGATCGTCGATCGTCTGACAGTCAAAGAGAATGGGAGAGCGGGAGAGCGAGAGAGATTCGTGCCTTTTGGGCGTACACACATTGTGTTGAAAAATTGTGTTTCTGGTGCTTTCGATGTATCGACAATCAAACGAACAACCGTACGTTCATACAAACATACATACGTCAAAGGCAATGTTCTACGCGCTTTTACCAAGTTTTTCTTATTTGACTTCTCCGCTGTTGTCTCTGTTTGTTTTCTCGTCTTTCTTGTTTATCTTTTCTTAACGTAGTTTTGGTTTTCTGTTCTTTTTCTTTCGTAAGAAACTTGTATATATTACTTTAGTACGCTTTCTCTTTTTTTGGTTTTTTTTTTGTGGATGTTGATTTTAGAATTAATTCAAAGTGGCCATAAAATGGCCATTAAATGAATAAAAAAAAAGCAATAAAAAATTAAATAAAATTAAAATTATTTCAACTTCCCAATTTTTAAGTGTTTTGGGGGGAAATTCAGCCAACACGAGACGACGCAATTAATTATGAAAAAAAACGTAAGCATAATCATGAAGTTAATGAATAGCCAGTTTTGCCACCTGCATGAGTCATCGTGTGCACGCAGCACAAAGAGAGTACACTCAGCACTGATTGAGACCTCAAAATCGACCCGAAGAGAATGAGAGGCACTAACAATCTAAGCAAATAGACTTAACATGTTAACATGCTAACCGCAATGGCTCAACCCGAAAGAGCACGATCCTCTAAATAGAGAGAGAGACAGAGCAAATGAGACAGAAAGCGGAAATGTAGAAAGTAATTTTTGGTTTTCAAATTTTTATATATTTTTTGCGATTTTTTTCTTACAACATTGAAGAAAAATTTCCAAGAATTTCTATTAAAATATTTGTTTTTAATTTTTTTTTTTTGCTCTTATTGCCTCCAAAAGGTCTTTTAAAGAGAGCAAACGCATTCAAACAACGATCAAGCATTCACTTTAACCTATTAACAGCGGAAATGTTAAGAGCCTATGTTAATTAACATAGCACTGTTGCGTGGAGTTTGAATGAACGATTTTAACACTTTTTGGAATTACTCAAAAGAGATTGAGCGTTTAATGGTTTCTTGTTCGAAATTTCGAATATAATATTAGGTGTAGTAAAAAGAAATCCATTATTTTTCCAATAGATGGCGTTATTTATCTGCATCTCGCGTTGTATAATTCCGATCGTGTTCCGCTAGGGGGCATTAGAAAGATGACAGTTCCTACTAAAAAAGCTTTTTTGACACTTTTTTGATTGATTGATTCAGTTTTGTTTGAGAGCTTGTCAAAGATGGACATCAGCAAAGAGAAAATTCGCTACATTTTACAGTTTTTCTTCGATAAGGGAGAAAACGCAAGCCAGGCGGCTGAAAATGTGAATAGCGTTTATAGACCTGATACTGTAACAGCCAATCATGCGCAATTTTGGTTTCGTCGATTCCGTTCTGGTAACTTCGATGTCAAGGATGCACCACGCACTGGAAGGCCAATTGTCGAAAATTTCGATAAAATCATGGAAATTATCGAGTCCGACCGTCATTTTAGCACTGTTTCGATTGCCAAAGGGCTAAAGATTGCACAAAAAACCGTTTGGAACCATTTGAATAAGGCTGGATACACAAAGAAGCTCGATGTATGGGTGCCACACGAGTTAACGCAAAAAAACCTCATAGACCGAATTTCCATCTGCGAATCGCTGCTGAACCGCAACAAAATTGACCCATTTCTGAAGCGGTTGGTGACTGGTGATGAAAAGTGGGTCACTTACGACAACGTCAAGCGAAAACGGTCGTGGTCGAAACACGGTAACCGGCGGAAACGGTGGCCAAGCCAGGATTGACGGCCAGGAAGGTTTTGCTGTGTGTTTGGTGGGATTGGCAGGGAATTATCTACTATGAGCTGCTCCCATACGGCAAAACTCTTAACTCGGAACTCTACTGTCAACAATTGGACCGTCTGAAGGAAGCAATCGCCCATAAGCGGCCAGCTTTGGCCAATAGGAGAGGAATTGTGTTCCATCAGGACAACGCCAGGCCACACACATCGATAGTGACTCGCCAGAAGCTCCGGGAGTTTGGTTGGGAGGTTCTTCTGCATCCACCTTATAGTCCGGACCTGGCACCAAGTGATTACCATCTGTTCCTGTCCATGGCGAACAATTTTGCTGGTGAAACATTCGCTTCAAGAGAGGCTTCTGAAATTCGACTGTCTCAATTTTTTGCTAATAGGAACGAGGGCTTCTATGAGAGAGGCATAATGAAATTACCTTTAAAATGGCAACAAGTTATCGAACAAAACGGCGCATATTTGACCTAAATCGGGTCATTCTAACTATCTTAAATAAAGCCCTCAATTTAATGCAAAAATAATGGATTTCTTTTTACTACACCTAATATAATTGACTTCATTTGGAATTAAAATTTTTTTAAAATTATTGTCTTTTAAACCATAGCTTAAAATAAGCCCTTTTCACGCAGAAAATGTGAATCAAGATTTCATTTTGTGAATCAAAAAAGCTACTTTCGTGAATCAAGATTTCGTGAATCAACAATTTTGAATGACAAAACTATGCTACAATTGATTGGCGAAAAAATCTAAATTTTCTTAATACAATTTTGTATGACTTTTGAATCGATTGGATGAATTCGGCAACACTGATCAAGATAGTGGTGCATTTAAAGCCAGTTTATTCGGCTGCTACGTCTTTTTCTATCGCTGAAAATCGCCAAATTTTTTTTTCGTGAATCAAGAAAAATTCTTATTTTAAGCTATGATTTAAACAACATTCTTACGGCAAAATCACTATTCCCTTAACAAGTCTTTCTAGTACTATTTGAGAATGAAATATATGTACAACCCAGCAAACAATATGAGCGTTTTCCGACACTTTTTGTCGACTTTTTTGTGAGCATTGACCGTCATAACGTGCACGAAAAAGAGTCCGAAATGAGCGTTTTTTTTTTTCTATGAAAACGGTCGCACTTTATGTGGATAATTTATGAGCCTGATCTGTATCTTTTCGGACTCGGAAAAAAGTGCTTTCACCCTCCCAATGAAGCACATAAAAACCTCATAAAAGGCACCTAAAAGATACTATTCAAGGCACTTGAAAGGCTACTGAATCGCCTCCAAAAAGGCTCTTTTATCACACATATTGAAGTGCAGATGTTATTGCAAAAAGTGCACTAAACTGTGCACTTTAGAAAGAAACGAAATTATTTAAATTTTTTTAAATAACACTTTTATTAATAATAACTAACAATACATATTAAAAAAGTAAAAATTCACATTCTTTAATTAAAATAAACAAAACTTAAAGACGAAGACTGGCTGCTTCGTCGTTTCTCTCCTATTTATGGGCTCCTTCATGAATTTAATGCACTTCTTTCGGCTTGACCTTTGGGCACTATTTATTTTATTTCATTTTTATCTTTTTTTCCCGGTTAAAATTTAATTTTTATAATGGTCACATTGGCTACTTAAACACCTTTCGCATCGAAATTCAACCAGAACTGAAAAGCACAACTGAAAATTTCAATCGTCTTGCATATCGCATTTTTGGGCATCCCGTCATTTTTCGCAGATTTTTCAACCGAACCAGTGCAACTCTGAAAACGCTCAGAAAAGGACTGAACATTCTCCGAAAATGCTCCATTTTATGTGTTTACTCATTAAACGCTCTTAAATACTGGGTCTTTTTAGGCACATAATTCGGATTGCTCCGAAATTTGCTTGCTGGGAATATACATTTATTTGTGTGGCAAGAAACGTTGACTGGAAGAGTTCAAAAGACTATTCACATGTTGTGATGCTTCAGTTCCCCCAAAAAATGAAGAAATAATTAAATTCTAATAAAATCTCTCGATGCTCACAGGTTTTTATTTGGCCTAATTTCGATCATGCATAAACATTTAACACAAAATCGAAAATCACAAAACAGAGATAACACCGTCTATCAAGGTTTTTTTAAAGAAAAAAACAATATATTTATTTATAGAATATCTATAGAATATACTTATATATCATTTGTATGTATGTATTCAAATACGCTAAGCATTTGTCAATATCTGCTCTGAGGAACTATTGCCAAATCAAGCTGAAAGATATATAAAAATACCGACAGGTGGTAAAGTACGATAGAAAACTATTTATAATGACCCCGCGACATTGATGGGGGCATTGGGTTAAGAGATTCTTCTAGTGATATTATTGAAATTTTTTTCACTTGGCTTCAAATGGCCGCTTGGCTTTCATGATCGAAATTCGAACATCTGCGAAAAGTTGAAAAAGCTTGGAAGGATAATAGAAAAAAAGAAAACAATTAAAAAATTCTTGTGGAAATATGGTAACGCTCGAAACCGAGGGGATATAAGTATGTCACGGAATTTGAATATGTAAAAAAATGAAAAAATTATTCAAAAAAATATTCAAAAAAATTTTCAAAAAATATTCAAAAAAAAAGCAAAAAAAAATATTAAAAAAAAAATACAAAAAATTCAAAATAGTCAAAAAATATTCAAACAAAAATTCAAAATATTCAAAAAATTCACAGTAAAAAATTCCAAATTAGTTCGATTTAGTATGCCTATTAAAATGTTGAATTGTCAAATTAACAAAAAAAGCCTGCTTTAAGCTTAAAATCCAATATTGCGAGAACTTGATGCGAGACGTCGCGGGAATATTTTGCGTGACGCAATTCAATCTCCGATGAGAGTTTTGCGTCGCGCAGATGAAAGCATAACATCGCTTCTAGAAATGCTACATTTGAACCAAGTACCAATCTAACAAGTACCGAGTACTCATAAAAATTATTCGTTATCACTTATGTTCTCGCTTATGACGGCTATAACTGCTGCTGAACTTGTTCACTACTTGGTTTTTTTATTTTCAAACAAATTTTGCTTTAACTTTTTAAAATTTCCAACAAATTTTATTTAAACATTTTTGGTTTCACTAGCTTTAACGAGTACCCAATAGCGAGTACTTAAAAAACTATCTACATCATTAGTTGTCAAACTGTCTCGCAAAGAGAAATAATCATTTTTTCGAACTCGCTACGAGGTCTCGCAGTGCGATACATTGGAGCTTGAGCCATACGATTGAATGTATTGAAATATTTGAGCGTCTCGCCCCGGTGCCTCGCATCGGGCTCTCGCAATTTTGGGCTTCAGTGAATGAAATATTCAAAAAGCACAGCTAAGTGCAAAAAAATTAAAAAAAAAAATTCAAAATATTCAATAAATTCAATTCAAAAAAATTCAAAATATTCAAAATCCGAGCTCTAGATATAAGCTTGAGAATACTGAAAAAAACATATTCGATGATTGTCTACCGAAGGATAACTGTTGATAACTCTTGTTATCATTGTTTCTTACTATATTTGCAAGAATTTGGTCAAAAATTAAAAGACTTCGAAGAGGAACCTGTAAGCAAGATGGACGTGGTCGTCCCATCAAATATGTACCATAAACAAGGGCCCCATTTTTGGACTGAAGAATACCTTATGGGCAGTGGCATGTCCAGAGAAAGAATGCTTTGATAGTGCTTATATTATATGTTCCACAGTGGTATATTGAACAATTATGAGACAATAACCAACAAAAAATTTTGGGGGTGGGGGGATAGAGGAAGTTTACAGAGTTATGGACCAAAAACATGGAGTCCGATTTGGATGAAACTTTATATATGGAATAAGTAAAAAATTCTAAGAATTTTGGCGTCAAAATTTTTTCAAGAAACGGATTACAACTAGTCTAGTTTGGGTCTAGTTCTCAACTGGTCCAAAAAGGACCAGTTTTTTAAAAAAGAAATGGATTACAACTAGTCTAGTTTTGGTCTAGTTCCAAACTGGTCCAAAAAGGACCAGTTTTTTGAACAAATTTTAGTGGGAGAGAATAAGTTTTAGTTATGGGAAAGAATAAGTTCTTTTAATCAACGAAAAATTTTCTAAGAATTTGCTTTCTGAAAAAATATTGAGTCTAATTTTTTTCACGTGTGCATAAAGACCATAAATGACCCATCGATTTTGGGTGTAAAATTTTTTTTTTTTTGTGGTCCAGTGTAAAAAAAAGTGAAAATTTTGTTAAAATTATGATTGAGCTTCACGCCATGTTTTATTAAAATCGGTCCAGTTGAACAGGAGATACCATGTCAGCCAGTACAAAAAATAAAATGGTTCCGAGATAAATGCGTTTAAGGTTTGAAGCAACGCTAAAATTACTTGTTTTAGCGCAGATCTTGCTCGACAAAAACGACTATATCTTCTAAACTATTTCGAATAAATACTTTTAGCACGATATTCTCAAATATCCAAAGATATAAAAAAAAATGAACAAAAAAAATGGCAAAAATATTTTTTCTCAATGAGACAACCCCCTTACGGTTAACTTCTTTAAGCCATTAAATTTTCATTGAAGGAAACCAAAGCCGTCCTTTTTCTATTCAAAATAAAATAAAATTACATAGGATTATCGATCACCAAAAAAAACGTCCAAAATCTTCTTCGCCAGAGAAATGCTTGCTGATCGAATTTTGCTTCAGTCTCATTCTATGGCAAATCATGCTCCTTCCTCTCATCATCGTTTCAATAAGTTGTCTTAATTATGTCACTTTGCTGTCAAATCCGTACACACTTAAATGGCTTTTTTTGTTTTTTTTTTGTTTGTTTTGTTTTTTCGTTGTTTATTTTGCATTTTGTTTGCTTTGCGAAATTTTCGTTTTTAATTCATCAATTTGTCACACACAAAAAGCTTAGCCCGTCCACACGCCGATGGGGCCTTCAGCAGCCGACAGACGATACGTCGCGTTGCAATTGTTTTCTGTGCTGTCCTCATTTCACTCTTATTTTCGGACGAATTTCGCTCGTAATATTTTTCTCGAGAATTATTAATCACTCTTTTCATTTGATACATATTTCTTTTCCCGCCTCGAATTTTCGTCGGATTGGGTTTCGTCTTTCGATGTCATTTGATGCGAAATTTTTGAGAAGTTTTTAGCGCGTTTTTCCACCAATGTCACGCTTGAAAGTCTGTGCAATTTTTTTTTTTTTGTACGCAACTCTTTTCATGCAGGCAGGTCTGGCGGGTCTTTCGGCAAATTATCGCAAAATTAGCGACTCTCTGATGATTTTCTTGTTTTCATTTTTCAATGCTTTATATTTTATTTTTCATTTTTTATTTTTTATTTTTATTTTTTATTTTTTATTTTTATTTTTATTTTTGTTGTATTTTTCGTGCGAGTATATTCGAATTGTGTTCGCAGCCATTAACCTTGACACTGAAGTGAGGTGAATTGTTTTTATTTGCTTTGCCGCTCATATCAATTTGCTATAATTTTCACTTTTTCGTTTCGTTATCGGTTTAAAGGTCACTTGGCGTGTCTGACACGTTATCGCGGCTATGAGTGGATTTTATTGTTATTATTTTTAAATTGTTCGTTTTATTTCATTCCGTGTGAACGAAATTTCATTCATTGAGAATTTGTTTTTTTGAAGAGATACGTATATTGTGCGAATATGTCGGTCCATAGGTCTTCTTATGCGGGTCGTTTAAAGCACTTTTAGCGGACTGGTAGGGTAGAGAGATCTGTGCCAAAGAGACTGGAAGAACAAAGATGCTGTTATCCTATCTGTATTGATTTCTTAATGTCTTGGAGGATGAAATTTGGCTTAGAAAGCATTCACAAGAGGATACATTGGAGGAAATTCTTATCTTTGATGAAAGGCTTCGAATAAATCGCTTCAAAAGGCTTCTTCTAAAGTTAAAGACATCTTCAGGACAAACTCTCATTTTTTATTAATTCCCTTCGCCCCCAGGCGTGGCGGTAAAGCCTCTGCGGCCATAAAAGTTCTATTATGCCATTCGAATGAGCACCTAGATAGGTCTCGAACCCTCAGCTCGTCTTGCTTTAGGAGGACTAATTGAAGATTCTGAGTCTCAGCGTACAAAGGGCATCATATTCGCCTATTATTTATATGGAATATTATCTCTTCGTAGTTAAGACAAGGTGTCCAATGAGAGTCATTTTGTCGAGTTGGTTTTGTAGGTGAATAATCCACCTATGTTTGCTCGCTCTTACGATAACATTTCTGAAGTCCTGGGTTTATATGAATTCACATTAGCTTAGCTGTCTCGCGCCTGGCAAACTCAGGACAAACTTTATGCAACCAGTTTCCATACTTTATAATGTGATGATTTCGAATGTGATTTTTCTGAATTTTAATTCTTTAAGAACGATACGAAAACCCGTTGTTATCGATCATAGGCGAACGTATTTTCCTCTAATCGAGGATATACTCTATGACGTTGCAGTTTGCCGGATCCATCCAACTTCACTTAGAATTTTTTTTAAGGATATAGAAAGTTAAACTATGAACTCAGTCCCCTTAACTTTCTAGTGCCCACGACCACCTCTAGACGGCCTAAATTCTCTTCACAATTCCTCACATCCTTAAAAATATTTTAAATTTTTACTACTTCGTTTAATTCTTGAAACCCCAAAAATTTGTCTTACGCGACGAAACAGTTTTCGAGTATGTGAGCAAATAGGAAGAGAATTTAGGCCATCTGTAGGCAGTGTCGTGTCCAGAGAAATACTGCTTTGATAGTGCTTATATTTTCCACAGTGGTATATTGAACAAGTATAAGACATTAACCCAATAAATTTTGGGGGGGCTAGAGGAAGTTTAGAGAGTTATGGACCAAAAACCAAAAAAATCCGAAAATTTCATAACGTCCGATTTTGATGAAAATTTATAAATGGAATTAGTGAAAAATTCTAAGAATTTTATCACTAAAATTTTTTCAAAAAACTGGTCCTTTCTGGACCAGTTTGGAACTAGACCTAACTAGACTAGTTGTAATCGGTTTCTTGAAAAAATTTTGACGCCAAATTCCTAGCATTTTTCGGCTTTTTCTAAATATAAATTTTCATCCAAATCAGACGCCATAAATTTTTCGGATTTTTTTGGTTTTTGGTCCATAACTCTCTAAACTTCCTCTAGCCCCCCCCAAAAATTTTTGGGTTAATGTCTTATAATTGTTCAATATACCAATGTGGAAAATATAAGCACTATCAAAGCAGTATTTCTCTAGACACGCCACTGTCTGTAGGCGGTCGTGGGCACTAGATGGTTAATAGAAATGTAAGTCCTGAAAGGTTCTTGGATTGGTCTGTCACAAGTCCGAGCTCTTTCCCAAAATGCGGGTTACTGTAGAGAGGCTTAACTTAGGGGTGTGTATCTCATTTGAATTTTTTGGGTTAAACCTTTTTTTTTTTTTTGTAAGGGAATCAACTCATGATCAAACTTGTCAAGACTGAAGAGGCTTTGATCCTGAAGATAAAGCTTAAGACCAGACGAAAGCCTTTTGTCCTAACCCTGCAGGAAGCCTGTCGCCGAATGGTCCCATGTCTATATTGACGTAAATATAGACAAGAGAACTAGTTCCAACGTCAACAGTATTTAAAGATGGTGTCATTAGAGAAACTGTAATGTCAAGAGGTATAGTTCATGTTTATTGACCATGTCAACAACGTGTCTTCTCATTAGAGCTGTAAAAATGCTAAAAATTTCCACTACTCGAGTGTATCGTTTTTTTCGTCAAGTAATCGTTACTTAGTAGTACTCGTTACTAAGTACTCAATATTTTTTTCAAATATTGTTCACGAACGAATGACGTTGCATGAAAAACTCAATGTTAATAAGTAATACGAAAATTCGTTACATGCTCTTTGAATCTTCGACCCAGTAGTAGTAGACCAAGATATCATAACTTCACTATGACACATACTGTTTTGTGTACGCCATTACATTAGTACTCTATTACTCTGGCAACCATCAGCTGGCATGTGTGCAAAAAAAGTTCTAGTAACGACTATTCTTATCATTGAATTGATACATGACTAGAGTAATCGTTACTTTACAAATATAACGATATTTTACAGCTCTACTCTTCATAAAGCGAGATGACTACATATTCTGTCTGAATTGAACAGTGACCGACGTCAATAGTTCGTCAATCGTCATTTTCGGTCTACTGTTGACATCAATGACAACTCAATGTTAAATGTCAATAACGCAAAGCATTGCGACGGGTATAACTAGTCAGTAGTGCTGTTGACGCAGTCAGTAGAGAAACAGTATAGATTCACTATTGACATTTACTGCAGGGAAATTACTCTAATGAAATTGAGAAAACAACGCTTTCCTCTTCAGACATTGACAAACAATAATTTCACAATAAAATTTTTTCCTGTCGTTTTCTAAACGCTGAACAGACTGACTACATATTCGTGTGTGAATTGAAAATTGAAAAACTCTTTGAAAATGTCATTTTCGGTTTGTTAAATTGGCACTTGGCCAAATGGTACAGAAAATTTCTCATTTTCAATTGTGAAATTTCTTTGAAAAACGCAATGCAATGAGCTGTAGCGGAAATTTCGTGATGAAATTAAAGATTCTCTTTGATTTAGAATGTGGTGATGATGATTATGATTATGATGATGGTGATACTTCCTTGAAAACAAAAGCGATCTGTAGCGCCACTATTCCATGGAAACAATTGAGAATATCAAAGAAAAGCCGTTTCCTAGATCGACTCATAAAACGATTTTTCTAATACAGACGATGACGATTATTTACTCTTAATGATTCTAAAATAAAGTCCATTCTATTTGTTTAGCAAGATTTTGACCTTCGATTGAATTCGAAATATTTAAACATAAATATCTTCGCAATTGAAACTACGAGAACCGCCAGAATCCTCAGTGCTTTAGAGTAAACCGTAATGGCCCCGGGGCCAGCTGTGTTTATTTGAAGAGAAATTGAAAATTTTTTATATACTAAATTCGGGCACATTCCTCCTCACGAGCAATCAGTCTGCAAAAGTTGTATAATCATGTTTTCGAGGGGTTATACCCAATCGTATGTAGATATCCGAAGAGACAAAAACGTCATTCGAATTGCCAAAAAAAAAAAACCCAAACAGATGCTCATCAATATTGGCACAAAAATTCTGTTGACTTAGGAAGAAAAACATCGAAAGTCACGTTCTGCATTCGGAGCGGAAATTCAAAACAAAATTTAGTTTTCACGATCAACTTTAACATAGCGGGGCGTTTTAGTTTAATAGGGATTTTGTAACAGTCGTTTATAGACACATAGTTACCTATATTCTTTATTGGAGCTGATTAGAAATCTGTTAGAAATGCTATCCTTGATTTTCGTGGTTCAAGCTTTTTCAAAACTTTGATACGTTAGTTGATGTTGATCCCTAGAAATGGGTCAATGAAGTGGGTTGAGTTTGGTTGTAAATCCTCGGGCTGTAACAGGTATGGCTCGGCGACTTCTATGCAAACTTTCACCAGTAGGTTGTTCGGGTATTTAATCAAACTGGATGTGTATTAAGGTTGGATATATACGAAAAATGACATAGGGGCTGATCAAACCGCTGGTAGAAAGTCTATCCTTGATTTTCGTGGTTCAAGCTTCTGCGAAATTTTGATACGTTAGTCCATGTTGATCCCTAGAAATGGGCGTGGCTTTAATTTTCTTGAGCCTACAATCAATGAAGTGGGTTGAGTTTGGTTGTAAATCCTCGGGCTGTAACAGGTATGGCTCACCCGCGGCCACTACCCAAACCATCGCCAGTAGGTTGTTCATTAAGTTGTGTATTAGGGTTGGATATATACGAAAACTGACCTTTAACATTGTACTGAAGGCATCGGGAGCCCCAGAACGGAGTGGTACTGTTCTGTTTGGTCTAGAGAGGGCCATCTTGTGGGTGTCTCGCTGTGCCTATTGGTATTTTATGGAGAGTGTAGAGCTTTGAAACTCGACGAAGGTTTTCACTGGGTCGTTTTTATTCGGAACGCACTGAGTGCTGTGGTGTGAAGAACCTTGTGAATATAAGTGCTTCATGTTAATGACAGTGCTGCCAACTTAGGGTATTTTTACCCCATTTTTGGGGGAAAATGAATTAAATTGGGTATTTTTAGGGGTTAAAAATGTTTAGGGTTTTTTTGACGGGGAAAATAATTATTGAATCCAAATTTTTTTCATTCATACCACATAAAAATTTCTCACTTGTCTTTCATCCAAAACTCGATTGTTAAACACCCTTCTCATGTACCGAATACTCCCTAGTGATATTCGATATATGAAAAAGCTGACTTCTATCGATGCTTTTCTCACATCCCTACTAACGCCAATACAACGAAAAACGCTACACGCATTTTTAGGGTATTTTAGTTTGAAATTGCCGGATTTTGGGGGGAAAAAATGTTTGAAGTTGGCATCACTGATTAATGATCGATCATAGCTACATACTTTCTAAAAAGATCACTTACAATTTAGTAGCAAGAACTAGATTTGCCACACATTTTCCCATCCCAAGATTTTTCAAATTTGTCGTCGACGTTGACCAAACGAGCTGAAGCAGAAATATAAAGACGCCCAACCTGAACATTTGACTTGCCCCTTTTATTGTTTGCTCTTTATTGTTGTTTTTGTTGGATTCGAATACGAAAAAAGCTTCGCACAGTTGAACGAAATTTTATAAAGAAATCGCATTGCATTGCAATATCGTTGCAATTATTGAGCCTATAAAGCGCATCCGAATAATGCAACCATCGACCACAGCCAAAAAAATACAAAAGGAAAAAAAGAAAAAAAAATTTAACATGTACATAACAATAATAACAACGGCAACAAATAAAGTAACAAGCATAGAAATTGCAACAATATTTTGCATTTGACTTGAACATATGAGCAGCAATAACTGCTGCAATAACAATAATTTGGTTGCAACATTGTCGGTGTGTGTGCAGTTTTTTTTTCGCTCGTCTTCTTTTTTTTTTTTTGTGTTGCACCGAAGCATGTGGATTTCCTTAACGATGTCGAGACTTTATTCGCAACATTTTTTTTCTGTTGCGTTGCCTAAGCGTTTCGTCTTCATTTGAGAAATTTTTTTTATAAGTATTTTTGATTTTTCGTTTTTTTTTTTTTTTTTTTTTTTATTTCATTATTTGTATAGTGTATTCGCTGTGGCCGCATTTGTACCATTTCCAACATTTTCAACATAAACATTCAGTAATTTGCCGCATTAAAAGGCAATAAGTGCAACGCAACAATGGCGCTGAGCAACAATTATTGCTGCATTTGCCCATTCAAATTGCATTTGATGTGCGCGATTTTTTAACTTCTTCGTCGTCTTCTTTGCCTTCTTCTCCTCTCTTTTATGTGACCAATTTCTTTTGAAAATCTTTTAATTTTATGCTTTTGTTCGAATCTTCTTTTTAAAAGCGATTTATGCTCTTTTTGTGTAATTACAAGCATTTTTTAGTTTCCTCTTTGGGTTTTTTTTTTATTTTTATTGGGATTTTATGTTTGCAAGTCATTCTTCGTACTTCTTTGTTTTTGACTAGGCATTGTTTCTCTGGCTTTCCTTTATTATGCATATTTTATGCTTCCAATATCTTTTCTATTGCATTTCTTCGCAATGATTAACCCCAGAGGGTACTACTTAAAGGCGGGGTCCCACTATGTATGTGCGCAATGCGCTGATTTTTTTCCGATAGTGTGACCGCCATTTTTGAACTGCGATGCTGACAAGTGTCAATGTCTTGAAAGATTTTTGTCCCAATTGATATCGTTTTGACAATATGCGACAGTAATTTGATCCTCAATAGTGCTTGTGGAGACTTTTGATAAAAATAATCGTAGCTGAACTTAACTTAACTTAACTTAACTAAAAATATCGGAACTAAACTTAACTTAACTTAACTTAACTAAAAATATCGGAACTAAACTAAACTTAACTTAACATAATCTAACTTAACATAACTTAAAATATTTAGGTACTGAATGCTTATAAACTTGACGAAACGTAACGTAACTTAACTCAACTTACCTAAACTAAACTTAATTTAAATTAAACTTTACTTAACTTAACATAACTTAACTAAACATACATTTGACTTTATTTAACTTAACTTAACGTGATTTAACTTTAACTTACCTAACTTAATTTAACTCAATTTTACATAACTTAACTTAACGTAACATAAATTAATTTAAATTAACTGAACATTTCTTAACATAACTTAAAATGTTTACTGAATGTTTATAAACTTGACGAAACGTAACTTATCTTAACTTAACTTAACTTAACTTAACTTAGCTTAGCTTAACTTTACTTAACTTAACTTAACATAATATAACTTAACATAACTTAAAATGTTTACTGAATGTTTATAAACTTGACGAAACGTAACTCAACTTAACTTAACTAGCTTAACTAAACTTTATTCAACTTAAATTTAACTTAACTTAACGTAACTTAACTTAACGTAACTTAACTTAACGTAACTTAACTTAACGTAACTTAACTTAACTTAACTTAACTTAACTTAACTTAACGTAACTTAACTAAACATAGCTTTGACTTGATTTAACTTAACGTGACTTAACTTTGACTTACTCAAACTTAATTTGACATATCTTAACTTAACGTAACATAACTTTAACTTACTTAACTTAATTTAACTTAAAATTTCCTATGCACATTGCTTAACTTAAAGTTACGTAAGCTTAACTCAACCGTATCAGCTGATTCCTTAATCTAAAGATCAATCGAGTCTTAAATTTTTGACATTAACCTTCCGAAAATTTTCGATCAGAAGATAGATACAAAATCGAATTAAACGAGGATAATGCTGTCGCGAAGATAGAAAATTATTTGAGTCCTTTTCGGCGATTAAATCCATTGATCTCTTAAGATCAGATCGAATTACCTCCAGAATCCATTCATTTTTTTTTTTTAGTTAAGCCGCTTTTAAGAAGATCCAACATTCAACGGAGCCACAGATGGAGAATTTGCAAATTTCGCGCTTTTTTGTTTTCAAAAGAGACACAACTCGAATAAAGATGTTTAATTTATATTTTATGTTTATCCATTTCTTGCGTCAATAAGTAGATAAAAACCATTTCTATGGAAAACTCTTATCTTCTCAACGGGAAGGAGGGCGATTTCTTCGTCGTTCACTCGCAATCAACTCTGAAACCGATGAAAAATATAAACAAATTTCTGTTGCTCAGAATTTGGTTTCAGCTGGTCACAAGGTCCATATACATATTCGAGTTGTAACGTGAAAATGAAACTGGATATAAAAGATAAATAAATAAATGAATTCAATCAAAGTTCTTAGCCACTCGAAAAAGGGCGATTAAATAGCGCGAGTAACGACGTAACAAAATAAGGGCATATCGAACCGATCGTGGACGATAGCTGATGCGGTCAAGCTCGAGTAGTTCTCAGTTATTGATAAATAAATAAAAAAAATAAAAAAAATATACATAAATAAATAATATAATGATAATCTGAGGAACTCTGAAAATCAAAACAATGGATCTTATTCAATGAGAAATCAAATGATAGTGTACAGAAAGAGATGAGAAAATTTATATAAAGCCGATAATATTTCCGCGTGAGAACATAACAAGTACTTTAGAGATCTTCCAAATTAAATGAATTGAGACAGAAATAGGGCGACGGAGCAAACAAAGGAAGAAGGAGACGTATCCAAAATGACTTAGTTTGGCTTCGAAAATTGTGTGTGTCAAGTTTTTTTGCCATTTCCATTTTGAAGTTGCCCAAGTAAAGACTTGATTTAACGCTTTCCAGCGAAAGAAGGAGCACAAAGAAAACACCAGAAAAATAACCAGTTTTCTGTGGTAACACTTTAAAAGGAAGAAGGGGCAACTGCAACGCACTCGATTGTACAGCTGCATATGGCTTTGGACTATGACCAGGCACATCTGGATGCTGGAGCCGCCAAGGAACCAAGTTAACTTTTAAGCGCTGAGCGGAAAAAAAAAACAAAACGTGATCTCTCTAGAGAGGTAAATGATTCGCTGCGTGAATTGCATACGAAAAATATTGAATATCGGGGAAATGACACCGACGACGGTGTCTCTAAGGTGATATTCTTGTTATCCACCAGCTGCTCATTTTCTCAGTTTTCCATTCCGCAGAATAACGCAACAAAGTCTGACTCATTCTTTAAGTCTCTTCCATCTATTCGTTCCATTCTATTCTGGCTTCTATCTTCTTGTAGTGGCTTTAGAACTTAACGACTGGGATCGGAAACAAAAAAAAAAAAAAGACAAAAAAAAATAGCAAAAAAAAAACTGGTTTTGAAAAAGCGAGTTAGGAACTTCAGAAGCAACCATCATCGTGTACACACACGTCCAGTGCCGTTGGTTACCCTGTAGAAAGCTGTTAAGCAATTTGCCTAAAAGAACTAGTACTTTTACCAGTACTAAAAGAACTAGTGCAATGTTTGGGTAAGTTTGCATCATAACTATACTAGTGATCAGTGGAATAATCGCATTCATTCATTGAGGCGTTATAAATTGATAATAAATACACAACCGAATGGTTTTCTTTTATTATAAATATTTATTTCCATTTTGTACTGAAAAAAAATCCACGATTCTGTAAACTTTTTCCCGTAAACATCACTAGTATTTAACTGGTGCAAATTTACCCAATTGAATCGAAAAGTACTAGAATAATTCTGGTGCATACTGTACTAGTGCTTTCCTGTACAGATTTATACTGATTTTCGATAGAATTTTATATAAACAGGGGTATAGAAAAGAACTAGTACTGGTGGCTTTTGCACTAGTAAAGTACTAGTACGACACTAGTTCAAATTCCTACAGGGTAGTTTGAATTGCCATTTAATTTCTGACAGCGACATCAATACTGTGCATGGGCTTTTATCTCAAGACATTGTTAATTGACTTTTGATGCAATGGGCGATTAAACCGACAGGAAAATTGACTTTTCATATCGTTTAGACATCAGTTTTACAAAGCTTTATGAATTTTAGAGATTTATGTCTGATGTAATTTAATTTTTACTGTTCAATGGATTATCTATAAAATAAAACCATCAATGGTTAGAATTTTTAAGACCAATTCTTCGAAAGAGACAAAAGGACTACCCTTCAATCACAAGTAAGAATTTCTATGTCTCTCTCATCAGGGACTAATTAAAGTTTGGTAATGACTGTTTGAAAAGGACATCGCAATAATTAGTCTGCTGCCCCTGACAACTCGAGTAGCGAAGCTATTGAAAAGTCTCTTTCAAAACAATTGACTTGAAAAACTTTCTCTAAGCTGTAGATGTGACTGTTCCTCAGCAACCAATTGATTATTCACAACATGAATAGTCCCTCGAGGGCTGTTGATTTGCCACTGATATGGTTAACCTTATCATTAACAGGGATAATTGGCTCTAAAAAGAATGACCACAGCTTCAATAAAGCCCAAGAAAATGGAAGATGAAAAAAAAAAAAATTTCCAGAAAAGGAGGAATTTATTTTTTCATAAGGACCGGCAAGACACACTTTGCATATAAGTATCTCATTAATTTCATTTACGGCTCAACGCTCTCATTGTTGGAACAAAATTGTCTCACAAACCCGTTGAAGTCTGTACTGAAACAGACAATTTCACCAGGAGCCAAAGGACAATAGTTCTATTCTTTCCTTCATTTTCGAGTCATAAAACGATTAGGAAATAATAAAAAAAAAATATAAAAAAATTAATGGTACAAAAGTGACGCAAATCCTCTCTCTCTCTCTCTCACTGAATATACCAAATTGATTTATGTATCCTTTTTTGAGGCAATCCACTTCGATGAAATGCCAAAGCTATTAATGCCGATATTGTCCTTGAAACGTATGTACGTGGTGCATGTATTTTCTTTTTTTTTTTTTAATTTTTCTGCTAAATCAATACTCACCATTTCGTCCCTCATGTTTGTTAACCACCCCATTTTCCATAACCGCGCCATAGATTCAATCGAAGCGAAGGAAGCCCGAAAGAAGAAAAAGGCGCACTCAACAATACTCGTAGCCCTTTCATGTCCTCAAACGGCATCTCGAAATGCATTAATACTTTTATGTGCTGCACTGTGCTGTGTGCTTAATTTTTCATTTCGATTCAGGCGGCAAGGCGGCATATATGCTTTCGTTCCTTTCGTCCTTTGAGTCCTTTTCACAGCGGCACAATTGGGAATGGAAATGGCAGTGGGACTGTGACTCTGAGACGGTGACAGAGACGGGGATTGCATTGCAATGTTGCGAGGAATTCGAAAAATGCGTTCCACTCTATTCGTATTCCACTCTTTTTTTTTCCTTCCTTTCTTTCTTTCTTTCGTTCTTTCTTTATTTTTTGCTTCTAGCTTTTTACTCTTTTCTAGTCCTGCGTGCACTTTGTGTGTTTATTTGTTCTTTCGCTTTCATCGCGTTCACGTATGGCAGATTGTTGTAGCTCGCAAATCGCTATCCTTGAAAGCGTCAAGCGGAAAATGCGAATGCAATTGTGCTCGGTATAGCAACCCTTATCGACGTCGGCGTCGCTGTCGCTGTCGCAGTTGTCGTCTCGCAACTGCAGCTGAAAATTCCATAATGTACAACAAACTCAAGAAATTATCAAAATATCCTGCATACGAGTATAAAATTTATAGTTTAGCTGTTCCTGCATAGCACACTCCGCTGCTCTGCGCCTTAGGGTATGCAGCGTTTTTTTTTTTTTTTTTTTTTTTTTTTTTGTTGTTGCGTGAAAACATGCATGCACGGCTGTGTACGATCTTGCATATCATTTTAGTTGTGCGACAGGATATGCGCATATTTCTTGGCTTGAATTTAGTGTAGGCAAAAACACGACTCTTTTGGGAGTTGAAACTTTTGGAATTCCAAAAGGCAAGAACTCTCGTACAAAATAGTGGACTTTCTTAGGAATTCCATTAAGAATTGTACTTGATTAGCTAATCATGGAAATTTATTTCGATAAAGAATGAAAAGAGAAGTCGGATATGTGAAGGAATGAGAAAGAAATGCTTTTTTTTAAATAGCATTGTCAGAGCATTCTTGACGATAAGAAACTTAAAGGACGCAGCTAATCCTGTATTTTTCCTTATATAAACATAAATATTTGTTTCTGAGGATAACGTTATTTTCCTTTGATTTTTTTTTTTGTGAAATTATTTTATCAAAAATATATTTTTTATTATTAAAATTATTTTTTTCAATATGGATCACTTTTCTCTAAATGTTGAAAAAGAAGTACTCAGTCTGAAAAGCTGCAATGATTTCTACAAATATATCTCTCGGCTTGACCCTTTAGCAGCCCTGTGGTGAAGAGAGTATACCCCTGTGTCACGGCTTATTGAGGGGGCCATCGAATCGAGAAAAAGTCCTTTGAAACGCATCGATATCACTAGGGCTCGGAATTTGTTGACTTTTATAAATTTAAAGCATATTTTATGGGGCAAAAATTTTTCTTTGCAAAATTTTGCTAATCAGTTTAGCGAAGTTTAACTTCAAACCGCTTTTCTAACTTCAAAAAAATTCATATTGAAGCTTAAAATCTATTTCAATTTTAACTTTATGTGAGTTGAACAAAATTTCTACTCCATAAAGTATGCTTTTAATTTATAAAAGTCAATCAAATTCGACCCCTGGTTATCACTGTTGTTTTCCGGCAACGGCGTCCTCGGCTGCAGGAAGAGGTTCCTCAATACCGACATATGTGCGTGTAGGCTTTTTGGTTAATATTTTATGTCCAGGGGACTCCCAGGAAGAAGTACCGCGGGTAGTAATCTCTCTCGATGAGCCTGCCCTTAAGGGACTAATATTTCTCCACTAAAAGTTGTTGTTGATCACTTGTTTCAAAGTGCTTATAATGTCATGTCTTCTGCTCTTCGAAGGGCAAAAGACTGACTTGGTTTGTGTGTCTTCTAAAATATTAATATGTACTAGGGTCGTCCACTGGTCAAAATTCGACCACCACATAACATATATACTGTTGTGTATTTCTCGCCAATCACTTTCTCTTATCTGACTGGAAATTTTGATGTTATGTTAACGAGGAATACCTTTATATGGGATTTGATTTGGTATATTTTTGGGGGTCATAACCATCCGATATCCAAAAAAAAGGGTGTGTGTGCTCGTGCAAAATATCTTTCAATTTAAAAAATTATAAAAAAAGGTTAAAAAATTCTCGAGGTAATGGTACTGAACCAATTGGTGTTCGCCTATTTATATATAGATTTCAATAAATGGGATCTAAGACCCCCTGTAGTAATGAAGGGGTAACTTATCAAAAAGGCACACTCTGAGGCTACTCGGAATATTACTAGTCGGAAGGTAGAGTGTTTTATACACGAGAATTAGACTATACCTTGGTCTAGAATGAGTGCAGTTCAAAAGTTAGACCAACTGGTACATATGGGACAATTGAACTTTAACTGGCCACAATAGGTCAACTCTTAAAGTAGTTAATTATGGGATTGGTTATTAATCAATGACAGCTCGATGTTAAAAAAGACAGTTTGAAGCATTGGTTGGCAAATTCAAAGGGATTAAGGGAAGTCCTGCGATTTTTATGACTAGTCGGGGAGTAGTCGGAGAATAGTCGGAATTACTGCAGTGACTAAATTAAGGTCGATTGTCAGAGACTGTTACTGGGGGCAACCGAAAATATTTAAATAAAGCACCTAAAATTATGCAATTGGGTATTGAAAAAACAATTTACAGGTACCTATAATTATAGGCCTTTACCAATGGAGCTTACCCTGCAGAAATATGGACTGACCTTCGGTGAGTCCTTCATGTTACCAGTACTAAGCCCCTCATAAGTCCACTTATAATTTATTCAACTGACCTTCTTAACAGGGGCCTGTCATTGGAGAGGGACTAGTCCGCAAATCAGCGGACCGTAGGTCAGTTTTTTTGGGTCAACTGTCGTAATTTTGTCTGTCAAATAAAGAAAATAAAAAACCAATTTCTTATATATATTCTAAGTTGGTGGAAGTGTCATTTACAGACTACCCATAAACCAACCCATTTATTACCGACCGCCGGCTAACCGAATTCGATGGAGCGGACTGCCATAATATAACCTGTAGGATTTGGACCGGTCAAAGGCCAGTCCTTGTTAGGTAATTGATCGGCTCATTACTCCAGGGTAGCTCTTACAACCCTCGATCAAAAGAATGGTTCCAGGAAGAGAAAATTTTTTACTACTATTTGAAATATTTTAAATATTTAGTTGCATATTTTTGGGTGCTGAATTTGATAATATTTTCTATATCTCCAGTAATCGCTTTCAAAAAAAACGTTGGGGGGCAATTAAAGCTCCATCATTGAAGCTGTCAGAAATCTCACAAGTGGAGAGAGAGCGGTTTTTTTTTTATAAGATTAATAAAGGCTTATTTGCGAGCCATGTTCGAACATATTAGGTGTAGTAAAAAGAAATTATTTTTGCATTAAATAGAGGGCTTTATTTAAGATAGTTAGAATGACCCGATTTAGTTCAAATAGGCGCCGTTTTGTTCGATAACTTGTTGCCATTTTAAAGGTAATTTCATTATGCCTCTCTCATAGAAGCCCTCGTTCCTATTAGCAAAAAATTGAGACAGTCGAATTTCAGAAGCCTCTCTTGAAGCGAATGTTTCACCAGCAAAATTGTTCGCCATGGACAGGAACAGATGGTAATCACTTGGTGCCAGGTCCGGACTATAAGGTGGATGCAGAAGAACCTCCCAACCAAACTCCCGGAGCTTCTGGCGAGTCACTATCGCTGTGTGTGGCCTGGCGTTGTCCTGATGGAACACAATTCTTCTCCTATTGGCCAAAGCTGGCCGCTTATGGGCGATTGCTTCCTTCAGACGGTCCAATTGTTGACAGTAGAGTTCCGAGTTAAGAGTTTTGCCGTATGGGAGCAGCTCATAGTAGCTAATTCCCTGCCAATCCCACCAAACACACAGCAAAACCTTCCTGGCCGTCAATCCTGGCTTGGCCACCGTTTCCGCCGGTTCACCGTGTTTCGACCACGACCGTTTTCGCTTGACGTTGTCGTAAGTGACCCACTTTTCATCACCAGTCACCAACCGCTTCAGAAATGGGTCGATTTTGTTGCGGTTCAGCAGCGATTCGCAGATGGAAATTCGGTCTATGAGGTTTTTTTGCGTTAACTCGTGTGGCACCCATACATCGAGCTTCTTTGTGTATCCAGCCTTATTCAAATGGTTCCAAACGGTTTTTTGTGCAATCTTTAGCTCTTTTGCAATCGAAACAGTGCTAACATGACGGTCGGACTCAATAATTTCCATGATTTTTTCGACATTTTCGACAATTGGCCTTCCAGTGCGTGGTGCATCCTTGACATCGAAGTTACCGGAACGGAATCGACGAAACCAAAATTGCGCATGATTGGCTGTTACAGTATCAGGTCCATAAACGCTATTCACATTTTCAGCCGCCTGGCTTGCGTTTTCTCCCTTATCGAAGAAAAACTGTAAAATGTAGCGAATTTTCTCTTTGCTGATGTCCATCTTTGACAAGCTCTCAAACAAAACTGAATCAATCAATCAAAAAAGTGTCAAAAAAGCTTTTTTAGTAGGAACTGTCATCTTTCTTATGCCCCCTAGCGGAACACGATCGAACTTATACAACGCGAGATGCAGATAAATAACGCCATCTATTGGAAAAATAATGGATTTCTTTTTACTACACCTAATATTTCCAGTAATCCGCATTAAAGTCATACAAATGATTATCCATCTCTCGTAAAGAAAGAACCCAATTAATATAATAAATTCATGTAGATTATTTTTGTAATTATTTTTCATTATACTCTACTCTAAAATGACAGGTGTTTTTATTTTGAACGACAAATCGGTCGCCGTAAATAGCCAATTAAACTGATTTCATTCCGATTAAAAATGCAAAAAAAAAAAAAAAAACGAAACGAAACACCTCACGAAGCTATGTAGAAAACTAACTGAATCTACTCAATGGAATGCATTGACTCTCAACTATGAAACCTGTCAGGATACTAGGAAAAACCTCACTTCCCATTCGACACATGCACGGCCTACCCCACTGGAATAACAGCAACAACAACAATACTACCGGGAACCATTGAAATGTGTGCGTGATTATAACATTTCATTAAAAAAATGGGTATTGATCTCACCCCCTTGCTAGCATCAAGGGGTTGATTTCGTTCAGCCGCTTCAATATTGTAGTTACATTGTACAATGTCCTTTCAAAAAAGAGCTTTACAAGGATCGTTATTTTTGCTGTCCGTTATGGGTTTTTTTTTGTTGTTGTTGTTGTCATTTTGACGCTGCAATTTAATCATGTTCATTGGTCAATTTCATGAATATCAAACATCGATCGGGCGACGCCATCGACTTTTGCGAAAAATCAAGAAAATTTGCAGCTGTCTCTCGCTTCGATGAATAAATTTTCTATGAATTTTTAATGAAATTCATAACCTGCTCTAAGTGCGCGCATATGATTTGATAGCATGTGTGTGTGTGTTTGTGTGTGTGGCCCGTATGTAAATTGTATGCTTCCACGCATTCATTTCGAACACCCTACAATGGGTTTGCAGGCTGAGCACCACCTTCATCCCTCGAGAGATTGTGCATTTGAACGATTTTCGGTGATTTTTCATTTCGCATTCACCCGAAGTGCATTCACCTCAACTCCCTTTTTAATTTCGGAATAAGTTAACTCAAATATAAAATTCCACACACAAACACGAGAAGAAAACACATCCATATTTTAATAAATTTATATACATATATACCCACAACATAGATACATATACAGGGTGTTTCGCATAAGGATGTATATCCGTAAGGAGGTGATAGGTTCGACTTCATTGATAGCAGTTCATTTAGATATTTAATTTTCTCATCTTATTTTCAAAAAATTTATTAGACATATAGGGTACCAAATTAAAGGAAATCGATCCAGCATTTTGAATAAAATAAAAAATTTGGGTGTTAATTGGACACTTTTCATACCAAAATGGCTTCGAAAGTAAAAAAATTGAAATTTTTTTTCAGAATTTTTCACTTTGACCGTTTATTTTTCACTTCAATAGGTCCAAATTTTTACCATCAATTTAATTTTGTCTAAAAGCACATACAATTGGCTTTCAAACTGCATATAAGTTTTTTTTATACATTGCACCATTATCGTGGGAGAGTTATTTTTTTCTTGACTTACTGCCTAAAATCTTCAAGGCCCTATAACTTCTCAGGGATGCATTTGCGACCCCCGCATCCCATACGATTTTTTGTTCATCTTGGCCTCCCCTACCATCCTTATAAAAAAGCACTTCCGAACGGGACACCCTGTATACATATACCCACACTTAGATACATATATACATATATTTATATGCATTTGAACAAAAATTTCATTCATCATGCTGCAGAGCCACGGTTCATTACATTCTTTACCGATGTAAATGGTACATTTTTCTTCCCCTCCATGCACAATACCACCCTTGAGACAAACCACCCATCCGTCGGCGTTCGGCTCTCATGCTCATGTAGCCCAAATATCTCGTATGGCATTCCATGAAACCACTCGAAATTCTCGGCGCTCAGGAAGTTTATTGCGATTTCTAATTAGAATTATGAAAAAGAAAAACAAAGGCAAAGAATCAAAAAAATCATACATTGTATGTGCGTGCTGTGTGTGTATGTGTGTGTGTGAAGAAAAAGAATTCACATCTGCACATTTAGCTCGAAATCGAAATCGAGTTGATTTAGCTTGAACGGGAAAGAAAAATCGCCTCGTTTTCAGTTTCACGTTCGCAATTGGAATTTGAATTTATAGACATACAATGAATTGAGAAGAGAGTACATAGTATTCCACAAGACTTTCATCATTATGATTATGGATGTTTATGCTGCCACTGAATGTACGGAAATGCACGAATATATTTTTTTTTTAATTTTTTTTGTTTATTTGATATTGCAGCAGCACACTTCCGACCCACCTCCCAGAGGGCGAGAGAGGGTGAGGAAAGCCGTGTGTGTGTGTTATGTAGTGGCTTGAAATTTCATGAAAATTCGATATGAGCAGCTGACAGTATTTAGAAATGTTGAAATGAATCGACCGCCGCCGTCGTCCTTTTCGTTTGTTGGCAACTTTTTCTAATGAACCTCGGGAAACGCTGTGTTTAAATATACGGCGCTGATATATCAAAAAGGACAAACCCTCGCTTGCCTAGCTGAAACTGACTGGCACTAGAGAGCATATTTTATACTATGTTTTACTATGGCCAGTCGACGCTTCAGTACCCTCTGTGTGACACAATGAATGGTTTAGATAACCTGTGTGTCTTGCAGATTGTATTCCAACGGTCGAAGCGAAAGGACCTGAACGCGAATGCGAATGCGAACGAACGGGGTTGTTTGGCTTTCGCCACATTCATGCAAACATACCTAGCTATCTGTTACCTATACGAAGGTTCGAGTTTGGAATTTTTAGTGGAAATTCCTGAAATTCCAAGAGGTTACCCTATTACATCAAAAGTTATTAGAAATTATGATTCGTATTCGGGGCTCTAATTGATGAAATTCGAGTTATGTAAATTTTGTAAAATATTCTCAATAGAAGGTTTGGTGATTTTTTGTAGGAAAGGTTTTCGGTTTTTTTTGTTTTGTTGAAGTACCCGAAGTCAGCAGGGAGAGACTGGAAATAAATTTTTTAATTAAGTTTATTTATTTCTCTATGAAATAAATTGCATTCAAGACAGCAACGTAGAAAAGGGGGGCGGATTCAAGACAGCAACGTAGAAAAGGGGGGTCGGAAGATCATGAAAATCCAAAGGTGTCCCAATTTATAAGTTCCTTTTTTGTTCTCTGTGTGAATATGGAACTAAATCACCTTCATGTACATACATTGCAGTCCATGGAAGAATTCCACGTAGATCAAAGGCCAGCTGGTCGTCCCTTAAGGAGGTTGTCTCTTTGGCGATGCTGATTTTGGACCCTTTTTTAAAAAAATCCTGACGGAAAACGAAAAGAACTTTTTCAATTTAGTTTTTTTTATTTTGTTAGAAATGAATGAAAGTAATCAAAGAGCACCGTATGTGAGGGCGGTTCAAAATGTTCTCGGCCGTCAAAGGGGATGCTCAAAAAAAAAAGGTGTAGTGCTGGCTGCCACGATTCCAGGTCTCCAAGTTGTCCGAAATGAAAAATAAAAACAGGGTTATAATCAGTATAAATGTCATTATTGCGTGAACGTCTAAAATAATTTTGAGATTTTTTTTGATAAAATGGCGGCCATTAAAAAATGACCCATCGATTTTGGGTATATTTTTTTGTAGTTCAGTGTAAAAAAAAAAATATTAAAAAATTTGTTAAAATTATGATTGAGCTTCACGCCATAATGGTGACAATTCTGCTCTGATTCCACTTTGTTTCATTAAAATCGGTCCAGTTGAACTGGAGAAATCGTGGCAACAATTTCAAAAAAGTGGTTTCGAGATAAATTTAAGGTTTGAAGCAACGTTAAAATGAACTCGAATTATTCGCTTGGATAACAGTGGTTGGAGTTATGGAAGTTCGACTGTATTTTTAAATATTTCCAATTTTATTTTTATTAAAAATTATATTAAAAATTAATAACGATATTTTTTAATTTACCACGAAAAAAAAATATCTAAAAAATTGTTTCTCTTATTTTTCTTTTTAGGTAAGTTTTCCCAGACTTCTGGTTCATTTATATTTAAACATCTTACAACCACTTTGGTAAGTTTTATTTTCGTTTCAAAAACCCCACGAAAGCTTCTTAACCATTTCCATTGAGTAGCTTCAACGGCTTTTTAATTGAATTTGTTTTTTTTTTTCTTTCTTCAGAACGAAATCAAAAGAAGTAACGAACTTTTTCTCAATTTCCTTTGAAGTTTCACTCAAATCTGAACTCACGCGAAAATGACGTAGAAAAAAAAAAAATTACTCAAATCCGTTACGAGCTCTCAGCAGGATATAATGCCACATGCCGAATTCAATTTTTCCAATAGGTTACACATACAAACGTACATGAACACACGCACAGCAATACACTCGTAAATAGAGAAATACCTTGAACGAGGGTGCGAGCATTTATCTTACTGAACAAACATCCATACACAGGCGGCAACATACACTTACACACACACACACATACAGGGAGTTGACATGAAAAAATACGCTCACGCGTTTACATTCTCCTTTTTTTTTTGCTATGCCCGTTACAGCAACGGCAACGGCACGGCAACATCCCCTTCAACAATGCTGACACATACAGTTCCTTGTTTGAATTCAAAACAAACGGTCGACTTTCGGTTTTTCAAATATTTTAAGAAGCGCTTTCACAGACGACCCAATCGTGTGATCGTTCAAAGAATCTCAAACATTCTAGTCAAAAAAAAATTTGTCTGAAATTCTTGTGAGAAGCGATTTTATTAAGCCATTTTATGATTTCGAGAGAGTCGGACGAAAAACATCCAAAAAGGGCAAAGCAAAAAAAAATATCAATTAAAAAAAATAGAAGTATATAAATAACCCTTTAATAAGAAGATATAAATTCACCATCAAAGGAAAATTGGATATTTTTTTCTTCTAAAAATCCCATCCGTTTGTTTGTGCTTATGTTTTAATTGAACAATCTTCAAGATTTTTCTGAGAAGTTTACAAAACGGCTCCAACGTGGCGCCGTTATCAAAGAATTTGGATTATCTCGAGGAATTTAAGGCGCTGTCCGGTGAGTTATTAAGAAGTGAACGGATTTTATTCTGTCGCGGAATAATTTCAATCCAGATGAGTTCCCAAAAAACTTGTCACTCAAAAGAAAAAAGAAAAAAAAATACAAAATTTCTCAACCTAGATAAATAATATTGAACGATATTGCAACAGTCCAAGGTCTCCGAAACTGGACTCCGTTGAAGCTTAGGTCTTTTTAAAGGTTCACAGTCGGCTCAAGCTCAAATCATATCAACACCTTACGGTTGGCTTAGGGTAGCTTCCACCTTTGATATGAGAGTGACACACTTAGGCTGATTAGGCGGCCCATTCATTGGTATACCACTAGAGAAGGTGTTGACTTGTAGCCAGCTATATCCATGCTAGACTTGTTTTTTACTCGTATGCTGACAATGAGCTCTGTTGAGAAGGTATAAAGGGGATGATTTCCTACTTCATGAGGAAAAATGGTGAAACAATGGTCCAGAAAACCGGACTTAATCTTGAGAGGCCCTATGAATTTAACCATCTCTGAGACTGTCTTACTACCTTTTGAACTTTTTTTTTTTTTAAAGATCCTTTCTTAAGGTTGAAAACACACCAAAGCCAACAAAACGTTTTTTTGACGTACAGCAAAAAACACTTTTCGACATAACCCATACCAACGCCAACAAATTTGTCGAGCTCAAACAAAATCCAAGCCAACAGCTTTCTGCATGCTTTTTTTGTCGAAGCTTCTGTTTTGCTCGTGTCGTTTTCAGTGTGCATTGCGCCGTAAGCTTAACATGAGATTATCGACGTCGCCGAGCATGTGCAACGTTTTGTCGAGTTCGGTGTGGGTGTTGGCTGTATGGAGTGCCATGTATCAACGGCGTTCGAACAAATGCGTTGACCAACAAAATGTTGTGTCGTACTCGGTGTGTGTTGCTAGATAAGAAGCAATATACTTTTGTCGAATTCGACATGAAACAACGTTTTGTTGGCTTTGGTGTGTTTTCAACCTAAGACCGAAGTGGGCCTTTAGAAGAAAAATTTTCCCAGGCCCTTCGTTTCTTTATACGGGCCTTCTGAATGACAGAATAGTTCAATGCGCGTGATGGAAAGTCTCTCAATCTCTGTCGGGTCTTCCCAAGTGTCGACGAACGTTAGCTTAGGTCCGTGTATCTTCTATCAAAAAAGAAGAATGTCCAATCTTGTGTTGTATTTTGGCCCGGGAAGGTGATTAAAACTTGTGCCTCGATGTTTTCTGGCCTGAAATACCGGTGCTTCTATAAAATTAGTAAAGGAATTCGTAACCAGTTTGGTCGAATAATAAAATTTTTTTTTTTATATTTTTATTTATTAGATATACTAGTATCGTAAATACTACACAATATTTAATTAGGAGCTCTATCCCTGAGCAATCGGCTCCGAATAATATAATATAGAATGTCCTTAGCCCAAAATTGAAAAGGCTTATCCTTAGACTTTCCCCAGTGCAGCATCAAACTCAGTAAGTCTTTAATATCCCTTTGACAACCACAACTGGGGTCTAGACACGATCCTGTATGAATGGTGGTGTTTCTCTTTTTGGTCCTTTCTATCATAGTCCTATAAAAACCAACCATTCTTTTTAATAAAATTTGATTATCCACATTTTGATTACTTAAATGAAGTTAATAAAACGTTTTGCATGTCATATTATTATTTTGAATTCTTTAAGAGTCAATTTGTCTTTTATTTGCTTCAATTTGCCTCCGTTTTCGTGTTCACCAACACTCGAGTCCTTTTTGATTTTCCAAATTTATATTTAATGAAAATACAACGGCACCACTCATCTTCATGCACATGTTGAAGTTGAACATGACCGAAATTGAAAACTCGGCAAAATCGGTCTCGCAAAAGGCCTCTCCGCCCACACTCCCCTCCACACCCCCAACGTATCCTTTTCCAACGTATCCTACTAAAAGTTTTTCTCGACCGTCCTGCTGTCAAGTTTTTGCCTTTTCATTGACATTTATGTCCGCCGCACGACACTTCGATCGTTCAATGATGAAAATCAAGAATAAAGCTTTTATGGCGGGAATCCTTTTCAAACCGTTTTCCAATGAGTCAGTGCGACAGAAGACAGAAGGACGACCGACGTTTGTTATGTTGATTTCATTGTGCTGTCGTCGAAACGAAACACACTTCAAGCGCGTGCTTCGCTTACCCCTGTCGTCGTCGTCGTCGTCCTTCAGTAGGCCGAAGGACATCCATACGATACCTACTTACATTCTCATTGCGAACTTTTCCTTCGGCGCGTCTATTGCTGCACACGTTCTCTCTCTCATCACTCTTCATCGCACACAAAATTCGTAGTCAATTTTTTGGTCGTTGGTTTTTTTATATACATACATATATATATATATATATATTTTTTTGTTTCTTCCTTTGGTGCGTTAAAAAACTTGTTTATCATTTTTGAAATTTTTTGCGCTCGAAAGCATTTCATACGAAATTTTATTTTGGCATGCATCATCCACGTACATATTTGCTCTCACAGCAGAGGGTCCTTCCCACCACGGAATCATTGTGCAAAAGCCTCGAAAAATGTCTCATTGCAAAACACAATTTTCCCATATGGGTAGAAATTTTTATATATAGTAAATATTGTATATATGTTTATCTATTTATATATTTGATGATGTAGACAGCAGCATAAAACGCGCCGCTGACAAGTCCTTTATTCAATCCTCTACACTTTACTTGTAGATTTTACTTTGTAGATTTCTACGCAGCATGTTCAAGCGTATGTTTTATTGTTTCACTGATGCCTTTTGTCGTTGCCACTTGGCATACATACAAACAAAACAAAACAAAATAAAAAAATAAACATTAGGTCATCACCCCTCGCAATAAAATGATTTAACTTTTTTAACCCCCACGCTCGTATCTGTGCATTTTTCTTAATTCTAGACCTATCTTTTGACATCTTTCCGGGGATATTCAAGCTCATCTTCCCATCTCTTTCTCGTGATTTCCCTCTGTATCCTTGTGTGAAAAATTCCTCTTTGGCCACTCTACTGCGGTTCATTTGACAACAAACAAAAAAAAAAAAATCCTTTTTAATATTGGTGAATTACGTAGATTTGAAGTCGACGGAGTCCTCTCGAGTACCGTGTTAATATCTAACCACTTAACGGCCGAACGTATTGTGAGTGAAACGAGCAAAGGGTTGCAAGATGCAAGTGCTTTTCAGGAACGGGCAGCTGCATACACATTTTATTCATGTTGAGTTTTTCAGTATAAATTAAATATGTTAATTAGTGCCATTTTAATGAGAATTTCGGAATTCCCCAATAGCAATGAAAATTCTTGAAATGCTTTCAAAGGAGACTGCAAGTTTCCAAAAGGGCCTAACAGCTGGGCTGGGGGAGAAAGTGTGTGCGCTTATGAGTTAAAGCGATTTCAATTCACATCGACATGAGATATGAATGCTGACCACCACTGCTTACCAAAGTGTGCGAAAATTGTCAAAGAATATGTCGTGCCTAAGTCGGGTGGAAAGTTCAACAATTAAGAAGATGAAATCACATCAAAAAGCAAATTAGTAAATACTCGTAGTAGGTGCCAATATTCCAATGAAATTGAAATAATTGAAAATGGAACATTGAACCAATAATGGTGGCGATGATGATGACGATAAGACGGACGACGATGAAAATAATGATGGTGGTGGTGAAATGTTAATGATGGTGAGATGACAATGACAATGATGGTATGACGATGATGATGTTAGTTTTGATATTAATATTGATTATGATTATGATGATGATCAACATTTATATGATGTTGATGATGATAATGATGGTTATGATGATGTGTAGGATGATGACCATGACGATGATTATGATGATTATCAAGATGATGATATTGATAATGATGATGATGATATTGATCATGATGATTATTATGATGACAATAATTATAATTATGATGTCGTTGAGATAATTATGAAAATGATTGTGATGATGGTGATGATGATTGTCGATGATGATGATGATGATTATGATGATGATGATGACGATGATGATTATTATTTTCATGATGATGATGATAATGATGATTATGTTTATGATTACCATGATGATGATGATTATCATTATGATTATCATGATGATGATGATTGTTATGATGATGATAATGATGATGATTGATTATGATTGATCATGATGATGATGAATATCATTATGATTATCATGATGATGATGATTGTGAATATCATGATGATGATGGTGATGATGGTTATGATGACGATGATGATGATGATGATGATAATGATAGTGATGAGGTTAGTGATTCTTAAGATGATGATGTTAATGGTTCTTATGATTATGATGATGTTGATGATAGTGATTTGATGATAATGTTGCAGATGATAATGTTGATGATCATGTGGTGATAATAATGATTAGAGTCAAGACTATGATGATTATGTTTGGGGATTTGGATAAAGATGATCATGATAATGATAATGTTGATGATAATAAAAACATTAACCAATAGACCCAAGAAACTTGAAGATGCGACTTCATTTTTTGAAAATAAAACCGCCATTTAAAATCCCCCTGTGTCACACCCCGATTATTTGCTAGACATATACATACATACATAAGTGCTAGCGATTAAATACCAAAGATGCTATGCTACTTTTTGTCGTATTCTTTAATACAGTGGGGTCTCGTTATAACTCGCCTCGTTATACGTCGATTCGCACTTACGTCACGTATCAATTAACACCCTGGTTCGCTATACGTCGCAAATGATTCGCAATTACGTCTAAAAGTTTGGGGGAACATTTTTTTCGTCTTTTGCGCCCCTAAGTGCCATCTCCAATGACGCGTCAGGTACGTTCCGTCAATTGACGCAAACACATGCAAGCATATGGAAGCAGCTCAAATCAATTTCGTCGCAGCGTAAAACGTTCTGCATCCGACGAATAATTGGAAATCAGACATTAGAGCAGTGATGCCAGTTGTAGGGAATTTTCATTTTATGTATTGACTTTAAAAAATTTGTGTATCAATTTTTGAGCTTTAAGGAACCAATTAGAAATTATTTTATACAATCATATGAAGAAAATTGATTCGTTATAAGTCGATTCGCTATACGTCGATTTTTTAGGAATAAGAAACGACTTATAACGAGACCCCACTGTAAATCGGAAATCCATATTTAAACCCAAAATGAGCAGTAAATTTTTTTAAAACAAAAAAAAAATTCATTTTAATATTGAAAAACAAAAACCAATTAAAAGGCAATTTCGTCTTATATTTTTTCTCTCGCTTTTTTTTTTAGTAAACTCTAATTTGAATTTTTTATTTTAAGTTATTCTTTTTGTGGAATGCGAGGAATGTTCGTTTGGATTTTTGTTTTCAGTTTTCCATTTAAGCTCTCGCAAGAGTATTGCATTTTTATCTTTTTGTCTGATCGTTGTTCGTTCTTCGTTCTTCGCCCTTTTCCCTTCGAATTATTCATTACCATATAAAGTGTTTTTTTTCTATTGCCATTATCTCTTTTGTACTTCTGTGTGTCTGCCTTTTAACTGTTTGTTTCGTGTTATGTTTTTGTTTTTTTTGTTGGTTTTTTTGCTTATGAAAGACGCGATGTCTTTGCCACACTCCTTCAATGAAGCTCAAAAGTCAGACACTGAATGCGTTAACTGAATCTTAAGCACTTCAAGAGGCTCAAGCCGTTCCCTCAATTCGGCTTGCATAATTTATTTAATACGTTTTTGGTCTACTCTAGGTGCACGTGGAGCTGGCAGCTAGACGTTTTTATTGTTTTATTGAGAAAAAAAAAAAATATCCAACTTCTTAATATGCCAAACAGGTGGAAATCGACCGTAAGCTTTGATGGGTTCCATCAAATCGTTTATTCTTTCTCTTGTTCAAAAATAATGTATTCTTATTGCACATACATACATACAAAAGTGTTTTACGTTGGAGTTTTTTTTTTTTAACGCGCAGTAAATCTTTTCTGAAGAAAATTCAACTGGTTTTTATTAAAGAATTTGGGGTCTAAATTTTTAAGTGACATTTTTCTGACCCGATCGAACCAGATGGTTGAAAAATTGGAGACTAAAAGACGCAGTTTCAGGCTTGATTTTAATTACTCCCTGTTTTAAATTTTTACTTGAGATTTATGCTAAAAACTTTCAACTCCATAGTACCCAAAACATTATTAAGGACCGCTCAGTAGCATTTAATGAGCTCGAAGAAATTTTTCTATGCTTAGTTAAGGTTAGTGCGGCTGCCACGAAGTTGTGAATCCCCGAAAGGGGAAACCAAAGAAAAACAGGCACAGAAAAAGCGATACAAGTAAAATCCACGACCGAGATGGGAGTTGAACCCAGAGCCTCTTGTATCGTAGGTCGGTATCTTAACCATTCTACTTCATAGAGGCCATCTAAAACCCTTTGCAGCTGACAGACCCCGCACAAAAGAAAATTTTTCATCCGAAATTAAGATCCTTGTGCTCTCTTAAAAAAATTATTTTATTTCAAATATTTGTCTTTTTTTGGCTTGAAAACATTTTGCTCTTATAAAAAAAAGACCAAAATGCCGCTACTTAGAAATTTCTTGAAGAAAATCAGTTTAGAGATGAGACGTCAGTTAGACCCTACGTCAGCTTTATTGTGTAAATTAGACCAAATCAGCTAAAGAGGGATAAATTTTCTATAGTTACATAAAAAAGTTTCATAAAATTTGTACCACCTTATACATAGCTATGAACGAGATATCTTAAAAAAAGTTTTAAAAAATTAGGAGTATTTTTGAGATTTTTGTTATTAGCCCATTAACGACTGACCATAGATTCCGTTGTCCGATTTTTACAAAACTTCACACAGACATTACATATGGTGTTTATATTGACAAAAAAAAACTTTTTTTCCCTGCCACCCCTGAGCCTGCAGGACATGGGGTTTTTTCTACCCACTTCGCTGTTAAAGGGTTAAAGGGTGAATTATTTTTTTTGCAAAGTGTGTCAATAAGAACATTTCTTCGTTCCGATTAGATGAAAAATCGTAAAAAAAAAGAAATCGGTCAATTGTTGGTGTGTGTAAAAAGGGACTTATGAGGGACATTCCAGAAAAAAATTTCGATTGTTTTAAAAATTTTTGAACATTGCAAATTTGACTCGTGAACAACCCCTCTAAACATGACTCTATATGACCCCAAAATATTTTTAAAGTAGTCTGATCTCTTCTCTACCTACACATTAACACCAATTTAAGATTCCTTTCACCTACCTCAAGCTAGATTTTTTTTTAATGGCTTAATTTATGGGTATTTAAATACCCATCAGTCGTTAATGAGTTAGTACCATGGCTTTTTTTTTTTTTTTTGTAAAGTCTATGGAAAACTATGCATAAATAATAAACTAAGATATTCAACGGATTGCAAAAAAAAACCATAAGTTAGCGTGCAACTTAGTTCTCGGCTACACTTTCTTGACTTACATTCATCGACCACAAAATTGTGTCACAGTGTTCTACAACAGACTTATAGGCCGTTTACATATGCCGTTTTATTCGCGTTTAAGCTACTTTGCCCGTTTTATCACTAAAACTACTTAGATTTTTCCCGTTTTATCATATAAAACTAAAACGAGAAACTTTCCTGTTTTAATTTAAAACAAGTAGCTAAATAAGATAAATCCTGCTTATAACTGATAAAAAAATCGAAATCTGAGTGTCATCACTATAAAAATGGAAAACATATGGTCATTGAAATTTCTAATTTAAAAGTTGTGAGGTTGTTTCCACAACCAATGTAGAAAACGAACGCAATTCCAATAAACGCTTTTTTTCTTAATTACAATATTCACTCATATTTCACGTGTTGAACAAACAAAAGCTAACCGCAAAATGACAAAACGACATGCGCATATGTAAACACCCCGTTTTGACTTAGTCGTTTTAGCTTAAACGAGTAGCGCTAAAGCATATATGTAAATGCCCTATTAAGATTTGGGGTTACTTAACGAATCAGCTGGTTCAATCTGTTCCGTCAAACTTATATATATTAGAGAAGCTTTTCAAATTGATCTTAACTTTAAAATCCAGGGATCCAATTCTTAATTGAACTTAGGCTACGATCAGTTAAAAATTATTTGGCCTCAACTCTTATTTAGTTTTTTGTGAAAATTTAAATAATTTTTTGAATTAATATTAAAAAAGCTATAAAATCTTTTCTCCATTTTTATGTCCATCGAATTTCGTTGAATTTTTTCGAAAAATCAACAAAATTAAATTTAAATTAAATTATTGGTCTAATTAATACAAAACACAAAAACATTTTGTTACAAAAACAAAAACAAAGCTAAAATTTATTCATTTCTTTTCTCATTAAAAATGTAAAACACGTTCGAGTCGCCGCGGGTTAATGCCTCACATGTTATAAGTGTATAAATATATATATATATTTTTTTTTTTTTCAACGAAACGACTTTTAAATGATGTGGAAAAGAGACAACAGTCATATAAAGCAATTACGTTTTAAAATAACTTCGGAAAGCGACAAAATCTCTCACGAATTGAAATTTGAAATTCTTAAATTAACATAATTTTTTTTTTCTATCTGCGTTGTGTGTGTGTGTAAATTAATGCTGAGCATTTCGTTTAAGCTTTTATTTTCTCTTAATTTTATCAAGACTTTATTTATCGTTATTATTCGTCTCGAAAGGCCGCCCAATTTTCAGATCAATCGTCGTCAAAACTGATTTTCAATTCAATCAATTTCAACTAGTTCTTAGAACCACGATCGTGAGAAAATGCTTGAGGATTTCTATTGAAATTTATTTCTCTCAAAAGCCGAAAGAAATATCTTTGAATGATAAATCGAAGTCATTGAATTTCGCCGAAAGGGAAGTCTAAGGCGTCAATTTCTCAAAGCATTTTACTGACGATGCGATATTTTTCAATAATTAAAAAAAAATAAAATCTTGAATGTGGTTGAGGAAGTGATTAGTTTTGGATACCGTAGCTATTTTTTCTCCTCACTCGAGTTTACTCTGAATGTTTGGCACTGCTTTATGTGGAAGAAAGCTTTCGCTAATTTTAGAATTTTCATAATTCATCGACTCAAAATTGAGGCTGAAGTGATGAGGACTTCGGACAGTGGAGCAATGTGGGAAGATAATGAGCAAAAAAAAATATCTGGGTTTATAGCCAATTCAACTGCTTGCTCTATTCGAAGGGTAGTAAAGTCGACATATCCTTGTTCCGACTGTGAGACTTATCCTTGCCACTGTTGAAAGTTTCCTACTTTCCTGGACGCAATCCCATAAACACCGAATTTATATGCCCCTACACAGAAAAACTTGCTACAAAAACTTCAAATTAATGGCATTTGTTAAACTCGATTCATCGGTGTTTTAATTGTCCCAATTAAAAATTTCAAACAAATCACGAAATTCGGAAAAAGTTCGTAAAATTAAATTTTGAACAAAAATTTGGTTCATTATTTTGTTGTAATAAATACCAAAAGTATTAACACTTGACAAAACTGATGTTTGAAACTTTTTAAAGTGCATATAAATATTTTTCTAAAATTCTCACTAGCTTTATGCGGACTTACATATAAGAAGGGACAAATTAATCAAAAATTAGCTCACATATGTTTATGATGTTCTAATGTATAATTATCTTCCGTAAACTGACTTTCCAGACTCAAATATTTATTATGGAATATGTAGATGAGGCATTTTTTCCCTTTTTTATTTATTTAAAATAATTGGTTGATTTTGATTAATACCTTTGGTTGTTGATATTACAAATCCTTAATTGAAAATGTTTTTTGATAGTTAATACTTCGAGTAATTGTCCCAGTTAAACGATTTGTTAATATAATAAAAAGTGTGAAGCCTGAATTCCAACAGCGCAGGAGCTGCAGGAAATTTCCTGCTGCAGGAGGTGCAGGAAAAATTCAATTTCCAATATTGCGTGTGCATGGGCATGTCATTGCTGCGGTTTTGAGTGTGAACTTGACTCAGTACATTTTTAGCTACTCTTGTACTCGTCTTATTTTCTATGAACGGAATGTAATATTCCCTTTTATTTAGCAAATAAGTTATAGAAATCATATATGTATGTAGAGACCGATGCTTAAAAGAAAACATAATTTAATGCATATTAATTGATTAAGGAAGAAAAGGATACGTCCGTAGTACTAAGTACCATAAAAAAGTACTCAATAGTTTCTACAACACTGTCTTATTCCTTTCTTCAACTGTTATACTCAGCTGTCATGTTGCTTACGCGCAGGAAATATTCAATTTTTCGAACTCGTGCGTGTGCGTGAGCGTGCAGGAAATTGATTCGAACTAGTTCCATATGTTTTCATGTGTTGAATGTTTGCAGGAATTCACGTTACGCATCTCCTGCGCAATTGGAATTCAGGCTTGATAGGCTGAGTTTTAACAACGAATTTTTTAAAATTGATTAAAAAAATTGGTTGTATTTACGCACAAAAATATTTCTGTGTATATGAAGTTAGTTCTGTATGCAAGACCATTTCAATAATTAGAACAGAATCTTCTGTAGATTCTCACTCAAGACTTATCTGCCTTAGAGTTCACATCGATAAATAAGCCAAACTTACGTACATTTCTGACGTTGCCACATATTTTTGTTTTCACAAACATTTAATTTATCAAATACATACTTGCATACATATGTTCATATCTTGCCATCTTTTGGTCTGCATGCGCGTCAAAGTGCATTTGGCAAGTTTTTTGTTCCTTCTCGTGTATGACTTATGGGTGACGATTCACCCATTTCATTAAAACAAAGAAAAAAAATTAAAAATTAAACACTCACAAAAGGTCGCTTTATGTGCCGTCGACGAAGTTGGCCCGAAACGGCGAACCCAAAACCGAGAACGCGAAGACCGAAGAACAACTCCCACAATTTTTAGAATGCCATGCACGTTTTCCTATACGCATGCAATTCGGTCACATCCGTAGTGCAACTGCTCCGACAAGGAACGCTACACGAGCAGCGGCAGTGGTGATGATGATGATGATGATGGTGACTGCACGCGCGGCAATTTTGCAGCGATGTCTTAAGCGAAAGCGAAAGAATAAATGAGTGACTCTTGCATTGGAACGCTCAGGCGAAGGCGTCCAGTTAGTTAGGCTGGATTGCGCCCGAATGGGGTGACCCATTGTGGCGGTGGCCGGTACCTAGTCTATGTAACGTCATACATACTTTTCTGTCCGACGTCAAAACGTGCACACATTCCAAACTTTTCGCACATAATAAAGTGCTCCTGAGGCCAGTGTGACAATGATGTATAGCTACAGTTTTGTTGCCAACATTGCCGTCGAGACTATCCTTTGAACTATTGTGCAACGTTACATTGAGGTGGTAGATTCTTCGCTCATCGCCGTCGTTGTCGTCGCCGTCGTCATTCGCTTTCTTGGCTCCAAGACTTTTCCTCTAATGAATAAATTATTCCTCGCACACATATTACACCGTTTGGGACAATCGCAAAGGCTCACCAAGTAACCGAGTGGGGAGCTCCATTCGCTTCCTCAGTCTCTATTTTGCATTTTCGGTCAAAAGAAAGAACAAGAAAAATTCTTTTTACTCGTTTGTTTTTCATTCAGAGAAATGTGAAACCCATTCCTGCAATATATTTCAAGAAAAAATTCGTTCATAAATCAATTCGGAAGTTCGATTTCTGGGCCGTAGGCGCGCTGCAGTCCAATTTTTTAGATAAATTTATAGCAAAAAATTTTTATTGTCGCTTATGAAAATAAAGCAGAATTTTTTTTTATGAACTAGAGTTGAAAATAAGTAGAAGAAAATCCTTTTTCAAATATTTTTTGGGGATTGACTTCCTCTTTGGACCATAAACTGGACGTCCAAAGACGTATGGTATATAATTGGAATCCACCGGGACAATATACAGGCGTCACTTTGGGCTGGGACAATTGAAGTTTCAATTGAGTACACAGAAAGACTTTTGTGCGTAAATACAACCAATTTTTTAATCAATATAACAAATTCGTTGTTAAAACTCAGCCTAT
This sequence comes from Chlorops oryzae, assembly GCA_020466095.1. Classification (NCBI taxonomy): domain Eukaryota; kingdom Metazoa; phylum Arthropoda; class Insecta; order Diptera; family Chloropidae; genus Chlorops; species Chlorops oryzae. The sequence continues at coordinate 7,238,960 of CM035808.1, read as the reverse complement.
CACACTTTTTATTATATTAACAAATCGTTTAATTGGGACAATTACTCGAAGTATTAACGCTCAATAAACATTTTTAATTAACGATTTGTAATATCAACAACCAAAGGTATTAAAAATCAACCAATTATTTTAAATAAATAAAAAAGGAAAAAATGTCTTATCTGCATATTCCATAATAAAAATTTGAGTCTGGAAAGTCAGTTTACGGAAGATAATTATAAATTATAACATCATAAACATATGTGAGCTAATTTTTGATTATTTTGTCTCTTCTTGTATGCAAGTCCGTATAAAGCTAATGAGAATTTTAGGAAAATGTTTATATGCACTTTAAAAAAATTCAACAAAAAGTTTTTTCAATATAACAAAAAATTCAAACATCAGTTTTGTTAAGTGTTAATACCATATATAACTATATATGTCACTCAGGAGCCATTTCTATTTTGGCTCTTTTCAACACGGTCTTGGGTACACACCACGGTCTTGGGTACCCACCAAAATGAGCATTTTTCACTAAGGTACTCACCAAAAGTATTTCTCTCTCGCTCTTTTTTTGCCTGCCGAGTAACATCTCTTTCTAACTGGCGCAAAATGTCCCGCCCAAAATCCATGAGAGTGACATATATAGTAATATATGGTTAATACTTTTGGTATTTAATAGTGCGTTTCCATATAGTGTTTAACTCTGAGATAATTAGCTAAACACTTCGAGCGTTTCCACGTATGCGGGGTGTTTAAGTTTGACAGCTGTTTGTTTATTTACAATTGCAAACATTGTTGCCATTTGTAGAAAAATCACTTGAAGTGAGAAAGGGACAAATTTATTGAAATGGGTAAAATTTAATGTAAATAGAATATTATATTAAGATATATTTTGAATATAATTTCTTGTCAATCAATTAAAACGACAAAATAAACGTCTCGTCTCGTGGAGTTGGAAGTGGAAGTGGAAAACTTAGAAAAAACTATTTCTAAAAGAATTTAGGAGGATTTTAATTTTTACACGGTTTTGAAATCGATTTCTGTTACATGGCCCATAATCTTAATTTTATTATTTTTGGTAAAAATTATCGTTGAGCATCGATACTCTACCAAGAATCATACAATACAAGATTATGCCTTGCGCATATTATACATTTTTTGTCGAATTTTGCCGTGTTTAAAAAAATTTTGGGAATTTTTTGTAGTTTGTAGGGAATTTTTATTTTTGCTTTTGGCAACATTGCCATCGATTTTTGTTATGATTTTCTTTTGACAGTTAGATATGCATGAATTTCCGATACGATAAATCGATTTTTTTTCCTATCGATGAAAGTGTTTATGAGGTGTTTAAGAGATAAACACTTCGTTTTCGCGTTTAACTTTTGTATGACAAAACACGAGTTAAACACCTCGCTTAGGGCCCTAAACGCTTAAACACGAGTTAAACACCATATGGAAACGCGATATAATACAAACAAAATAATTAACCAAATTTTTGTTCAAAATTTAATATTACGAACTTTTCCCGAATTTCGTGATTTGTTTGAAATTTTTAATTGGGACAATTAAAAAACCGATGAATCGAGTTTAAAAAACGCCATTAATTGGAATTTTTCGTAGCCAGTTTTTCTGTGTAAAGTAAAAAATTTATACAATTTTTCTCCCCTTCAGATGGTGGAGACAAGTTGGTGGAATAACTCTTAGTATCCACACTCTCTGCGGAAAATCCAATCAAGATTTATGGGAATTTCGCGTCGAAGTCAGCGATTTTTTTTCTTATGTACTTCGGACTATTCGTTCTTTCTTCTGTTGTCAGTTGCCTTCCGCTATGTTTGGCGGTCAGTGTTATCTCAATAGGACACTCTGCTTTCTCATTTCCTCTCGCTCTGCTTTAGCGCTGGAAGCCCTGTCAAAAAAATCTTTTTTTTTCAAAAAAAAAACTTTCATCCTCATGAGGGAAGCTCCGAGTGCTTCCTAGGGGAGCTACGGGAGTGACTAACTAATTGCATTGTCGAGGAAAATCGATTCATGAGTCGAAAAGAGTCAAAATGACTGAAAAACCCAATACTACGGACTATCTTTAGTTCAATTAAGCGAAGAAATTTGATTAAATGGCATTCAATGAATCGGAAACTACTGAAAAAGTTGTCTCGTGGCCCTTCAACTTGATTTAAAAAAATCTCAAAAATAACCCAAGGCGATTAAAATTTTACTTGATTTAACTTGACAGCTTAAAAAAGGCTTTCAAATAAAATTTAAAAAAATACTTATTTCACTTCCTCTTTATTTTTATGAACCATAACAAGGAACCAGTTAATTTCAGGGTTAATATACAGGCAAACAAAAGGTTCACTCTTACGACAAAATATAAATAAAAATTTACTCTCAATTTTTTCATGTTTTCAACTCAATTACAAGTGGAAAATTTCGACAAAAAAAGTTATTAAAAAAAAAAAAAAACAAATCAAAATTGGGAAAAAATCCATTGATTTCTAAAAATCTGGCACCCGACGTCCTTAATGAATAAATCAACGCTTAAAAGCGCCAAATTTTTGCGGCTGCATCAAAGTGTCACACTTCACTTCGGAAAACCAAAGGAAAAACGCTGCAGAATGTTGAGAGACGAAAAAAAAAATTGTCCTGAAATATGCCAAAAATGCCGAAATCACAAAAAGCTATAAAACTGCAAGCGAAATTGCTGTTGCAGTCAATTTTTTTTTCTCTCTCTCTCTCTTCTCGTGCTTTGCCACGTAAAGCTCTTATGTGGGTGGAAAATAGTTTTTAATGGAAATCGTTGAGCGCAACAACAAAGTTTGCAACATGGAAGCTTACAATGTGTACAATTTCGAAAGTCAAAATCACAAAAGTCGATACAAAATGATTCCATAAACGAAGAAGGGATTTTTTAATAGCTAAGATTATGTCGTTCTTATGTTCCTTATGTTGCCTTATGTTCTGACTTAGGCCAACGTCGGCTTTTCTCGGTTTTTCTCCACTTGGACCCACTGCTGATGGATCTTCGAAATGTCCTACATCTGTGTCTATTTTTTAAATAACTTCCCAGCGGAAAATAATCTCCTGCATGACAAAGTCACCAATGATGTCATCGATGACATATAGGTGACATTGTCATGCATGATATCTTGGAGGACATGTCATCGTGGAGGGATGCTGTTCATGTGCTTGACTCTCATTGGCTACTGAAATTTAAATAAGGTTTTAGCGTCAGTTCAGCTTTAGCATGAAGTGGCGTAGATGATGAGTGCTCGACTCAGAATCCGAAGATCGCGGATTCGATCCCTGGATGAAGCGAACAAAAATTGTTAAAAATAGAATTTTTTTAAATTGTGAAATATCCAAAGAGAGGGCAAAGAAGAGAGTTATCAAACTGGATTTCAATTTATTGACATTTAGAGAGAAAAGAGCAATGTGCTGCTCTCAAATGCTTTTTTCGCCATCGCATCCCCTAGCATGACCAGTAACATTTTCTAATCTTCCGGTGATAATGTCACCGCTGAAGTCCTTGTCAGCTCCTGTGTAAATGTCATACAAAGTGTCACCGGAAATAGCATGCATTCCGGCTCCGAAGTCACTAGGACATCATCGGGGATGTCCGCGGGACATTTCCCGCTGGGTTTACCGATAATTTGCGTTGCCAGAAAACTTTTCTTGCAAGAAGGGATTTTTTCAAAATTGCCAAAAAATGGCTTTCCCCAAATATCATTTTTCTTCACCGAATATTTTCATAACCATTTGTTCTTATGATTTTATTGCTTTCAGAGATTTATATCCCACTTTTTCCAAGTCCAGCGGGACATTTAAATTAAGGCTAAAGATGGTGAGGTCCCGCGAAATATGTGGCATCTGGCAATTCTTATACATCACATATGTACCAGTATAGTTTCGAATATGCTCCTGCGGTCAGATCTGGACTGAACACAGGACTGAATCCATTAACTTGTTAACAAATTTTGAGCTCGTTTTTCCATTAAAAATTCGAAAAAAATACCAAAAGGGAAATTTTCGCTGGTTTTTTAATTTTGGTTTTTTCTTAACATTCCAAACTTTCTTAAAATTACAACAATTAAAATAATTCAAACCTATTTAAGAATTTTTCTTCACCGAATATTTTCATAACCATTTGTTCTTATGATTTTATTGCTTTCAGAGATTTATATCCCACTTTTTCCAAGTCCAGCGGGACATTTAAATTAAGGCTAAAGATGGTGAGGTCCCGCGAAATATGTGGCATCTGGCAATTCTTATACATCACATATGTACCAGTATAGTTTCGAATATGCTCCTGCGGTCAGATCTGGACTGAACACAGGACTGAATCCATTAACTTGTTAACAAATTTTGAGCTCGTTTTTCCATTAAAAATTCGAAAAAAATACCAAAAGGGAAATTTTCGCTGGTTTTTTAATTTTGGTTTTTTCTTAACATTCCAAACTTTCTTAAAATTACAACAATTAAAATAATTCAAACCTATTTAAGAATTGAAACTACAATCAAAATTGAGTCTCGATTTTTTATGGAAAAATGTATGGAAAATTGTAGAAAAATCGATACTTAATTTTGTTTGTTGTTTCAATTCTTAAATAGATGTGCAATATTTTAATTGTTGTAATTTTTAGAAAGTTTGGAATGTTAAAAAAAAAAACCAAAATTAAAAAACCAGCGAAAATTTCCCTTTTGGTATATTTTTCGAATTTTTAATGGGAAAACGAGCTCAAAATTTGTACTGAAGTTGTCAAATGGAACAAAGTGATTTTAATTTTTTTTTTTTTTTGTTAAAGAAATTTTCAGAAATTAAATTTTTTTGTGGTTAGTTTGAAACATAATAGGATTAATAATAATTGAAAATTATGAAATTCACAAAAAAAAATATTTACAGAGAAGAAAATTGGAAAAAAACACACATTTTTGCAGTGCATACTTACTTTTTTGACTGACTGTAAGTAATTTCATAAGTCCTCATAATAATTGTGATATATTTCATATAAAAGTAAGAGAATAAATGAGCGATCATATTTCCAAGAAGTGGAGGAACAATACCCTCTGCCACGCCCTTAAAAACTTTTTTATTTTAATACTTTTATGAAAAATTAAATAGAGATTATAAATGTGGATCCAAAAAGTGCACATTAAGGCTTCATGCTGAGTGTACCACAGTCGGGTAAAGGGAGCAATCGAAATTTTGGCTCTCATAACGTCTTTCATTATTTTATTGAAAATGCTTTCCAAGAAAAGAGAAGTAAGAAGGCCACTTCAGAAGTTCATAGAATCGCAGAGTATTCTCAGATCCTTCTTAACCGGCACATTAGCTCTTACATACTTACTGCTCTTGTTTGCGTATGCTAGAATTTCATAGAACATGTGTAGAATGTTTCCCTTGTGATTTTCACATGATTATATATGTACATATGTACAAACTTCTAACATTGTTTTCGTCTTTTGGTGAAAGCAAAAATTCGTTCATTCCGAGAATTATTCAGCTCCATGGATTCTTGGAAACAATAGATTGCGAAATTTTCAATTGCAATTTCAGAATTTTGTGGAATTCGAGGATAATAAGGAGAACTGTTGCAATAATTGCTGGATGGTAAATTTCGAGGAAGGGAAAATGCATTTTAATAAGATAAATGTAAAAATTTAAATATTGATTTAATTAGAATAATTCAACGACTTACGATAGTTTATCAAAATACAGTGAACTACGGATAAATGCAACACGAATAAATGCAAAAACCTCATAATTGCAAGGTGCTTTGAAGCCTTTTTTTATACGTTCTCTTGAAAATATTTAAGGATTAATGCAAAGAACGCATAAGTGCGCAAAAAACGTTTTGCATTTATCCGTACTCTACTGTATTATTTAATTATAATTTTTTTAAATCGAAATTTCTTTTCATATTGCATATTTTGGAGAAAATGAAATTACACGCAAATTTTTCCTTTCGATCTAATAGCATGTCCTCACTATAGGCCCAAATTACGTAATTTGAGCGTTTTCGTAATTTCAGTCAGTCAATTTCAGAGGCTGAAATTACGAAAAAGCTCAAATTACGTAATTTGGGCCTGTAGTGAGGACATGCTATAAGGGGGTTTAAGGAACTATTTAACCTTCATTTTTCTGTGAAATAACTAGATCTGAGTTATGTGAATGTATTGAACCACAACTTGCCACCGTGAAATCTTTGCATGGTCCATATATTCTGGCAACGCTCTTTTGTTAACCTATTATAGTACATTAATGCCATATGGCATCACTTTGTCACGTTGCAGTTTTACGGGCAATACTCACTCATACATGAACAAATTCACATTGACACACATTTGACAGTTTTATTTTCTAGAGAAATGTTTGGCGCGTCTAACATTGACTTTACTTGAACATTTGCTTTTGAACTTTCGTCAGGAAAGCATCATAAACACGAAACTCGAAAAAAAAAAAATGCCGGTCTGTAATGGGTTAACCCTCTATAACTCAACATCATCAAGCAAAAAAAATTTTGTGGATTCGGATAGGTATACGAGTTTAAAAAAATACGTTTTTATTTAAACTTCGTAACTTCCCATTTATTACTAGGAGTGTCACAAAACAGGAGTGTCACAAAACAAGATACAAACTTAAAAAAGCAGTTTATACACATAAAATGCACAATAAACAATAAGACTACAGTAGTAAATAATTTTTGAACACTTACCTTATAGATTCTCACAAATTAACGAAGCAACAAACGTAAAAACTATTTTTTACTTATTTTTTTATTTTCGAAACGTCTCAAGTTTCTGGAATTCGCAAGCTTACTGATAACGTCGCGCAATTGTAAACAAAAAGTGACATCTAGCGTATATTTTTTGCACTTTTTTGAAAGAACGGAATGTAACCGACATTCTAAAATGCTTGAAAAGTAAAAAATAACCGCTACTTTGAAAATTAAAGAGGGTTAAGCAGTTTGTTGCCTGTAGTATAGTATATGTTATAGAGGGTTAAAATATTATTCCATTGGGTTTGAATCAGCGTTGCCAGATTGCATTTCCAACAAAGTGGAATTTTTTCCAAAAATTCGGTCAATGAAAAAAATGGAACATCTCATTGTAAAGAGTCTCAACCTTTCTTAATATATTCATAACTGTCTTTTAATGGCTTTATTGATAGCTTTTTGAGATTTTTATCACACTACATTGTTAGTTTTCGAAGATTGTGAACACCGCTGCCTAAAAATGGGAATACTAATTTACCCCCTTATATTCATAATCAAATTTAAAATTTAAAACACTAGGGCCCATTTGCTACAGTTCTGATTAAAGTTTTTCGCGACGATATCCTCTTAAAATCTCAAAATTTTCATACAAAATTTTTGTTTTTCGGAACGAAAAATTTTTACCAAAGCAGTAGCAAATGGGCCTAGGGGTATTCACAAAGGCGTCGGAAAAGAGGAAAATCGGAAAATTTTAACTGCTTAAAAAGTTGTCCAAGATAACAAAAAAAATTTTTGTAATTTTAAGAAGTCGCATTTTTCCGATTTTCCGACTTTCCAACGTTTTGAACACGCCTTTCTGAATACCCTTACTGTTTAAATGTCAAATTTCAATACAAAATCAGAATTTAAACAATGTTTTAAATCTAAAATTTGATTATGAATAAGGGGTAAATATTTCTATGAAATCGAGATCTAATAGCGTCCAGAGAAATTGAGACATCTGGCAGCACTAGTTGCAATATTCTTTGTTTATGCGATAAATTCAAATAATAGTGGGATTCATTCAGCCGCGAAACTTTACGGAAAGAGGAAATTTTTCACTTTATATGAAAATTTCGGATGGGAGAAATTAGAAAGGCATTTTAAAAGCATGTATGAACCCCTATAATATCTAGGAACTTGAAATATGAATAGAGTAAACTCTTTTGTATAGGTACCTATAGAACAAAAAATCAGTGCTGAATACCGGTAGCGTAGGTTAACTCCCTTCATGGAGGGGCATAAGACTGGCATTTTTCATGAAAGGTAGAAGATCTTCTGAAATGTTCGAGTTATGTTTTTGAAGGATTAACTACAATGTGCTCGAATTTGGTACTTTTTTTTACCGACAATAGCTATTGTTGAGAATTTTGTAGATAATAGTCAGGTACATACATGTAGGGGATATATTTTGTAGTTCAAACCCCTCTGAAAGTGGAACAATCGTAAAGAAACACCAGAAAATAGTCACAATATTAAACTTTGGAATGCCTAAAACCACTCCTGATTTCCTTTTCACTCTACGCTTCTGTTGGACGTGTCCCATGCCAAGTTTATTCTAAACTAGAACATCTTTAGGCCCCTTCAGAAAGCCCGGGGGAAACCCTTTTCCGATGACCCTCTCTACAGCCCTGCTGACACCAATGGTTTCTTTTTTTTTTTTTGGGTCCTCAAAGACTGAAGCGATTTTAGAAAGCGTACTATCATTTGGTCACTTTCTGGTGGCCATTTTTGGGATATTTTTATTTATTTTATTTTTATTTTTTGCTGTATTTTTGGCCTCCGAGTGTCATGTCGTGTCATGAAAAAATGCAAAATTTGTACAACGTACTTCAACGTTGGATTAAGTAGACCAATTCGAAGTGATTTTTTCGACATTTTTTTTTGGTAAGTTATTTCAGACGAGTGTCTGTCAAAGGGATTAACAAGCGCTGGGATTTGTGAAAAAAAAAACCAAAAAAAAAAATGTTTTCCCCCTGATATCTGTGTTCAAGAGCTAAGCACTGCCTTTTGCTTAATATTTTTGATGAACTTTCAATTGTTTTTTTTTTTACACATTTTGCACTTCAATAACGATTTTCGTGCACATTTCGAATGCGTTTTTGTGCGGTTTTGTGGTCTTTTTGTTGCAATCTAATGGTGCAATTGAGTTCAGTCTAATGCACAAAGTGCACATGCGTAACAAAGCGAGTCCATTAGACTTTGAAATGACGAAATTTTTCGAATATTTTTGTCTGACAATAATTTGATTTTTAGATTTTTTATGGCTATATCTATCATTGTATTTATTCCCCTTTTTTCTCCCTTTTTTTGTGGTGTTCTGCGGTCAGTTTCGAAAGGATTTTATTACATGAAAATTTTTGGAATATAGAGAGTCCAAAGAAAAAATTTTAAAAATAAATTAAATAAATATTAATTTCGATTTTATTTTCATATTTTTTTTTTTTTTAGACGGAATTGTCGGAGCCGGCGCCATAACGTCACCGTGGACACCAGTAAGCGCCGGTCCGCCTGGTCCACTCGGACCAGCGGATACAAATGGCAGTATGGTAGATAGTAAAAACCTGGATGTCGGCGACATGAGTGATGTAAGTACCCACTGTAAAAATCGATATACCTTATTGATAATAAGAAAGATGAATGAAAAGAGAGAAAAGAGAGAATCAATTTGATTGAAAAGCCGTAATTAAGATTGGGGAAAAAGTCAAACGTGGAAAGTTCAACTTTAATTTCTCAAGTGCATGAGCACTTGATGCTACATCACTTCATTGAAGTAATTTGACACTTGCTATTACAAAAGAGCGCACAAGTAATCGAGACTCATTGACACTCTGTCGAAGTGTGTATGTTGCAATGTGTGTGTGTGTGTATGTGTATGACAGACATCACACATACGCAGATGGCACTGCAGAGTCTGTTGAGCGGAATCTTCCTTTCATACTGAAGTACTTATGGAACAGATCTCGTATCTTGTTGAGATGAAAAAGTAAAACTGCCTACAACTTCAGGCATCCACGAGTGCGAGAGAGAGAGAGAGAGAGAGAATAATTGAGTGTAATCTAAAGTTGAAGTTGATGTCGATGCTGCTGGTGCTGATGCTGATGCTCATTAAAAGTCACTTACAATTAATGCCACTTGAAATCGCGCTCAAGTGTATCACACTTTGACAGCAACATGGTTTGATTGGCGTTAAGGTAGTTAGGCCGATAGACGACGACGGTGTCTCCGTGATCTCCGATTGGCATTTCAGTAAGCGCGCTCCTTAATTATGATATACTTTAATCACGTTCAGTGTAACGTGTCATAGTGGCTCTCAAGTGTCCGAGGGGACATGTCCCCCTCCCCCTGTTGTTGCCATCCTTAGGTACATACACCACTGTTCCATTCACTTCATTAGTGTCAGTAAATGTCCCGACAGTACACAGCGGAAAATTATCTCCTGCATGACAAAGTCACCAATGATGTCATCGATGACATATAGGTGACATTGTCATGTGTGACATCTTGGACGGATTCTGTTCATGTGCTTGACTCTCATTGGCTACTGAAATTTATATAAGGTTTTAGCGTCAGTTCAGCGTTAGCATGAAGTGGCGTAGATGATGAGTGCTCGACTCAGAATCCGAAGATCGCGGGTTCGATCCCTGGCAGAGGCGAACAAAAATTTTTTAAAATAGATTTTTTAAAATATTTTCGAAGCATTCAAAGAGAGGGCAAAGAAGAGAGTTATCAAACTGGTTTCTATAAATTGACATTTAGAGAGAGAAAAGAGCAATGTGCTGCTCTCAAATGCTTTTTTCGCCATCGCATCCCCTAGCATGACCAGTGACATTTTCTAATCTTCCGGTGATAATGTCACCGCTGAAGTCTCTGTCAGCTCCTGTGTAAATGTCATACAAAGTGTCAGCGGAAATAGCATGTATTCCGGCTCCGAAGTCACAAGGACATCATTGGGGATGTCCGCGGGACATTTCCCGCTGGGTAGCAACGCAATGACTTATGAGACTTGACTTGACTAGACTTGACTTGTATGCGGTTTAATTCTTCCATTCAATGAATATTAATTTAATTCGAAATTATGTCACTTGTCGTTCGACAGATCCGCTACTGTTTGATTTATTGTTAAGAACAAAGAGAAGAGGAACTCCCAACAACATTAAATTACCTTTCTTTTCAGGACGAAAAAGATCTTTCATCTGCCGATGCCGAAGGCGTTTGGAGTCCCGATATCGAACAGAGTTTTCAAGAGGCACTCTCAATATATCCGCCATGCGGGCGACGGAAAATCATATTATCCGACGAGGGAAAAATGTATGGTAAGTACGAAGAATGGACTTCAAAAAAAAATAATTATATTATGAACCTTACGTAAAATAAGAAGAAAAGAAAAAGGACATACCTACACACCTATATAATAAGAATCGCGGAAGTAACGGGCGAGAGAATTTTCTTTGAAAATTTTCCCATCTTTTCCATGAATGAATGAAGACTTTGTCGCCAGACATCAGAGCGACTTTTGTAAAACTGTAAATCCATAAATCAATGTCTTCGGAATGAAGGTTGAATTACGGATAAATCAACTTGTTTGGGTTCTCGTCGTTTCGAAGGGCCGGGCCTTCTCTAAATTGTCTACAAGAAATTTCATTTCATTACATTTTTTTCCTTTCTTTCTTGTTTCCTTTGAAGATCCTTATCACTCTTGTGTAGTTTTACTTTAGTTTAATTTCACTCAATTCACATTACCTGTGTGCTCCTAAAATTACCTCACATTCCGTCTTGTTTGTACTTGCTCGAAAATTTCTCCTTTTCCACCGGCTTCTGCAGCACGTAATTCCAACTTAACTCAATTCAATTCGTTTGCCGAAACGCGCCGTGGGTAGTCAGTCGTCTTCCTCGCCATCGTCGTCGTCGTCGTCGTCGTCACCGTCGTTTAGCCGTTTCCGTTGAATTGGCGTGGTCGTCGTCGTTGTTTCTTGGGTTCTTGTCATTAAGTAAATCTCTTTGAACTCGAGATTGCGTGATGTCTGTGCAAACGGTCTGGATTATTGTGCTCCTGTGCTCTTGTGCTCTTTTACCGTTTTCATCGTTGCAGCCATCAGGATTCAATCGATCAAAAGTTTTGTATTCAATATTCAGCTAAACGTTTATATGAGATATTAATGGATGTGTAGGTTCATTGAGTGAATAAAAAGGGTAAGAAAAAAAAAAGAGGGGCATTAGTTCAACAAATGGAAAATATTATGGCAAATGGCATTGTATGTACCTATGCGTTTAGGAGTAGGTATATGGACTCTTTGGAATAGTTTTTCAATTGGCTAGAGTTACGTAGAAAAGATTTCAAAGCAACTTTTCTTTCGCAGTTTGTTTGAAAAGTAATTTGCCAGGATTCCTTTTGGGCCCTTTTGGACTTGATGAATAATGATGATGGCGATGATAATTTAGATGTGATGATGACGATTACAATAATGATGATAGGGATGATGACGGTGACGGCTTAAGGATGATAATGTTGTTTACGATGAAAATGATCATGATGATTATGATGAAAATAATAAAGATGATGATGATTATGATAATGATGATGATGATGATGTGGATGATGATGGTGATGATGATGATTGCTAATGATGATGATGATAATGATAATAATGATAATGATGACGATGATGTGGATGATGATGGTGATGATTATGATGATGATATGATGATGATGGTGATGATTATGATGATGATGATGATCGATAATGACAGTGATAATCATGATGATAACGATGATGATAATGATGATGATAATGATGATGATATATGATAATGATGATGATGAATGGATGATGATGATTATGATGATGTATGATGATGATTATGATGATGATGATGATGATAATGATGATGAAATGATGATAGTAATGATGAAAATTATTATGAAACTGATGGTGATTATGATGATGATGATGATGATAATGACAGTGATAATTATGATGATGATGATGATGATGATGATGATGATGATAGTGATGATGATGACAATGATATATGAAATGATAATGATTGATAATGATGAGATAATGAGGTGAATGATGATGATGATGTAATGATGATTATTATGAACTATGATCGATAATGATTTAATTATGAAAGGATAGTAATCGAGGATCTATGATGATGATCGTATGTTATGATAATATATGATGACGACATCATGATTATCATGTTGTTACAATTATGCGACATGATGTTATGAGATTATTGATGAGATTTCAATGATAATTATGTCCGTAACGATCTTGATAATGGTTTTAATGACGATAATCATGATGATGATGGAATACCGATACATATTTTTAGGAATTTCCTTTGGACTCAACATTTATATTCTCAAGGAAGATTCAGAATTCTTGATAGAGGCACATCTTTAAATATTCCTCGTAAGAATACTCAATCTCTAGAGGGTAAAATTTAATACACTTTATTGGACACCAGGTGTCTTGAATTTACTCTTTTTTTAATGTTACGTTATCTCCTTCTTCTGCACTTCATTTTGAAATATTTATGAACTTTCAAGTGATCAAATTTACTTAAGCAAAATCCAAGATTATATATCTCTGGTAGACATTTAAACAAAAAACGACTGTGGGTAGTAGGAGCAAACGATTATTGCGATTACGGGCACATTTCCTATTAAACTTAAAGCAACAGCCCTAAAGAGACTTGCATGGATTAAATGCTTTAATAGGCATAAACATCCATTCATGCATCATTCTTACAAACGTTTTCTTCAATTGCTGCCTTTAAGATACTTGCATACATACAAAACCTTTACAGTCATTCGTTCACCTACGCAAATCATGTCCCAGCAATTCGAATTCTTTATCTTGAAGAGAGAAAAAAACAAACAAAAAAAAATAGTCACTTTATAGATGAGCTTGAATCTTAGAGAAAAATAGTCTTTGATAGTGCCCCAGCACTGTAGAAATGAATGGATGAAATGAGTGAATGACGTTAGGATAGAAACTATCTTTTGCTTTATGAGTTCGTTTGTCATGACAACAAAACGTCGCCATAAAGCGAAAGCATTAAAAAAATAGTTACGATCTCAAAGTGAAATAAAAAAATTTGATAGATTGTCCGTACTTAAAGAGTCTAAGAGGTAGCAGAATACTTTTATTATTATTTTTATTATTTCTATTTCTTTCTTTTTATGTCATTCAATTATATTTCAAGAAACAATTTTTCAGGGATTTCGACATTAAAATTATTTTATACGTTTTCAACGTGTTTCCTAGTCATTAGACTCTGATTTGCAAGGCTAGAATTGACGACTGAATGATTGATAATTTATCCCCAAAATAAGTGTATCCTTCTTATAGCGCCTTTTATTTTTCAATCGCCGAAAAATGAACTAAAATTTTCCCCATTATTTCAGCCTCGAAAAAGATTTCCCAAATATTATTATTATTTTTTTTGTTTTCTTTATTTCCGCCTCTTTCTGAAGCCACCAATGCTTTCCCACAAGCAATTTGTCTAAAATAAATGCAAACGTCCGTTACACTATGGCAAATGGTCTTATCTGAGTGCGTCCAAATTTTTTTTTTTTAAATCTTTTTTTACATTTGACTTAATGTCACTGCGGACGTACAATTATACATAGGCAAATGGATAACTAATCCTACGCCCACATATATCTCTACCCAGCCTCGGCATCCCCCAAGAAGAAGACAAAAAAAAAACCCAAATTATCGTATGTACCATTTTTGTAAAATACAATTTTTTCTCTTGCAAAACATTTTATTATTTAATCTTCTTTCCATGATTTGGCTACACATCGTTGAGAAATGAAATCAGTTGGCTTGTTTGCTGCTGCGACTAAGTCTTTTAGTCGACGGAGGTACATTGAATTTGCAGATATTTTCTGTCGCTTCCTTTTTTTTAAACACAAGAGTACATGTCGTACCTTCGTACTTGCTTGGATCCCCCGCGTTCGTTGATGGCATCTCTTATTTTATTTTTTTTTATAATTTTTTTTTTTTTTTGTTCGTGTTGAGTTCCGTCGTTTCTGGTTGCCTCGTTGCGATTCTGGTGTGTGTCGACATATTTAATAATAGACTTCAGTGACAGCTATTGTAATTTATTGCAAAATGTAAAAATTGTCAAGAAAATTTGTCATTTTCTTTACGAAGTTACGAAAAATATTGCCAATTTGTGTTTTCTCTCTTTGCGTTTTTCCATTTCCGTTCAAATAAACACACACATATGTATATCTTAAGATTAAGAAATTTTTAAATTTCCTACGAGTTTTTGAAAAAAAAAAAACAATATTAGCAATAAACATTTTTATTCTGTTTTGTTTTGTTTTTGTTTTGTTTTTTGTTTTGTTTTGTTTTGTTTTGTTTTGTTTTGTTTTGTTTTGTTTTGTTTTGTTTTGTTTTGTTTTGTTTTGTTTTGTTTTGTTTTGTTTTGTTTTGTTTTGTTTTGTTTTGTTTTGTTTTGTTTTGTTTTGTTTTGTTTTGTTTTGTTTTGTTTTGTTTTGTTTTGTTTTGTTTTGTTTTGTTTTGTTTTGTTTTGTTTTGTTTTTGATTTGTTTTGTTTTTGTTTTGTTTTGTTTGTTTGTTTTGATTTGTTTTGTTTTTGTTTTGATTTGTTTTGTTTTTGTTTTTGTTTTTGTTTTGATTTGTTTTTGTTTTTGTTTTGTTTTGTTTTGTTTTGTTTTGTTTTGTTTTGTTTTGTTTTGTTTTGTTTTGTTTTGTTTTGTTTTGTTTTGTTTGTTTTGTTTTGTTTTGTTTTGTTTTGTTTTGTTTTGTTTTGTTTTGTTTGTTTTTATTTTGATTTGTTTTGTTTTGTTTTGTTGTATTTTGTTTTGTTTTGTTTTGTTTTGTTTTGTTGTATTTTGTTGTGTTTTGTTTTGTTTTGTTTTGTTGTATTTTGTTTTGTTTTGTTTTATTTTGTTTTGTTTTGTTTCAACAAAAACACAAATCAGTGGGCAGTTCAAAGACTTTTCTGCGGTTCTGACAGTGCTAAGATCATAATCTCGGTATCGACCCAGTGGATTGCTTCTTCCGGTAATGACAATCGATGTAAAATGTTGAAATTTTTGTTCACCAATATATCCGACTAAGGGAAAAGAGTTCCTATGATCCACTGGAAGTTAAGAATGGCGGGATATCCGACTCAGATGCCATAACAGAACTTTTGGGCTTCGAAGATATGGCCTAGAAAGATTTTAAAAAAGATTTTCTGAGATAGGGTCTGGCGGGTTGCGGCATCATGAAAGGAATTTTGAAATTTTCTTGATTTTTCGATAGGTGCCACCTAAAAGCACTGTGGAGACTAATTTTCAGAGTTTTATTTTGGACGGTCCTTGAAATATCCTTAAAAATCCTTTTTTTATAAAGCCTTTTTTCAAAATTTTATATCTCAAAATCTAATTAAGACAAGAAGATGAAACAAATGTTGGTTGATTGCTAATATAACAGGAAATCTTTAAAAAATTTATTTTTAATTTTACACTGAGAAAAATTTTTCCCACAAAACTAAAAAGATAATTTTAACAATTTTTTTCAGTGTATTCCCAGTTTGCCGCCACTCTACAAATTTTTTAAAAAATACCTTCAAGTACTTGCTTTCATTTACAAAATAGGTTTCATTCATATTAAATGGACAGTGGATATTCAAAAAATTACAAGTGCACATAGATGCTCTAGTACTAATATTCAGTACAAATGTGCGAAAAGAAATAATTAAGATAAAAAGATGAAACAAACGGTGACTTATTTTTAATAAAACAAGCTATTCTTTTAAAATATTCAAAAGGTTTTACAAAAACTGAAATACACTGAAAAAAATAGTTAAATATTTGTTTTCTTTTTTGTGCAAAAATTTTTCTCAGTGTAAAATTTAAAAATAAATTTTCGATATTCCTTGTTTTATAGGTGATTACTCTCAAATGTTTTTAAGATCCTAGAAGTATGCTTTGAAACTCATAAAAAGAGTTTTATTTGTATTCACTGCAAGAAAATGCTTCTATTTTTTAAACATTACTTCAAATCGATTTTAATGCTTCTATCAATCATACTGTGAGAGCATTGTTCAGGGTAATTAATTTGGAGTTTATTAGGATTTTTTTCCATCGCTTTATCTAATCATGGAGGATCCTTCTGACCTTATTGATTAGTGGATCTCACGCGTACGCAAAAATTATTTCGTGTATAGTTTAAGGCATTACTATCAACCTTCAGAGAGGATTTTGAAACTCCTAAATCATCCCTTTTGTTTTTGGTGGAATTCAAGTCCTAATGGACTAAAAGCGGGCTTATTACTTTTGTCACTGTATGGGTTTAACTGTTAACAAGAGAAAAATGAGCTCATTTTACATCCTTTTAACTAAAAAATCACCCTTCTTCCAACAAGGCAATCACAATTCAATTTCGTAGGCTAAACAACAAGCAATGACCTCTTCGCGTTCCCAAAAAAACTTGGAAAATTTTCATCAAAAATTTGATTTCCTACGAGATGGTTTCCCCGCTTTCTCCATTTCTTTGAAAATAGTTTTCCAATGCAAAATGAATTCATTACTTTACATACATTAAAAGTTTCTTAGCAGCAGCCCAAGAAATCAAAGCAAGAATTCTCCGGTTAAGCAATTAAATCCACATACCACATCTACGGATATCTTAGATGCCTTAAGAGCTTTATTAATCTTATTTAATTATTTGAATTATTGGAACGTAGAAATCTCAATTTTATAATAAGCAACAACTCAACTCAGTCTTGGCATTTGCTTTCATAAAGAAAACTACTTTCTCATAAACTATTTTCCCCCCCATTTGGATTTTACCTGAAAATATTTAGCATACTCAGCTCAAAAACATTCCATAAACCAACCGCACAAGTGTATTTTCGTATCTTCTAATATACGAAATATATAGGCACCTATGCATACAAACTGTAGTAATCTTTGTATCGTAACTTATTGAATTTTTTGTACTAAACATTCACTTTTCCCCCTCCCTCTGCCCCTCTATTTCTGTGCTCCGAAACTAAAGTGAAACGGAACATCAAAGTTTTCACCATCAAAGATAAGGCAAATATCTAAAATTTTACTAAGGACCCGCTTTAACATCTCCAGGAACAGGAAAGCTCTACACACACACACACACACACACACACACACATTCACGTCGTGAATGACTCACAGCCGTGTAGGATCAAAGTTAGAATTTCTCGTACCCATACACACGCACACTGACGATCTAATGCATGTGTTGCTAAACTTTATGCTGACAACCACTAAAATATGGCAAAGACAAATATGCCAAACTAAAGTAAAATATGTTCAGGTTGACTTAGCCTTAGGTTGTCTCAGCTATTATTGTTTTTGTTCTTCATTTATGTTGCTCCTGCTACTGTGTGTTCCGTTGTTGTTGGTGGTGTTGCTGTTGCTGTTATTGTTGTTGTCCGTCTTTGTTTTGGCAAAAGGATGCGTTTCGTGCGCAATGTTGACAACAATGTGTTGACATCTACATACATACAAATATACATATGCTCAAAATTTATACGTATCTGCTGCAAATACATACATATGTACGTCCTTTTCGGCTTAGATCGCCTCAAAGCCTTTTGGTTCTTCTTGAATGTTCATTTGACTTTGTCCTTCATAAAAATATGCAAAAAAAAAAATACCGGGCGACTTGGATGCGTATTTAAAGAAAAAATTGAATTAAAATTTTCTTCCACTTTAGTCCACTTTTCACATAAAATAGTTGATCTTTAAAGTGACAGCAATGGCAGTCAGCCTTTCTGGCGTTGTTTTTTGAGATGCCAATTTACGATACGAGAGGCTATAGGTTCAACTCCCAGCTGAGGTTGTTATTGATAGTTGTGTCGTTTTTTCTGTTTTTGCTCTTCCTTGTTTTTCTAGTTTTTCGTGATATTATACCCTGTGAGCAGGCCCGTAGAGAGAAATTTTCGGGACCGGGGGATTTTTTTCCGGGGTCCTCACAATGTGCAAAAAAAAAAGCCCCTTGCCAATTGAGGGCCCCCAGAAAGCCCGGGCCCGGGGGAAAATCCCCCATTTCCACCCCCGTCTCTACAGGCCTGCCTGTGAGGGATGAGTGTAGTTACCCTAACCAACCAACTAATAGCATAGATAAGGAGGTGACTTGAAAATCCTTGAAGGTGGTAGATTTTTAAAGAAAAATTGGTAGATTTTTTTAAAGAAAAATTGGTAGATTTTTAAAGAAAAATTGGTAGATTTTTAAGGAAAAAATTGGTAGATTTTTATAAAAAGTGGTAGATTAAAATTTTTTTTATAATATTATGGGTATTCATGTGGCTCTGGCATAGCGTAGGAGATGCGTGCTATGCTCTTGAATCACCAGGGTCCGTGGTTCCTGATTCCCGGCACAGGCGAAACGGAGTGTAATGTTCCAAGTCCTCATGCACTGGTTTTTCAAAAATCGCATGTTAGGGGCACACTACATAAAAAGACATACACTCACACTAATACAAGAAAACCTCCTTGGTATCACAATGGGCCGATTAAAGGCCTAAGTGGCAGCCACCTGTCAAAGCGTCCATGTATTTTGACAGTTAACGCAAAGAAGTTCTCAGAGTTCACTCCTTCGAGGGTTCGAATGAATTCCCATATTAGGTAATACAATACCTGATCATGTAGAAATTTAGGGAACTTACTTTTTCTTAGGCATTTTCCCTTATTGTTAAATAATGTGTCAATATTTATTGGATGCCGTTAAGCGCCAATACTGCCATTCTTGACAATATTCTCGACAATAAGGAGCTGCCAACTTGGTTTTTAATAATATATAACATTGAATCACATTTTCTAAGTTCTCAATCATTCTAAATGAAGAAAACTTAAATAAAACAAATAAATACATAATTTAAAAAAAATGGTAGATTTGGACCTAGCGTGGTAGAAGTGGTGAAAATAGTGCTAGATCAACCACTAAAGTAGTAGGAGCCTAGAAATGCGTATAATGGACATAGAATCCCTAATTTTCATTCTTAATTTTGTTTACATTCTCGTACATATCGGTCACAAAATGTGTATTAAAACATCCGCTTAAATTGTCCACAAAAAAGTCCTTCTCCCCATTCCGATTTTTTCAATTAAAGCCATTAAAAGAATTATTATCCCCCCTGAGACAAATAAAACCGATGAATTGTTAAAACGCATAAATAAAACAATGCTTTATAAGACAGCAACAGAAGTGGTTCGAAATGTCAGCTCATTTGATTTAAAAGCAACACACTCCACCGCGCCATGAAATATGCAAAGTAAAAAATTTCTTTTTAATAAACGCAAATTGCGGCAATCGTATAAATGTTTATCTGAGTCTCTTATACTACTAGCTCCTTTTTTTTTTTTTTTTTTTTGTATCAAATAAGACTAAACAAACAATTTTGCCGAAAGTTTGCCAAGCAACAAACGTAGGGTACATACAGCAAAACGAATACATTTGATATTGCCAAAAACGAAAAGAGACCAAAGGACAACGGCTTAAAGACTTCACAATTGTACACAATTTGCTATTGTATTTGTTATTTTTTTTTTCCTATTTTTTCATTGGTATTGGTCGGAACATTCCCTGCAGGAAGCCTGTCGCCATATGACCCCATGTCTATATTGACGTCAATATAGAGAAGAGAACTAATTCCAACGTCAACAGTGTTTATAAGCGGTGTCATTAAAGGAACTGTACTGTCAAGAGGTATAGTTCATCTTTATTGACCATGTCAACAACGTGTCTCCTTATAAATCAAAAGAGTACTCCTTTTGTCTACATATTAGTACCGATGTCAATAGTTCGTCAATAGTTTTTCGGTCTACTGTTGACATTCAATGACAACTCAATGTTAAATGTCAATAACGCAAAGCATTGCGACGGGTATAACTGGTCAGTAGTACTGTTGACGCAGTCAGTAGAGAAAGAGTATAGATTCACTATTGACATTTCCTGCAGGGATTGTAGCTACACAAAATACGATTCCGTCCCGCACGTACCTACATACATAAATGCAAGGCACAATAGCCGGGAAAAACACACAGCAGAACACAAGCGAGCCGAACGAACGAGGAGTGATGAAGAAGCGAGGAGAAAATGTTGCGACCGACTTTTGTAATTTATGCCCTCCAGGATATTGTTTTCGTTTTATCAGCGGCGTCATGCTTGCAGTGGCAATTGCCGTAACCACAACGGACCACGTCATAGGCGTAGCGCAGCTCAAAACAAGAAAAGTGGACCTTTATTTCGGGTGAAGGAGCATATTACACATTTATTGTGGACCTTTACTTAACTTTTAAGGCACCCATTCAGGCTTATGCTTGCCACCTTTTTCGTTTTCGTTTTCGTTTTCTTTCCATTTTTTTTTTCTCTTTTATTTTTTTTCGGTCTTTTCTATTTTTCTATTCCTTCTTCTGGGGTTCTTCGTCTTCTCCCGTTTTAATATGTTTTCGAAAGTAATTAATTTCTCGACTCTGACTATGGGCCAGTAGAGTCAGCCCAACGTACTGTGGGTCCTCACACTCCCAGCAATGACACAACGGCGATACGACACGACGCGACGCGACGCTTGCATGGCCTTTCAACGTTCATTGTGCATAAGTTTTGCTCGTAATTTTCCCCAAAAACAATTCTAAAAGCAATTGTCTTTTCATATAGTCGTCGTGTGGCGTATGGGCTGCCTCTTGCGTGTTTGCTCGACGCTTCGCTTGCGTAGGACCCTTAATCGAGAGCTTGTGCACCGCGTACTTAGGCTGCCATTGCACTCCGTAAAGCGTTTTGCATGGTAAAACTTTGGGGGTTTTTGTTGCTTTGTCTTGTGTTTTTTTTTTTTGGTTTTTAGTTGAATCCAAAGAATCATGAGTCCAAGTAAGCAAAGTTCACTGCGAAGCAACATATTATGATATCCTTTGGGCGTGTTTGTCTTTATTTTAAAGTTTTCGCCGGGTGCGATGAAAATGTTGGCATTTTTCTATAAGCTTTTTAATTTATTTATTTCTTTGCTTAAGGGATTATTGCGTTGATCAATTTGAAAATATTTAATATCATTGAAAGATAGCCAGAACTGATCAGAAGGGGAGAAATCGGGGAGAAATGTACCGACCTTTTTCTTTATTATATTTCGATTAGTAAAAGTCAGTCCATATAAAGTCAGGGCCTCAGAAATGTTATGGTAATGGAGAGCAAATATAAGTTAATCAGTCTGCTTTCTCTCAGGCCATTGCCATCGAGAATACCAGCTCCACTTCTGAATGTAGACTTTGTCTTGAAGATGAAGAGACCACTTTCCAAATAGTCTGTGAATGTCTTGGCTGAGAACCAGAGTCATAAAAGAGCCCCGACGGTCTGAGGCTCCATAACTATCTTATGTCATCTTCCTCATAAGGATGGTGAAAGACTCACTAAAACAATTTAATTAATGGAACCAAATAGATCTTAAAAATATGGAAAATCGGATACCAACCCAAAGAGTCCATACAGCGCTCCTAAAGGCTCCTTTTCCCGAGCGCAAATACTCCTCACGCTCCGACAGGACCTCTAAGTGAATGTTTTTCAGGAGAAAATTGAACGGAGCTAGAATGCTTCTTAAGAGTCTTTTTGGACCCGTTTGGTCCTCCTAAATTCTCCAAGGCCATGCTTTTTGAGGCCTTTGCGAAAGCAATACTTCGAAGAATTCCGTTCGGAGTCCTTTTTTCACTCCTATTCGGAGTACTCCGAATATGGTCAGCTGGGAAGTTATAGGAGGTTTTGAAAATTAGAAGGCAACCAGCCTCTTGCTTCCAACTTCGGAGAACCTGACGGCTTCCAAAGATGGGATATAGAAAGTAGTAAGAAATGTTGTTCGATGTTAATAACGATTAGTTTTGGAACATTTTCTCTCAGCTGTCAATCCCATTTATAAATTTATAAAAGCATTTGGATCCCAGATCCATACCCAGAATTGCCAATATCGAAGAAAAGTAGTCGACCAAAGAGGATCACGTTATTGTTTCCTTGTTAAGTTATTTCATATTCAAGTTATTGAAGCTCTTTTCAGTAGGCTTGACTGTCAAATAGTTAGACTCCTTTTCAAGGAGAGAAATTGGCCGGAAGGTATTTTTAAATATCCATTTTAATTCTCATAAAAAATATATCCAATTAAATCCATGACTGCTCTATTGGAATTTATATTTTCCTATGACTAAAATGCATGCCTGCATCTAAATTTTTTTTTTTTTTATTCATTTAAGGACCTTTTGCATTTGACAAAATAGCCGAAAAACCGCACACATTCTATAATCTTTAGCATCATCGGCAGCGTCATCGTCCTCGCCATCATCATCGATGAAATGGCATTTTCCCGTTGTTTCTGTTGCCATTTTGGCACACGCTGCGCTCTTGTGGCCTGCTCGAAGCAAATATAGCACGCCTTAGCCGACAAGTTCCCGTTCACATCTAATATGTGAGGAATTTTTCGAATGTTGGAAATTATAATTAACAATAATGGCGACCATATGCCAAAGCCAACCTTTCATATTTGAGGTTACTCTCGCTCATTCGCTCGCTAGCTGCCTAGCAACATATATGTAGCTATGTAGGTTCTGCAAAAAGTTATGATAGCGTCGGGCTTCGCGACTCACAACGGTAACTACAGTTTCGACGTAGACCGACGTGAAAGGTTGAGGTTATGACGCGTTTAAAACTTGCAAAAATTAAGTGTGAAATATTTATTCTTGGTAAAAGCGTGAAGTTAAAATTTTTCATCGAACATGAAATTCTTTCCGCTGCACATTCACATATGTGGCCTTGGTACTGAGAGAGATGCACAGATGGTTTAAGAACAGATTATGAAAGGTTTTTAAAATAAAAAACTAAAAATATTCAATATCTATCGTTGTCAATAACGAGTTCACGCATGCTCAAAATCAAATGATTCATGTTCACTAAGCACAATTTTTTTTTGCTACGAAAAGCAGTTCTTCCCTTCAACGCGGTTAGTCATAATTAATCATACAATGGATGCTCTGTGCAATAAAATATCATTATTTTCTTTTATTATTATTATTTTATTTACTTCTTTTTTTTTGCATTTTGCAAACGCCAACGCTTCCACGTTCAAACAAAGCGTCTCTTTCAATTAACTATGCCAACTGGCGATGCGACAAAGTTCATTTATGCTGCTGCAAATGTGATGCCACAATTAACTCAATAAATATAAAAAGATTCGCGTTGTGTACACAAAACACAGTTGAGGACAAAATATTGACATTACATTGCAAAGGTGCAGATACAGTTTTTTTTTAATTAAAAAATTTTATTGCAAACTTTTGGGCGCTCAAGAGGGGGAGATACAGCTTGCTGTAGTACTAGGGTGACCAAACGTCCTTTTTTAAAAGGACATGTCCTTTTTTTTGGCAATTTGGGGAAAGTAATTAATCGGCCTTTGATTTTCCTTTATTTTATTCATTTTTCTGGTGATATTAATAAACCCCGTTCCAGTGTATATAACTTATTGCTAATAAGTACATACTAGGGTGTCCGAAATTTTGTTTTTTTGGAAATATTAAAATGTCCACACGGATTTCGAAAGATAATTGTCTAAAAATATTTTGACCATTTTTTCAGATTTTTTGAAGGACGTTTAGAGGTCGCGCAAATGAATTTTATGGGGAAACCTCCACTTTTGAGGGAAGCATTGTAATTTAACCTCAAATCGATGCCTAAGTGTAATCAATTGTATTGTGAAATGTAATCAGTCCAAAAGTATAAATAATTGAGCTTTATTTTGGGTCGTACAGAATGGGGACTTAAAATCGTTTTTTCAGGATTGAAATAAGTTATTTTTTGAAAAAACCAAAAAAAAAAAAATATATAAACTCGTTTTAAATGTAAAATATGAGTATGCAAGATTTAAAGTCCTTACAATTCTTAGCAAATAAAAACAATATTCATTTACTTTAATTTGACGACTATGCAAATTAAAAATTTGTGTCACCTGTGTGGCGCGATTTGTTAATTCAGATTTATGTTTCCTTTATTTAACCGAAGGCAATTTTGGTCACGCCTAGTGAGTACTAGTTTCAAATATGATTTTGAACTAGAGCTGAAGAAACAATCGATAGCAGTATCAAGCTATCGATGGTTTCTAACTATCGAAAACATCAATGGTTTTAATTCATTGACATTTACTTCAGCTTTCGAAAGGTGGTGACAGAGAACTTTCTTCTTTTTGAAATGGGGCAGATTCTTAAAAATACCATTATTTAGATATGGGGCGAGAGTCGCTCGAAAATTCAACTTTCGATTATCAAAATTATCGATTGTCAAAATAACCGATTGCCAAAACTATCGATTACCGAGACTATTGATTATTGAAACGATCAAATTTCAAAACTGACCATTATCGAAACTATCGATAATCGAACTATCGATTATTGAATCTATCGATTATTGAACCTATTGATAATTGTAACGATCAATTATTAAAACTATCGATTATGGAAACTATCGATTATTGAACCTTTCGATTATGGAAACTATCGATTATGGAAACTATCGATTATTGAATCTATAGATTATAGAACCTATTGCTTATTGAAACTATCGGTTGTTGAACCTATCGATTATTGAGCGTGTCGGATATCGATTCGATCGATTGTCGAAACTATCGATTGTTTAGCTATCGATTATCGAACCTAACGATAGCCCTCCAGCTCTATCAAACCCATAAGCAAGACAAACTTACACACCTTCTTGCTACACCAAGTCGCAAAATATCTTCAGAAATTCTGCGAGTCTTATGTGTTCCATTTTACAAACCAAATGAGAATTATAGGCATCATGCTAAACTCCGTATACTATGGTTACAAAGTATGGAGAATTGAGTAAGAAATCCTTTAAAATTCGGCTCCCTGTATATTACCGCGTGATAAAAATTAAGGGAGGATACTTTTGCACAATATTTTAATAAATTTGAAGTTTTTATTATGGGAAGACCATTAAATTTGTAGTTTATATCTTTAAAATGGTGGATATTTATATGTTAAGCATTTCAAACATATTGGTAGTTCTGAGTATGGATCTGGGATTTAAATGCTTTTAAAAATTTTGGAATTGCAAAATTTCTTAGAACTCCTATCGGAGCGTTTCAGGAGCTTTTTCGTTGTAGAAAAGAGCCTTTAGGAGCTCCATGCGGACTCTTTTGGTTGTCAGAGAATCAATACTCATTCCATTCTCAAATATGTACTTTTTTGTCCACAACTGTACGCCCATAAACTCACTGTGCAATTCAGATGAAACATGAGTCTGTGTCGTCTACCCATTTAAGGTCAGTTAGGGGGTTAATGGGACTCAATTGCAAAAAATTGATGGAAAAAAAAAGAGTCCACTTCTTCGTTTAAATTTATGCTCGAACATGTACGAGTGCTCGCAGCAAAAAAAAAAAAAAAAAATAATAATAATAAAACGAATGTTAAACATAAGTGCCTGTGATTAAAAGCTGTTTTCTTCGATCGTTGGACATTTCCTGATGCTTTTTCAAAATTCAATACAAAATTTTACTCGTATTTGAATTTTCTGAATGAATTACTGCAATTCGATCCGAGGCCCTTTGGCCATGCGCTCGTTCGTCAATTACATTTTCTTTCTCTTTTATTTAATTTTATTTTATCTTTTCATTTCATTTCATTTTACTTCGCTTTGCATTTCCTTTTTTGCCCCGTTTTTTGTATTTCACAATTTTTAACGTAATTTCCCAGGAAAATTCAATTTACATGCTTGTCCAGTCGATTTATTTCGATGATGTTCTTTTGACGTGCAGATGTACACTTCGATAGACTCCAAAGGACAAGTAGCTGTGAGAGTATGTATAATTGTGCATGTGTGTGTATATATGTATATATACAGATGAAATATACATAGATGGCATCCCGTGCAGCGCTTAAAAGGGACATTATGAGCAGCATTTTGACATTGCGAGGAAATGGATATTTCATTGGACGAGAATGCTTGCTCCTTTGAAAAGCTGCTTACGCTTCAATTCATGCAAAATTCATCACGTTTTGTGCAGTTCACTTCAGTTTATGGCCGATGAATTTCAATATTCAGACGGGGGGGTTGTGCATATAAAATCGGTAGTGTTGTTCGCAGAACAACGCCTTAAAATCGAAGTCGAAGGAAAGAAGCCATCATATTGGTATTTATTACCTCAAAATATTCGTACAAATATTTAAGGATATCGAATTTATTCAAATTTTATTATCTCTAAATATTTGAACTAATTTATTTCATTATATCAATAATTTTTTATTTATTGTTTATTGCAATAATGTCCTCATAAAATGGGAAATTTCGATTGAGCAACGTAGAATGTTAAGATTTCGATATAAATGTGATCTTTTTATGACATTAATTGTCAAGGGCAGACTTTCCCCCAAGGATAATAGGGGCTTTATATCCTTGAAATCAGAGAATTTTTTGGAAAATAACTGGTCGTTCTAGCTTTTCAAAATAGCTTCCATTCATCGTCAGTACGCCTGTTGAGAGGAAACTTGAGCTTGAGAGAAGCTTTTCCTGCTACACGGCTTGAGGAAATTAGAAAAACAAAACATTTTCAGGTAACCTAAAAGACAGTAAAACGCTTCCTAGGCCTCCTATCGGTCGACCCACGAGGAATTCCTCGGATATTATGGGGCCCTTTATGGAGAGTCAGTCTGGGTTTAATACCGGTTTTAACCCCTCTCTTACTCTGTTTCTAACTCTCTCTCTCTCTCATTTTCTCTCACTCTTCCTCTTTCTCCCTCTTTCTCCCTCTTTCTCCCTCACTCTCCATCACTCTTTGTCACTCTCTACCACTCCTTCCCACCCCTTTTCACTCTTTCCCACTCTCACTCTCTCTCTCTCTCTCTCACTCTCTCTCTCTCACTCTCTCTCACTCTCTCTCTCTCACTCTCTCTCACTCTCTCTTACTCTCTCTCACTCTCTGTCACTGTTTCTCACTCTCACTCTCTTACTCTCTTCCTATCCTTCCCTCTCTGGTTCTCACTCTCCTTCTACCTCACTCTCACAATTTCTTATTATTTCTCTCACTCTCTCTGACTCACTGTGCTTCATTCAGTCTTTCATTCACCTTTTTCCTCTCACTTTCTCTTACTCTCTCTCTCTCACTCTCTCTCTCTCTCTCACTCACAGTCTCACTTTTACTCTGTCATGCTCTCTCTATCCTTCTCACACTGCCTCTCTCTCTCTCTCTCTCTCTCTCTCTCTCTCCTCTCTCTCTCTCTCTCTCTCTCTCTCTCTCTCTCTCTCTCTCCCTCTCTCTCTCTATCTATCTCTCTCTCCCTCTCTCTATCTATCTCTCTCTCTCTCTCTCTCTCTATCTCTCTATCTCTCTATCTCTCTCTCTCTCTCTCTCTCTCTCTCTCTCTCTCTCTCTCTCTCTCTCTCTCTCTCTCAGTCTGACTGTCATTCATTCTGCTTTCCACTTTTTTCTCTCACGTTCTCTCGCTCTAGAGGGCTGATCATCATTATCATTTGCCCTAGTGTATTAGGGCCACAGGCCTGGGCATGAGGCCTTCCCTTGAATGCCAGAGGCGCTCTTTACTCAATATAAGCTTCATCGATTGACTGGCCAGGAATCAGTTTGGTTGTCGGCTCGTGACTTATTTTCCCTACCTATTCACAGGTGAATTTCCCTAGTGCGTGCTTCTATAGATAAACTGTAGGAGTTAAGAAACATTCTTCATTAATTCCAAAAGGAGGAACTGGTTCATTTTCGATGGCATCCTCGAAAATTCATCCTCTTACATATAAAAAACTTTAATTTACACAAAAAAAAATTCCTTATATTTTATGAAAGAATTATTTCTTTATATATACCTACCTATGTATTCACTGCCATCAATTTATTTAAAAAAAAAAATTCTCATTCCTCCCTCGCTCCTTGCAGTAAAATCGTCCTTGCTCCTGCCAAAAAATTGAGTATTTAAGGCTAATGTTCCTGCAATATTCAAAGCGGGAAAACGAAATTTTCAAGAAAATTTC
Organism: Chlorops oryzae; assembly: GCA_020466095.1. Taxonomy (NCBI): domain Eukaryota; kingdom Metazoa; phylum Arthropoda; class Insecta; order Diptera; family Chloropidae; genus Chlorops; species Chlorops oryzae. The sequence continues at coordinate 7,210,189 of CM035808.1, read as the reverse complement.
AAGAAAGTTTGTTCCTATACAGGACTTCAATTTATAGGACACGAGGCAAGGATACGTTTGGGGTTGCGATATCCCAAAGAATGAACAAAGAAGAAGAAGAAGAAGAAGACGAAGGAGTCAATGAAAATGAAATAAAAGAAAAGCTCCAAAGTCAGAGTAAAAGTGCACTTGGAGTCGCTGCCGTACCGTTTTCCACACTTTGCATAGCGAGTATCGGGGCGCACGGGGCGAGAGGGTTGAGTCGAGTCAAGCGTAGATTTTGTCAGTGGTACACAATGGACGAGTTGTAAAAGGGCTTTTTTGTTTTCATTTGTTGTTGCTCCTCTCGATTCTACTTGGTTGTACACTCCGTGTGTGCGTCTGTGTGCTTTGTCCCAGCCGGAAATTTTCTCATAAATGACCAGTTCATTAATTTTCTTCACCAAGAATATCAAGGGGAAAATTTGAGTACTTCTCAATTGCAATGGCATTGCCATCGAGAGGAAATGTTATTCATCGCAACTCCAATGGCACTGTCATCGATAGCGGTATCGATACGACGGAGTAGATTTACTCCACTTTCTATGACCAACTCGTGACATATGCTCTTATGACTTCCAATGCCGCTTGTGTGTTAATTTCATTAGAAAGTTGGTGTATAATCAGGAGGAGTCGCGGCACTATGTCATGCTGAAATCATTGATTGTTTCACCGGAACATTTCCGGCTGGGGTATGTTTTTGTGTGCATGTGTGTGTGTGTGCGAGCGTTTGTTGAAGGAAGGGGATTCCAGTGCTGGAAATAGCCAAAAACACAGTGAGTGCTCCGAAGAAGAAAGAGGAGTGCGAATAATTTTATTCGGTTAGGACTGAAACTATGCCAAGAATGTGCAATTAGTGAACGAAACGAAAGAGAGTCTTGCAATGACTGACTGAGCGAACGAATGAACGAATGAATGAGTTGCCCGAACGGCGGGCGGATGAAGCGCAAGGGAATAATTCAGTGAGTAAGTGAATGTATTGTTCCATAAGATTCAAGTTTTATTGTTTTTCTACAAGGGAGTTGAAGAACGTAAGCGAAGTAGCGCAAAGGACTGACTATTGAAGAGCTTTAACGTTGTGCTTTGTTCACAGTTTTGCTATATTATATTACTTTGGGGAAAAAAAAAGATGGGAAATTAAAAAAAAAAAAAAAAAATCATAAATATGAACTTTAGTTGTTACAAAAATCAATGGGAAACTCAAATTTGAACTCTTGCTTAAAACTTCCTCAGACAGGCGATTCACCCATGATTGCGATTTTGAGCAATTTTACAGTGATGCATCGCATGAGTTAAGAGAATCTAGCTAGATCAGTGAGTTGATCGATAAAAGTTCGTTTGTGTGGTTGTGTGTAACACCCAGAACTAATCGAGATAGACCATATAAAATATATATAGAAATGATCAGCGTCACCAGGAGATTCGATTTAGGCATGTCCGTCTGTCTATATGTCTGTCCGTCTGTCTGTCTGTCTATCCGTCTGTCTGTCTGTTTGTATACAGTTTACTTACCGAAGGAGTTGAGCTATCTTAACGAAATTTGGTATGCGTACTCACAGGCACATAGGTAAGAACAAGTTCGAGAATGGACCCGATCGGACCATATTTAAGGGTACCTCCAGTACTAGGGTCTGTTATGAAAATCACAAAAACTGCTTTAAAATGGATTTTTTCAAGTTATTTTAATGAAATTTGATATTTGAACATGTTTTAAGGCAAGTAATACGATTTCCAAAAATTGGAAAAGTGGGCGTGGCAGAAGGTCGTTTTTCGAAAATTGTCCCCTACATCCGAAATTCAAATGGGACTTGAAATTTGGCATTTATGCTTCCTTTGTAGTCACCATCATCCTTTCCAAAAATTTCCTTGATCGGTCCATTATTAAGGGTACCTCCAGTACTAGGGTCTGTCACAAAAATCCCAAAATTGCCCCAAATTCGGACTTGTTCGAAATATTTCAATGAAACTTAGAATTTGAGCGAATATTTAAGCCTCCGATTAGAATTTAAAAAAAAATTGGAAAAGTGGGCGTGGCAAAGGGGCGGTTTTCATAAAGAAATATAACAAAAGTCGGTATATGGGGCCCCTAATGGCCTTAAGCACCTCTTAATATTAGAAATTATTTAAAGATGTGTGTCTGTGTCGAGCATTTTATAGTCAGGTTTGCCTGACTATAACACCCTTACTTGTTTATTTTATTTTTGTTTTTAGAAGTGTTTTGAGCTCCATTTTCCTCATGATAAAGACCTCTCTTAACAAGAGGGCCGCTTAAAACAATATATCGCACGTGTTCTTCAATAGTGTCACAACTCAAAATTAGTCAAATTGGGGTTAATGCGAGAAATGTGTTCACAGGTCACCTGTCCACCTAATCGCACACTCATAGTTGTGTTTTTCTTATTGAAAATCAGAATAAAAAACAATTATGTCAGTCTCTTCGTCATACAAATGCACCTAGACTGCATCGGATAAACTGGGTTTTTTGAAAAATTTGCAAATTTTGAGTTATGACACTATTGAAGCATACATACATATGTATATGCGATATTTACTCGCAAAAATTTTCTTCTTTCTATTGCTTTGACCACAGCAAACTGTTACTAAAAAATGTTTATTTTTTTTTTTCTCCTTCCAGGACGAAATGAGCTTATCGCCCGTTATATCAAACTTCGCACAGGAAAAACGAGAACACGAAAGCAAGTCAGTTCGCACATCCAAGTCCTGGCCAGACGGAAACTTCGTGAAATTCAAGCGAAAATCAAAGTTGTAAGTCATTGTACCCTGGAAGAAAAATTTCGAATTCCTCTTTTCTTTTTATCATCGACATTAAAAAAAAAAAAAAAATGTCGTGCTTAATTTTCATTATCATTTCCATTACAAAATCCTTTTGATTTTCTTCTCATCATTACGAAAATATTCAAAAAGCAAGGTTTGAAAGACTCCGAAATTTAAACCGACCGATCACATTCATAGGAACACAATGAATGTCCAAAATTTTCTATAAAATAAAAATAAAAAAAAATCTATAAAATAAACAATAAAAAGAAATAAAATTAAAAAAAAAAAAAAAACTATAAGGTAGATAAAGAGAAAAACTCTCTAACGGCACAAAGCGATCGATACTTAATGCCCGCTGGAACGATTTCACTTAACTTTTCAATTTGGAAATCAACAAAGCTCCTTTCATTTCACTCAAGTTATCTCCCATGAGCTCACTTTGATCGCTTTATGAAGCATTCGTCGTTACTGCTTTTAAGTTGCATTTTCATTCTAGTGCACACTTTGTCTCAAATACGCCTTTGAAAAAATCCTTTTTCCTTTCCGTTCCTTTCCATTCCTTTCCTTTCCGTTCCTTTTGCGCCAAAGACGAACGCTTTTTATGTCTTCGCCTTTGAGTGCAAAGGCAGAAATAAAACAAAAGCGAGCACACGGAATATACTACACACGCACGCACAAAGGGTAAATTTAAAAAATCCCCCTCCCCTACCTGGCTTTATTTCCTTCCTCATAACCCCCTATCATCTCTCCATCCTTTTATTCTTTCCTTCATTCTTTTTTGCTTTCCTTCATTATTTTGCTCGAGCTTGAGGCGCAAAGAAACGACATCTAAACAATTGCAATGAAAGTACAACAGGAAAGAGAGTAGTTTTCTCAGTAAACTTTGTAGTTTTCCCGCTGCACTCACTCATCACTCACACCGTTCGTCCTTAGGACCGCCCGACCGCTCACCTTTCCTTGGCCGCGCACACACACACATAGCATCAGAGCACCAGAACGCCCCCCACTTGCTTTTAAGACTGACTGCAATTGGAACAAACGCAGCGTTATGTCAAAAGGTCAAAGCAGCAAGAAAAACTGAGAAACTTTCAACAAAAAATGTGAAAAAAATGAAGAAAAAAATTTTTCAAAAAATAAAAAAAAAAAAAGAAAACACGCTCACAAAAGCTCAAACGGAAAATAATTTTTAAAATGTACTTTTTGTGAGTCGGAAAATAAGAAAAATGCTTTTACACATTCACGAGGTTTCTTCGTTGGCTATTATTGTTCTTTTGAGTTCACTAGAAGTACCGCTCGAGGACATAGAGAAAGGAATCGCTTTGCGAAATTAAGTTATGCCGGTGTGAGTCATCATCATCATCATCATAATCATCTATACGTTGAGATCCCAATTAGTACGAACCGCAGTCTCTTTCGTGTAGAAAGTCAAAGTAAATTTTTTCGTCCGTGAACAATTTTTTTAGTTCTTCATCAAAATAAAAGAAATAGAAAAAAAAGAACAATCCTCTAGAATGGCAAATAAATTAAGAAGAACTCATAAAAGAAATAACTTCCGAAGAAAAAATTTCTGAGAGCCACTGATTTCGTACCAACCTATTAAATAATAATAAAAAAATATATCCGATTTTTTGCTTCGGACTTTTGAGGACGAAAAATAAAATAAAAATTGAAAATAGAATTCTAAGAAAACCCCCCAGACCAACACAAAAGAAAAACAAAGAGCAACATTCTCCAGAAATACAATTTCAGACTTAAAACTCAGTTACGCATAATTAAATTACTTGATCTTAACGTAATTTAATACAGTGACTTAGTGTTCTCTAATTACTCCCATAGAAATGGGTCTGAAAATCCGAAGGTTTCTTTAAGTTAAACTAATCCTTGTCCGATCAAGACTAAACAAGCTTATTATCGTTGAATCGCGAACAGCCTAACGTCGTCCACTCTAAAATATAGGGTCTCGCCCCTTTGTGAAAAAGACTCACTGTACCCCGAGTAGTCCCATTTACTTAATAGCTTTGTTCCAGTATTCCCTCGACCTTCCAACTTCCTTTTGAAGGAGAGGACATTAAAATAGTTATCGAGCCTCAGCCCGGCATTTTGATAACTCTGGCTCTCAGTTTACCTAGGGAAAAAGCTTCGCCTTCAAGACAAAGTCTTTCAATCACAGTCACCCAGTGGCGTGTCTAGAGAAATACTGCTTTGATAGTGCTTATATTTCCCACAGTGGTATATTGAACAATTATAAGACATTAACCCAAAAATTTTTGGGGGGGGCTAGAGGAAGTTTAGAGAGTTATGGACCAAAAACCAAAAAAAAACCGAAAAATTTATGGCGTCCGATTTGTATAAAAATTTATATATAGAATAAGCGAAAAATTCTAAGAATTTTGGCGTCAAAATTTTTTCAAGAAACCGATTACAACTAGTCTAGTTAGGGTCTAGTTCCAAACTGGTCCAGAAAGGACCAGTTTTTTGAAAAAATTTTAGTGCTAAAATTTTTAGAATTTTTCACTTATTCTATATATAAATTTTCATAAAAATCGGACGTTATGAAATTTTCGGATTTTTTTGGTTTTTGGTCCATAACTCTCTAAACTTCCTCTAGCCCCCCCCAAAATTTTTTGGGTTAATGTCTTATAATTGTTCAATATACCACTGTGGAAAATATAAGCACTATCAAAGCAGTATTTCTCTAGACACGCCACTGCAGTCACCTACCAGGTTCATCTTGTGAAGGTGGTATTTCTTTAATGATATACATATACATTGGACTCAATTTTTGGATCAAATTTTATTATAGAGTCCTGCCTAAAAGATTTTACATATGAGAACCTTATAATCCGACAATTACAGATACAATGATAAGTTTCTATATACTACACTCTGAAGAAGAAATCTCGACGTTTTCCAAATCCCAATTCGAATTCCATCAAACCTTCTGAATAATAGTCTTCTCGAATTGCAGTGGGTATATGATTAGCGGGGCTCTACTTTATCAGCCCGATTCTGAATATTCCCGGGGAACGAATTCCCGAGAATTCACTTTTCTCGAGACTAAAAAATTTCTTTTTTGAATAGATAGGGTAAGGAAAATTATAGGTATGGGTCAAATACCTATTCCCCCATCAAATTTATTCCACCAAATATTTAAAAAAGAAGAAGTTTACTCTCGACAAAACTAAATTCCCCGGGTATTCGTTCCCCCGAGAATATTCAGAACCGGCCTGTATATGTATAAGAGAAGAGAGATTATAACCAAAGAGAGATAACGTTGAAATGATTTCAGTAGGTTTCTTATAATCAGGCTATAATTATACTTATATTTGGGAATTCTGTTCACATTTAAGAGCCAGTCCTGAAGAGAGAATCTTTGAATGCTGTTAAGAACTTCAAGGAAAACTGATAACGACCCATTTCATCTCCGGAAGTTTAGGCCGGTAGGACAAGTCCGAAAATGTCACTCTCTACAGACCTTCACAGGTAGCCTAAGAGTTAATCATTGAATGTTTAATATCATCATCCTCAGCGACAAAAAAAAACTCTCCTTGAGTTTAAGTGCTCGATAAAGTTCTAGCTTAAGCATAAATCTATTCCTTAACAGATCACGATATAAATTCAATCTAGCGATCCTGCCATTCGTCTTGACTTAACCCCAAAAGTAAATCCCTCGAATACACGAATCTCGTTCACCTTTTGAAGCATTTCTTCTTAAAAAATCTCTCGCAATTAAAAGAAGACATAAACTTCTCGAACACTCATTTCATTAATTGTTCACACAAACACATCCACATGTATACGCGCCCATATATATGCTCTAAAAAAACATTAACATAAACACCAAATGCACTCCATTGCAACATAAAAGTAACGAAACCAAAAGAAAATCACAACAACAAATCCAAAGCAAACGAAAAAATACTGGTACTCTTTAACACAACCTCACCCAGCCATATCCTTCGTTTACTATTTACTTGCAGGAACCGAATGGCGGCACCAATGGTGTCTCATTGCATTTGATAAGCGAAAAAGAAAAGGCGCTTCAGGCCATGAGTGGCATGACAAGTTCGCAAATTGTTTCCGCGCAGGCAGCGAAAAATCTAGCACTTGCTGCACTCACAGCTGGAATGCATCATCAATCGCAACAGCAACATCACCCGGCGCAGCAGACGCAACCGCCGCCGCCGCCCATACCATCGCAACAAGCCCAACTGCCGCCGGAACATCCGCACGCTCACCACCTTGCACACCATCATCATCACCATCATCATTTAACGCAACACGCCGCAACAACGGCGGCATATCTGCAGCAATTGCCGCACGCGGCCGGCCAACTTCGCACGCCGCCGCTCCACCATCCGCCACTGTATCCAGGCGTAAGCGTTTTGTACCTCTTTCTATTGTACATGGACACGGCGAAATATCATCAGTGTGCGCTTTATCTTTTCCATTATTCGTTGGTTTTGTTTTTTCTTTCTTTCTTTTTGGCTCATTGAATGTGGTCGCATTGTGGCTTCCATGGCTCATCATACTGATACCGAGTTCCGAACTTCTAGAGCGTCTTAATTCTCTTCTCTCTGTGTGTATATGTTTCTAGGCTAAGATCTCATTTGAAATTTGCACTCTAACCATACACAAAAGTCAATGCACACAGACGCCCAAAACACACACACACACACACAAAACACACTCACAGACACACACACACACGCATATGTAGGTGGGAGGAGTGGCATTTAAGTACCTCATGTTGTAGGATGTACTAAAACCAGGCTCTCATCGCTCCTAACCTCATGAAAATATATCTTTGGCTCAACATTTAAACCTTGCTTTTTGGCTCGAAAATTATTATCCATTCGCTTGTTTTATGTTGTTCTGTAAAAAAATCATTTAATTATATTTTTAAAAATAAAAGATAAAAATTATTTCCATTTCTAATCGGTTATTTTTTTTGTTTGTTTTTTGAACAGCAATTTTGGCAGCCCGGACTGCAGCCTAGCACGTCGCAAGAGTAAGTTAGCACATAGCTTTATCGAGAGCATAATTCATACTGTTAGCATTGACCGTAGTTTCTATGATTACAGCATCAAGCCATTCGCACAGGCACCATATCCCGCCGGCAAACCATCGACAGCTGTATCTGGTGATATTGAAGCAGGACTTCCGCCAGCTCAACTGCCATGGGAAGGACGCGCGATTGCGACGCACAAATTTAGGCTATTAGAATTTTCAGCTTTCATGGAAATGCAAAGGGACGATATTGTGAGTTATTGGGATTGTTGAGTGCTTGAATTTTTTAATATTATCTACTATTTTCAGTATCACCGGCATCTATTTGTACAACTTGGTGGCAAGCCGTCCTTCTCCGATCCGCTTCTCGAAGTGAGTATAAATAATAAAATAAGCAATTGACTGCAGTTCTTGAAATTACTTGATAAATGTAAGAAATCCTTGTATTTGGATTTTCTAGATTGGCTACAGATCAATTTTTAATCCATCTTATAGAGTGCGGGCGAGAAATAAGTTGCTTCTACTTAAATACATATCTTTATCTAGTAAACCGTTTAATATTTTATCTTCCTGTCCTTTACAAAGCTTTAACCTTAGACATGCAGGGTAGTTTGACTTTCTCTCTTCTGACTTCGAGTAAGAATTTTCAACTTTTCAGTACAAAAAAGGGTATAGAGCCTGGTTCCTGGAGCCTGGTCGGGCTTTGTTTTCTCTTCATTTTATTTAAAGGTTTTTCATTAAATTCGTCCCGGTTTTGGAGATTTTTATGCTGTATGTATGTACTTTATTGCAAGGGCACCTCTCGATATTGTTGAATGTATCTGAGGACCCAATAATGAAGATGCCATACCGAATACAACGTATATTGCGTTTTGACCGCAAGTACAAGGTAATAATTCCTGAACGAAGTGAATTCAAAAACGTCTTACTTCACATAGAGAAAGGATCAGAAATCTGGTACACAGATGGATCCAAACTTGAAAATGGAAGTACAGGTGCAGGCATCTTGGGACCTAGATTCCAGAAAGCCGTACCAATGGGTCTATACCCAACCATATTTCAGGCAGAATTATATGCGATTGAAATCTGCGTCCGCGAATGTCTGAAGAGGAAGACAAAGGGGAGCAGTATCCATATACTGTCTGATAGCCAGGCTGCTCTTCTAGCCTTAAGGGCTGTTAACATCTCATCTGGACTAGTAGAGAATTGCCTCAATCTCCTCAATGACCTCGGGAACCACAACAAAGTAACACTTTGGTGGGTCCCAGATCATGAGGGATACGAAGGAAACGAAAGGGCAGATTGTCTCGCCAAACGGGGAGCTCAAAGACGCCTCATCGGGCCTGAACCTTTCTGTACACTTCAGAAGTCACACTGTGCAGAATTACTCAGAAATTGGGAGGAAAAGTGTTTTCATACTTCCTGGATGAAATCAAAAGGTCAAAGACAGGCCAAAAGATTCATCACTCCCAACAAACTAATCTCCAAGAGATTACTGTATCTCGGAAGGAAAGATTTAAAGATCCTTACCGAATACTTCACAGGGCACTGCAAATTGAGATATCATCTCAAAAAGATAGGCCTATCGAACGAATCGAAATACCGGCTTTGTGAAATGGATGAAGAAACGCCAGAACACATTCTGTGTGACTGTCCATCTCTGGCCAGCCGCAGAATCCTCAACTTTGGGGAGGCGCTTTTCGCCCCCTACAAATTTTGGTCTGTCTTAAAACCGTCCACAGTGCTCAAATATATAAAGAGCCTAAGGATAGATAATTAAGACAACCCTGGGGGTAGCACAATAGATTCATTATGGGTCGCGGTGCGCACAGAGCCCCCCATCTAATAATAATAATAATAATAATAATAATAATAATGTACTTTATTGAGTTTATTGAATGTCAGTTAATACTACAGGTCTCTTCTTCATGTCTCAGGCTAAAACTTTCTTATAGGTAGAAAGAAAAATGGAGTACGAAACGGTTATGGATATACACAGACCGATTCTAAATATTCCCGCGGAGTTCTTGGAAAAAATTCGGCCTTTCTAAGCACACTGGCAAGGGAATATAATGGGATCGGGAACTTCGAAAATCTTGAAGCAAAATTCATCGCATTTCCCCTTCTATTGATGCTTCCTTGTTCCGAGGAGAAAAACTTCTAGGGAAACGCCCGGGAAAAATTCATTTCGAATAGGGCCGATAGCCTTAAGTAAAATCAAAAGAATGCGCCACACTTTTCGAGATCGATTTGAAATCTATCTGTAACCAATCTAGGGATTTATTTACATTGACCATGAACTCTCAGGAGCTGCATTCAAAACTGTTGTCTACATTTCACGTGTCGACATGTCAATAATTCTATTAATCTATTCACTTCCAGACTGTTGACATACGACAAATTTCCGATAAGTTCCCAGAAAAGTCTGGCGGTCTTAAAGATCTCTACGATAAAGGTCCACAAAATGCTTTCTATTTGGTAAAATGTTGGGCCGACTTAAATACAGAAATATCGGGCACAGAGACGGGTGATTTTTACGGCGTTACCAGCCAGTAAGTAGTCCGAATATATTTTATTTAATGCGCCAATCTATATCTAATAAAAAATATTCTCCCCTCAATAGGTATGAAAGTAATGAGGAAGTTGTGCTCATCTGTTCAACGAAAGTTTGCTCCTTTGGCAAACAAGTCGTTGAGAAAGTGGAAACGGAATACTCACGTCTGGAGAACGGCCGCTTTGTCTATCGCATCAATCGATCACCAATGTGCGAGTACATGATCAATTTCATACAAAAGCTTAAGAATCTACCTGAACGTTACATGATGAACAGCGTGCTGGAGAATTTCACAATACTACAGGTTCGCATGGTTGTTGTGATCTTTGATTAATTTCGAGTGCGTCTTCTAATGGAAATCTTCTCTTCTTGGTTGTGTTCTCTTTCAGGTCATGCAAGCACGTACAACACAAGAGACGCTACTCTGCATCGCCTACGTATTCGAAGTGGCAGCGCCGAATAGTAGCGCAACGCATCATATCTATCGTTTGGTAAAGGAATAGCATGAGCTACAATTGCCCACAATATCCACCATAAATGATTATAGCAGCGGCATCGGTGGCAGCAGCGGCCTGGCCAACGTCTTAGGCGATAATATCGCCAATGTTGGCGGCAGTCCAAGTGCTGATATGCAAGATGGCAGTAGGGTATCTAGAAATACGAACGACAATAACAACGATGACAGTGGAAAGAACAATAATTGCAGCAGCAGCAACAACAACAACAACAACACAACCGCAAACAGCAAATATCTAAGCAGCATAACCGATTGCAAACAAACGAATTTAAACAACAGCCATAGCAACAGCAAGAGCAATCACGAATCAACAGCAAAAATAATGAAAAAATCACCATCGTCACCGCCACCCCTGCTGCCGATAGCATTGCCACTACCATTGCCATTGCCCGTTCCGGCTAGACCAGCAACAACAACACCACTTAACATCGGCAATGATGTCCAACAGCAGAGCCGACAATTGAAGCAACCACAACCACAACAGCCAGACGAAGCAATTTATGCAGCAACAGCGAATGGCAAGAACGTACAACATTCAACTGATTCAACAGACATTCAACACAATGATCATCAACTCTTTCAACAACAACATCAGCAACGATATAATAGTGGCACCTTTTGTGTGAATCGTTTGAATACAACTAACCTTAGCAACAACAGCAACAGCAACACCAATAACAACAGCAATTCGAATATTTTAGCGAAAAAATCTGATTTTGAAACGTCCTGTCAACTAGCAGCTGATGGGCTCACACCGACCACAACAATTGCCAGTGCAATAGGCAGCAATAACATTTCAACAACTTCAGGTAATTCTGTAGTAAATAGTTTGCAACAATCTCAGCAACATCAAAGTGGCGATCGTGCACCACCAGCACAAGCAGCAATACAACTACCACCACCGCCGCCGCCGCCGTACAGTGCATCGCACACGAGTAAAATCTTTCAATCGAACAGTTGTTCCGGTATGGATTCATTGGCTGCGGCTGCGGCTGCTGCAATCACGACCGACTCTTCCTCGCTCAACACGTCCCGTTTGAATGCCTACGAACAGTTTTTGAAAATCTCAGCACAAGAATACACATCGACAGCCGAAAGTTCCGCTCTGAACCTTAGTAATTTAGGATCGAAAGCTATGCAGGCGGCGAGCTTACCCGAAACAGGTAATGACCTCATGTTAAGGCATGTTAATGTTGCCGCGGCAGCCATGGCAGCCGCAGCAGTTGCTAACGTTTCGAATTCTGTTTCGGATAGAAACACCGGAAATGTTCCCGAAAATATTTGTGAACGAAATTAAATGCTACTTACTATTTATAATAGAATTCATTTGCTATGCAATATTTTTCCAAGAGAGGAGGTCTTCCAATACGTTCCGAGTTGGTACTTGATCTTAAGAATTTTCGAAATTGATTTTCCCAAACTCCCTGTTTATTGAGATGCCTTCAGAAAAATGAAACTTTTGCATTAAATCGTATCGATAAATGTGATTAAATTAATCCTCTTTGATGAAATCAGCTTAGAAAATACTAAATAAAAAATCAGGGATGTCCAGAAATCCGATAGCTGTCATAATCGGAATTAAAACCGATCGAAGTTTCATACAGAATTTAAAAATTTTGTCCATTTTGGTTTTGAATTGGAACTATTATCGGTTCTTAGTTGCACAGAACCCTATTTCATCGGGCTGTCTATGAGATATACATATATGAAAATTCAGTCGACTAAATTTTCCAATATCCATTAATGAGTATTAAGCTTGAGCTTATATTCATTATCGACCTTTGATTAGCGCTAATGAAAAGTTAATGAGAATTGTCAATTAAGCAATTTCTCATTACCTAAACAGCTGATTTCAATTGTAGAAATCGAGATTTGACAGCTTCCAAAAGCAAAATAATCAAAAGACGAAGAAAAGATCGGATAAAGTTGATCAGCGAAATCTCATTCGAATGGGGGCTGTTTGCTTGGATACTGACAGTTGGCACACCAAGATTAAATTCGGGAAAAACCCTTTAAAAAGTTTTGCAGCGGAATCCATTTCATTTAAAAAACATCTGATTTTCGAAAGTAGAGCTGCATTTTTACTTGCTAGAGATGGCGATATACTCGATAAGTACGAGAATACTGAATGCAACCATGCGCTCATTAAACCTACTACTACTACTGTTGTCCATTTCCCCTAGTTGGGTATAGGGCCTCATTAAAACTTATTAAAAGTTTATGTTTCATTTCCGTCTCATTATCGACCAGTGTCTTGTATGGGTAATGACAAATTATTGGGTTCATTAGAGCGGTAATAGAAAAATTCGCCAATTAGCCGCAGCATAATAGGGTTTCCGAAAATCATTTCTTATGAATTAAATGAAAATTTCGCGATCGATACACTGTTGCCAGATTTTTAGAGGAATATTCCCCTGAATGTCTAAAAACAAGGCTGAAATTCCCTAAAATTTAATTTGGAAATTTGGACCAAAAACTTGGTCCCATAAAACTTTCCCTGACCACTTTTCTCGCCTAAAAGAAGTCCACTAAATATCATAAAAGTCTTTAAAATTAAGGGAGATTCTGCTTAACTGGCAACAATGGTACGATTTAGGAAAGCTCATCAAATGAGGAAATCTCTTTAACCCATTTCAAGGCAAGACAAAAATCCTTAAACCTGTCAAAATCGTATATAAATTCAGACCATATATTACCATATGTGACACTTAAGAAAATTATCGTCGGGAAGAATTTATCGTTTAGAGCATATAGAACTATAGCTGCAACTTCGGCCAAATTTTTGTGCGAGCCACCATGTTTTGGTGAAAAAGTTCAACTGTGGTGAACTACGCCATAGCCCACACTATATTTTAGCGTACCACGTAACAGCTTTTGGTCGAAGTTGCAGCTATAGTTCTATATGGTTTAGAGAAGCTCCAAAAGAATCACATAAAGTCCGAAAGATATGGTTCCATGTGTGGTGGTGAGTTTCGCACCATACAAATTCAAATTGTGATGTCTTAAACATCAAATTAAAATGTATTTAATTTTTGATATGAGTCTATTCAACTGCAATCATGTGTTTTGAGGGAGAAAAAATATCGTGGTGGATCACATCATAATTCTTCGAATTTTTCGACCAATTAAACTACGAGGTGAGTCTATGTATGTCGTGGCGAAATACGCAATAAAATTTTGAATAATTATCGGGATGTGTTAGATATGGTAAAAATGTGATTCAGACATTCATTCTTTCACCTTTGAATAACTATCTAAATAAAAATTTCCTCCGTTTTTTGTTGTTCCAAAGGCTATTTGATTGTGACCATTCGTGTCACATATAACCATATATGTCACTATTATAGATATTGCGCGGGACGTTTCGTGCCAGTAAGAAAGAGATCTTACTTGGCAGGCAAAACAAGAGCCAGAGAGAAATACTTATAGTGAGTACCTAAGTGAAAAATGTTCATTTTGGTGGGTACCCATGACCGTGGTGGGTACTCAAGACCGTGGTGAAAAGAGCCAAAATAGAAACGGCTCCTGAGTGACATATATAGTTATTTATGATTCGTGTGTACCATTCGTGTGGTACAGCGGCTGTAAGTGAGTTAAGCAATTTGGTGGATTTTTTTACACTGAGAGAAATTCTCTAGTATTGCTTATTTGTAATGCCGAAGATTAGCCTTGAATGGCAGCATTCAGAATCCTTGCTTTTAAACTTTTCTCTCAACCATCCCTAATTAAAAGATAGTAGTTCCATAGAAATTGTTCGTTTTAAGACCTCTCTCAAACAAACAAACAAAAACTTCCCTAAACGTTTTGCAATAATTAATGAAATTGAAAATAATTAACTTTTTTGTACTTCCTAAAGTTTCGTCTAAATTATTTTGTTTTTTTATGTCTAATAAAAATATTTAAAACAAAAAAGCATATTTATTGATCTCAGACATTTTAGGAATTTGTATTAACTTTACACATTAAACAACATGAATTTTTAACAATTGTAAATACCGAAAAAAAACAAAATTAATTAATTAATTAACACTAAGAAAACTTGTAAATAAATAATAGTTACTTACATAAATAATATAAATTAAAATAAAATTAATAATCATTGAATTTTAATTATTTGAAAATTATGTACGGTGAATTCATTTCATTAGTGTCTGCTGCTGTTAAAATTCATTCATTTCTGATGTTGTTGCCTAATCAAAAATATTTAAAAAAAAAATTAAAAAATAAAATAAAATCATTTTTAAATAAAAAAGAAAAGAAATCCTCTTAAGCGATTGTAAAAAAAAAAATTTGTTTTTAAGATAATTTTAAATTGTAAATTTGCACATTTTTACAAACTCAATGTATATGTATATCGTATAAATCTATGCTAATTACTTAAGTAGTTTTTGTAATTTAGTAATTTAGTATTATGTACTCTAAGTAATGAAATGTTTTTTTTTAAAAAAAGGGTTCATGCGGTAATTCTAAGTGTACTCGATAGTGTTATAATTACGCATGAAATTTCTTACAGAACCATCCACCGTTATTTAAACGTTCTAAACAAATAATATTTAAAAAATGGAGAAAAAAGAAAAACTATTTTTACGTTTAAATTTTCGTAAATGTTTAATTTAAAAAAAAAAAAATCGATTATTCTAAGCAGCATTTTGCATTACAAATTTAACTTGAATAAGCTAAACTTATGTTAGTCTTATGTTTTAAACATTTAAAAAAAAAAAGAAAAACAACAACAACAAATTTCAAAAAATGTTACAAAAAATGTTTTCACCTATAAAAAAAAAAATCTTTAAAAAAAATCCAAAAAAAGCCCCCAAAAAAAACTTTAAAAAAGAAGGAAAAAAAATTAATTTATAAAAGAATTTCATAAAATGCAGTGCGAAATGTGAAACAGCATAACATCAATAGTACGATGTAACAGAATACAATAAGAAAAAGTAAACTTAAACAATAATGAAAGCCCTTTTTACAATGTTCGAAACAACACAAAAAACAAATTCTATTTAAAACCTTAAAGAAAAACATTTTTGAACAAAAGGATATAAAATAGTGCCTATATAAAAGCGAAAATTTCAGAATTTATATCTTTAATCCTTTAACGCATGAGAGACAAATTTGACCCCATAAAAGTGAATCGGTTTATAGCGGTTTTATAAATAAATAATGCTATAAATAGGAGAAATTTGTACCTTCCGCATTAAAGGTTTAAAGAAGCATAACTGCAGTTATGTAAAAGTTTTACATTTTGAATTTAATCAAAAGATTTTTCGATGATTCAAGGATTACGCGATTCTGAATGTGTACAAGAGAAAACCCGAACCGAACGAGCTCTTAAAATTGATTTTTTGCGCTCGAAAAACATTGGCAAAAAAAAATTATAAAATAAAAGTAAATCGAAATAATTGGCCCGGCTCGTTAATAATCTCGTGGATTGGAAAAAAAAGATCCTTCTGTTCTAAAGACATGGGGAAAAGTGAATATAAGGGAAATATTACTTTCAAAAGTTTTAAGCAAATATCACCACATTCGCCCGTGGGGAAATTTTTCCCTGGAGAATATTCATTGAGAATCGGTCTGAATGAAGAGTTCTCAAATCGTTGCAATAATTAAATTAAATTTAAACTTCAATTATTTTATTGATAAATTATTTTCGTGTACGAACGAAACTAAAAATATTTCATTTAATTATGAATTTAAAATACTCCTTCTATACTCATCCTTCTCCGTCCAAAATGAAGACTTTTTAAACAGCCCTATTCTAAATGAATATTCTAGGAGATTTTTTTTCCTCTATAAAATTTTCTTCGCGGATAAAGGAAGTGTTCTACACGTCAATAAAAGGAAGAATGAGACGAATTTTGCTATAAAATTTTGGAATTTCTTGCTACCTTTATATTCCCTTGTCAGTGTGTTTCGAATGGGGGGGATTTTTTTCAAATTCGCTGGGAAAAAATCACCGGGAATATTTAGAATCGGTCTGATAATGCTGTTGTGAATTCTTTTGATCTATTTTAATTGTTCTAAAATTGTTTTGAAAAAAGCTTCCCAGCGGCCAACAGTTCCCACCGCCTACAAAGTATACGAGACTGTAAGTGACCTGCCTATTAATTGCTTCGAAGTATACGAGACTGTAAGCGACATGCCTACCAATAGCTTACTTTATGTCGTGGTGGTAGACGTTCACTCTACAAAACGGCCTCGCTCGAATAAAAAGTATACTAGGATGGTATATGAGGTCGTATGCATTACCGTCTACGTCCTACGAAATGTGTTGCGGTTTATCGGAGTATTTTGGCCGCTGGGTTTTCATGAGAATTCATGCAGTGCCCCCGCAATGGCTCATTTAATATTGATAAATTTTAATAACAATTTCTTTGCGAGAGAAAGTTCTTTAAAAAATTTGAGGATAAAAAAAAATAAACTAGCTCTCTTTGAAATTAATTTGCTAAATATAATACCTTTACTATTTATTTGGTGAACTATGAAATCGATTCTCTCTTTTTCTACCAATTTGATACACAAAAACCTGGTATTTTCATGGGATTTTGATTCATAAAATATGGCCACGTAACAATCCATTTTTCGGAGTCCTTTCAAACAATCTTCTTCGATTATTTGCTCCTATTAAATTTCATTTAAATTATTTATTATGTAGATTTTGGAGAAATGAGATCATCATATAAGTATATGCTCGAAGGAGAATATTTATACTTGGGTGCAATTAAATGATGGAGAGAACTGTACACGCCTTCAGTATCCTTGAACTTCGAATGTATTTTTGACAGCATTTCATTAAAATATGGTATTTTTTCTTTTAAAAGTCACATATATATTTTCAATAATGAATATAATAATGTGTTCAAAAATTGATGCATCATTATTATAAATTATCAGGAGATTTGTTTTATGATATTTTATTTTTATTTAAATTGGATTTTTGCACATCACTGTACGATCATCCAAAATTCTTTTTTTTTTTTTTAACTGAAATTGAACATAACATCCGCTGGGTAAAAACAATAAATGTGTAGAATAAATTTAGCCGTTAAGGAGAATATTTTTCAAATTAAAATCTAATACATTGTACATTGAAAACAAATAATTTGTATGTAAATGAAGATAATCTATATAAATTGTGTATACAGAGCAAAGTTTTAAGACAAAAATACTTGAATAAACACAATCCCGCTGCAATTAAAAAAAAAAAAATACAAATGTTTCCGTCTTACTATTTGATGTTTGCTTAAAGCTCATTTCATTTCATTTTTAGCACGGATTCAAGTTTTTTTTTTAATTTTTTTTACAATTTTTTTGATTGAAGTTATGCATAATTTACAATTTTGATCGTTCGTCTTCAAAAACTAAATAACAATAAAAACTGGAAACAGTTCAGTTCATTTTTAGTAAGTACAACAAAAACACATTAAAAATAAGCCGAAATTGTGTCATTTTAATTTTTATACAAAAATATACTACAAAAATAAAAATTTAATTTAAAAAATTTTTTGTTGGATATAATGTTTCAGTACTTTGGTGTTGCAGCGATAGAAAGCAAAATTCTTGTTTCAGTCTTTATTTAAAAAGGCAAAACAATTCAAAATTATTTATTTCAAATTGATTTAGAAAATAAGTCGAAGCATACTTATCGGTGAAGTCTCCGCAAAAGACTTAAGACGCGAACGTCAAAAAAGCTTGTCAAAATCTTGTGTATTCGCTAAGTCTAGTTCAGACACCAAATGACATAGCGAATACACAAACCTTTGTTGTGACATATTGCATGCACAAACTAATTTAGTCAATACAACAACTTTTGTGTCTTAGCTAGGCACGTCGAGTTTGATGCGGGTCTGCGCTATGCCAGTTGGTGTCTGAGCTCTGTTCTTACGTCACGAATATCTGATAGCGGACTTTGAGTGGGCGTAGCACAAAATGAAAATTCCAAAAAAAACCTCAAAAAATAACAAAAAAACCAATATTTTCAAAACCCGAAATTTCCCAGTAGTTTCCGAGATATAAGCATTTGAAATTTTGGCATCCACCTTCTGTTTTTCCTGTTCGCCTGGTGAATCAGACGAATTTTGTGGAATTGAAATCCGAATTTCTTTGGCATATGATTTTCTCGGTAACTAAAGTCTTTTTTGAAACTTCGGCGGTAAGTATGCATTCTTTTGATCCTCCATCACACTTAGCAATGAATAAAATTTTAATATTTCCACGGGTAAGGAAAATGCAAAAAGTGCTTCAAATAGGGGGAAAGCGTGGAATTTTCCAGGAATTTTCTACATGGGAATTTTCTTTAGCATCTGAGGAACCATTTAGAAAAAAAAAACTTTCAAAAACCCTGTAGGAAATGTCATTTTGAGACAGTTAAACCCGAAAAAGAAACTTTATTCAAAAACATATAACGGCTTTATTTTCCCGCCAAAATGAAAATTCCAAAAAAAACTTCAAAAAATAACGAAAAAACCAAAATTTTCAAAACCCGAAAATTCCCAGTAGTTTCCGAGATATAAGCATTTGAAATTTTGGCATCCACCTTCTGTTTTTCCTGTTCGCCTGGTGAATCAGACGAATTTTGTGGAATTGAAATCCGAATTTCTTTGGCATATGATTTTCTCGGTAACTAAAGTCTTTTTTGAAACTTCGGCGGTAAGTATGCATTCTTTTGATCCTCCATCACACTTTAGCAATGAAAAAATTTTAATATTTCCACGGGTAAGGAAAATGCAAAAAGTGCTTCAAATAGGGGGAAAGCGTGGAATTTTCCAGGAATTTTCTCTATGGGAATTTTCTTTAGGATCTGAGGAACCATTTAGAAAAAAAAAATTTTCAAAAACCCTGTAGGAAATGTCATTTTGAGACAGTTAAACCCGAAAAAGAAACTTTATTCAAAAACATATAACGGCTTTATTTTCCCGCCAAAATGAAAATTCCAAAAAAAACTTCAAAAAATAACGAAAAAACCAAAATTTTCAAAACCCGAAAATTCCCAGTAGTTTCCGAGATATAAGCATTTGAAATTTTGGCATCCACCTTCTGTTTTTCCTGTTCGCCTGGTGAATCAGACGAATTTTGTGGAATTGAAATCCGAATTTCTTTGGCATATGATTTTCTCGATAACTAAAGTCTTTTTTGAAACTTCGGCGGTAAGTATGCATTCTTTTGATCCTCCATCACACTTTGCAATGAAAAAAATTTTAATATTTCCACGGGTAAGGAAAATGCAAAAAGTGCTTCAAATAGGGGGAAAGCTTGGAATTTTCCAGGAATTTTCTCCATGGGAATTTTCTTTAGGATCTGAGGAACCATTTAGAAAAAAAAAAAAATTCAAAAACCCTGTAGGAAATGTCATTTTGAGACAGTTTAACCCGAAAAAGAAACTTTATTCAAAAACATATAACGGCTTTATTTTCCCGCCAAAATGAAAATTCCAAAAAAACTTCAAAAAATAACGAAAAAACCAAAATTTTCAAAACCCGAAAATTCCCAGTAGTTTCCGAGATATAAGCATTTGAAATTTTGGCATCCACCTTCTGTTTTTCCTGTTCGCCTGGTGAATCAGACGAATTTTGTGGAATTGAAATCCGAATTTCTTTGGCATATGATTTTCTCGATAACTAAAGTCTTTTTTGAAACTTCGGCGGTAAGTATGCATTCTTTTGATCCTCCATCACACTTTGCAATGAAAAAAATTTTAATATTTCCACGGGTAAGGAAAATGCAAAAAGTGCTTCAAATAGGGGGAAAGCTTGGAATTTTCCAGGAATTTTCTCCATGGGAATTTTCTTTAGGATCTGAGGAACCATTTAGAAAAAAAAAAAAATTCAAAAACCCTGTAGGAAATGTCATTTTGAGACAGTTAAACCCGAAAAAGAAACTTTATTCAAAAACATATAACGGCTTTATTTTCCCGCCAAAATGAAAATTCCAAAAAAACTTCAAAAAATAACGAAAAAACCAAAATTTTCAAAACCCGAAAATTCCCAGTAGTTTCCGAGATATAAGCATTTGAAATTTTGGCATCCACCTTCTGTTTTTCCTGTTCGCCTGGTGAATCAGACGAATTTTGTGGAATTGAAATCCGCATTTCTTTGGCATATGATTTTCTCGATAACTAAAGTCTTTTTTGAAACTTCGGCGGTAAGTATGCATTCTTTTGATCCTCCATCACACTTTGCAATGAAAAAATTTTAATATTTCCACGGGTAAGGAAAATGCAAAAAGTGCTTCAAATAGGGGGAAAGCTTGGAATTTTCCAGGAATTTTCTCCATGGGAATTTTCTTTAGGATCTGAGGAACCATTTAGAAAAAAAAAATTCAAAAACCCTGTAGGAAATGTCATTTTGAGACAGTTAAACCCGAAAAAGAAACTTTATTCAAAAACATATAACGGCTTTATTTTCCCGCCAAAATGAAAATTCCAAAAAAACTTCAAAAAATAACGAAAAAACCAAAATTTTCAAAACCCGAAAATTCCCAGTAGTTTCCGAGATATAAGCATTTGAAATTTTGGCATCCACCTTCTGTTTTTCCTGTTCGCCTGGTGAATCAGACGAATTTTGTGGAATTGAAATCCGCATTTCTTTGGCATATGATTTTCTCGATAACTAAAGTCTTTTTTGAAACTTCGGCGGTAAGTATGCATTCTTTTGATCCTCCATCACACTTTGCAATGAAAAAAATTTTAATATTTCCACGGGTAAGGAAAATGCAAAAAGTGCTTCAAATAGGGGGAAAGCTTGGAATTTTCCAGGAATTTTCTCCATGGGAATTTTCTTTAGGATCTGAGGAACCATTTAGAAAAAAAAAATTTTCAAAAACCCTGTAGGAAATGTCATTTTGAGACATTAGCCAAGCACTTGGTTTAATCTTTAGGCTATTTTTTCGCCAAAGAGTTTTATAACAGAACGGAAATGAAACAAAAACCAAGAGTTTGAAAAGCCTTTAGAAAAGTCATTCACATTGAAAAGAGAAATTTGAAAAACAAAAGATTTTCTCGAAAAAAAATTCTAGCCTTCGAGAAAAATTGATCCCAAAAACATTTCAATACCAAAATTTTCGATTTCCCAGGGAAGGAAAAAAAAGAAAGTGGATCCAAATTTCAAATTTTATCTCGGAAATCTGGAATTTTCGGGTTTTGAAAATTTTGGTTTTTTCCGTTAATTTTGAAGTTTTTTTGGAATTTTCAGGCGGGAAAATAAAGCCGTTTTGTTTTTTGAATAAAGTTTTTTTTCGGGTTTAATGCCAAAAATGCTTTCACAGGGTTTTTGGAATTTTTTTTTTTTCTAAATGGTTCCTAGACCTAAAAAAATTCCCTGGAGAAAATTCCTGAAAATTCCAAGCTTCCCTAGTTTGAGCATTTTTTGCATTTCCTTACACTGGAAATAATAAAATTTTATTCATTGCAATAAGTGTAATGGAAGATTGAAAGAATTCATAATTACCGCCAAAGTTTCAAAAAAGACTTTACCTTCGAGGAAATCATATGCCAAAGAAATGCGGATTTCAATTCCAAAAAATTCGTCTGATTCACTCAGGCGAACAGGAAAAAACAGAAGGTGGATGCCAAAATTTCAAATGCTTATATCTCGGAAACTACTGGGAATTTTCGGTTTTGAAAATTTTGGTTTTTTCGTTATTTTTTGAAGTTTTTTTTGGAATTTTCATTTTGGCGGGAAAATAAAGCCGTTATATGTTTTTGAATAAAGTTTCTTTTTCGGTTTAACTGTCTCAAAATGACATTTCCTACAGGGTTTTTGAAAATTTTTTTTTTTTCTAAATGGTTCCTCAGATCTAAAGAAAATTCCCATGGAGAAAATTCCTGGAAAATTCCAAGCTTTCCCCCTATTTGAAGCACTTTTTGCATTTTCCTTACCCGTGGAAATATTAAAATTTTATTCATTGCAATGTGTGATGGAGGATCACAAGAATGCATACTTACCGCCAAAGTTTCAAAAAAGACTTTATTTATCGAGGAAATCATATGCCAAAGAAATGCGGATTTCAATTCCACAAAAAATTCGTCTGATTCACTAGGCGAACAGGAAAACAGAAGTGGATGCCAAAATTTCAAATGCTTATATCTCGGAAACTACTGGGAATTTTCGGGTTTTGAAAATTTTGGTTTTTTTCGTTATTTTTTGAAGTTTTTTTGATTTTCATTTTGGCGGGAAAATAAAGCCGTTATATGTTTTTGAATAAAGTTTCTTTTTCAGGTTTAACTGTCTCAAAATGACATTTCCTACAGGGTTTTTCAAAATTTTTTTTTTCTAATGGTTCCGCAGATGCTAAAGAAAATTCCCATGGAGAAAATTCCTGGAAAATTCCATGCTTTCCCCTATTTGAAGCACTTTTTGCATTTTCCTTACCCGTGGAAATATTAAAATTTTATTCATTGCAAAGTGTGATGGAGGATCAAAAGAATGCATACTTACCGCCAAGTTTCAAAAAAGACTTTAGTTATCGAGAAATCATATGCCAAAGAAATGCGGATTTCAATTCCAAAAATTCGTCTGATGCACTAGGCGAACAGGAAAAACAGAAGGTGGATGCCAAAATTTCAAATGCTTATATCTCGGAAACTACTGGGAATTTTCGGGTTTTGAAAATTTTGGTTTTTTTGTTATTTTTTGAAGTTTTTTTGGATTTTCATTTTGGCGGGAAAATAAAGCCGTTATATTTTTTGAATAAAGTTTCTTTTTCAGGTTTAACTGTCTCAAAATGACATTTCCTACAGGGTTTTTGAAAATTTTTTTTTTCTAAATGGTTCCGCAGATGCTAAAGAAAATTCCCATGGAGAAAATTCCTGGAAAATTCCACGCTTTCCCCCTATTTGAAGCACTTTTTGCATTTTCCTTACCCGTGGAAATATTAAAATTTTATTCATTGCAAAATGTGATGGAGGATCAAAGAATGCATACTTACCGCCGAAGTTTCAAAAAAGACTTTATTATCGAGGAAATCATATGCCAAAGAAATGCGGATTTCAATTCCAAAAAATTCGTCTGATTCACAGGCGAACAGGAAAAACAGAAGGTGGATGCCAAAATTTCAAATGCTTATATCTCGGAAACTACTGGGAATTTTCGGGTTTTGAAAATTTTGGTTTTTTTGTTATTTTTTGAAGTTTTTTTGGATTTTCATTTTGGCGGGAAAATAAAGCCGTTATATGTTTTTGAATAAAGTTTCTTTTTCAGGTTTAACTGTCTCAAAATGACATTTCCTACAGGGTTTTTAAAATTTTTTTTTTTCTAAATGGTTCCGCAGATGCTAAAGAAAATTCCCATGGAGAAAATTCCTGGAAAATTCCACGCTTTCCCCCTATTTGAAGCACTTTTTGCATTTTCCTTACCCGTGGAAATATTAAAATTTTATTCATTGCAAAGTGTGATGGAGGATCAAAAGAATGCATACTTACCGCCGAAGTTTCAAAAAAGACTTTAGTTATCGAGAAAATCATATGCCAAAGAAATGCGGATTTCAATTCCAAAAAATTCGTCTGATTCACCAGGCGAACAGGAAAAACAGAAGGTGGATGCCAAATTTCAAATGCTTATATCTCGGAAACTACTGGGAATTTTCGGGTTTGAAAATTTGTTTTTTGTTATTTTTTGAAGTTTTTTGGATTTTCATTTTGGCGGGAAAATAAAGCCGTTATATGTTTTTGAATAAAGTTTCTTTTTCGGTTTAACTGTCTCAAAATGACATTTCCTACAGGGTTTTTAAAATTTTTTTTTCTAAATGGTTCCGCAGATGCTAAAGAAAATTCCCATGGAGAAAATTCCTGGAAAATTCCATGCTTTCCCCCTATTTGAAGCACTTTTTGCATTTTCCTTACCCGTGGAAATTTAAAATTTTATTCATTGCAAAGTGTGATGGAGGATCACAAGAATGCATACTTACCGCCAAGTTTCAAAAAAGACTTTATTTATCGAGAAATCATATGCCAAAGAAATGCGGATTTCAATTCCCAAAAAATTCGTCTGATGCACTAGGCGAACAGGAAAAACAGAAGGTGGATGCCAAAATTTCAAATGCTTATATCTCGGAAACTACTGGGAATTTTCGGGTTTTGAAAATTTTGGTTTTTTTGTTATTTTTTGAAGTTTTTTCGGATTTTTCATTTTGGCGGGAAAATAAAGCCGTTATATGTTTTTGAATAAAGTTTCTTTTTCAGGTTTAACTGTCTCAAAATGACATTTCCTACAGGGTTTTTCAAAATTTTTTTTTTCTAAATGGTTCCGCAGATGCTAAAGAAAATTCCCATGGAGAAAATTCCTGGAAAATTCCATGCTTTCCCCCTATTTGAAGCACTTTTTGCATTTTCCTTACCCGTGGAAATATTAAAATTTTATTCATTGTAATGTGTGATGGAGGATCACAAGAATGCATACTTACCGCCAAAGTTTCAAAAAAGACTTTATTTATCGAGGAAATCATATGCCAAAGAAATGCGGATTTCAATTCCCAAAAAATTCGTCTGATGCACTAGGCGAACAGGAAAAACAGAAGGTGGATGCCAAAATTTCAAATGCTTATATCTCGGAAACTACTGGGAATTTTCGGGTTTTGAAAATTTTGGTTTTTTTGTTATTTTTTGAAGTTTTTTCGGATTTTTCATTTTGGCGGGAAAATAAAGCCGTTATATGTTTTTGAATAAAGTTTCTTTTTCAGGTTTAACTGTCTCAAAATGACATTTCCTACAGGGTTTTTCAAAATTTTTTTTTTCTAAATGGTTCCGCAGATGCTAAAGAAAATTCCCATGGAGAAAATTCCTGGAAAATTCCATGCTTTCCCCCTATTTGAAGCACTTTTTGCATTTTCCTTACCCGTGGAAATATTAAAATTTTATTCATTGTAAAGTGTGATGGAGGATCACAAGAATGCATACTTACCGCCAAAGTTTCAAAAAAGACTTTATTTATCGAGGAAATCATATGCCAAAGAAATGCGGATTTCAATTCCCAAAAAATTCGTCTGATGCACTAGGCGAACAGGAAAAACAGAAGGTGGATGCCAAAATTTCAAATGCTTATATCTCGGAAACTACTGGGAATTTTCGGGTTTTGAAAATTTTGGTTTTTTTGTTATTTTTTGAAGTTTTTTCGGATTTTTCATTTTGGCGGGAAAATAAAGCCGTTATATGTTTTTGAATAAAGTTTCTTTTTCAGGTTTAACTGTCTCAAAATGACATTTCCTACAGGGTTTTTCAAAATTTTTTTTTTCTAAATGGTTCCGCAGATGCTAAAGAAAATTCCCATGGAGAAAATTCCTGGAAAATTCCATGCTTTCCCCCTATTTGAAGCACTTTTTGCATTTTCCTTACCCGTGGAAATATTAAAATTTTATTCATTGCAAAGTGTGATGGAGGATCACAAGAATGCATACTTACCGCCAAAGTTTCAAAAAAGACTTTATTTATCGAGGAAATCATATGCCAAAGAAATGCGGATTTCAATTCCCAAAAAATTCGTCTGATGCACTAGGCGAACAGGAAAAACAGAAGGTGGATGCCAAAATTTCAAATGCTTATATCTCGGAAACTACTGGGAATTTTCGGGTTTTGAAAATTTTGGTTTTTTTGTTATTTTTTGAAGTTTTTTCGGATTTTTCATTTTGGCGGGAAAATAAAGCCGTTATATGTTTTTGAATAAAGTTTCTTTTTCAGGTTTAACTGTCTCAAAATGACATTTCCTACAGGGTTTTTCAAAATTTTTTTTTTCTAAATGGTTCCGCAGATGCTAAAGAAAATTCCCATGGAGAAAATTCCTGGAAAATTCCATGCTTTCCCCCTATTTGAAGCACTTTTTGCATTTTCCTTACCCGTGGAAATATTAAAATTTTATTCATTGCAAGTGTGATGGAGGATCACAAGAATGCATACTTACCGCCAAAGTTTCAAAAAAGACTTTATTTATCGAGGAAATCATATGCCAAAGAAATGCGGATTTCAATTCCAAAAAATTCGTCTGATGCACTAGGCGAACAGGAAAAACAGAAGGTGGATGCCAAAATTTCAAATGCTTATATCTCGGAAACTACTGGGAATTTTCGGGTTTTGAAATTTTGGTTTTTTTATTTTTGAAGTTTTTTCGGATTTTTCATTTTGGCGGGAAAATAAAGCCGTTATATGTTTTTGAATAAAGTTTCTTTTTCAGGTTTAACTGTCTCAAAATGACATTTCCTACAGGGTTTTTCAAAATTTTTTTTTTCTAAATGGTTCCGCAGATGCTAAAGAAAATTCCCATGGAGAAAATTCCTGGAAAATTCCATGCTTTCCCCCTATTTGAAGCACTTTTTGCATTTTCCTTACCCGTGGAAATATTAAAATTTTATTCATTGCAATGTGTGATGGAGGATCACAAGAATGCATACTTACCGCCAAAGTTTCAAAAAAGACTTTATTTATCGAGGAAATCATATGCCAAAGAAATGCGGATTTCAATTCCCAAAAAATTCGTCTGATTCACTAGGCGAACAGGAAAAACAGAAGGTGGATGCCAAAATTTCAAATGCTTATATCTCGGAAACTACTGGGAATTTTCGGGTTTTGAAAATTTTGGTTTTTTCGTTATTTTTTGAAGTTTTTTTGGAATTTTCATTTTGGCGGGAAAATAAAGCCGTTATATGTTTTTGAATAAAGTTTCTTTTTCGGGTTTAACTGTCTCAAAATGACATTTCCTACAGGGTTTTTGAAAATTTTTTTTTTTTCTAAATGGTTCCTCAGATCCTAAAGAAAATTCCCATGGAGAAAATTCCTGGAAAATTCCAAGCTTTCCCCCTATTTGAAGCACTTTTTGCATTTTCCTTACCCGTGGAAATATTAAAATTTTTTTCATTGCAAAGTGTGATGGAGGATCAAAAGAATGCATATTACCGCCGGGAAGTTTCAAAAAAGACTTTAGTTATCGAGAAAATCATATGCCAAAGAAATGCGGATTTCAATTCCCAAAAAATTCGTCTGATTCACTAGGCGAACAGGAAAAACAGAAGGTGGATGCCAAAATTTCAAATGCTTATATCTCGGAAACTACTGGGAATTTTCGGGTTTTGAAAATTTTGGTTTTTTCGTTATTTTTGAAGTTTTTTTGGAATTTTCATTTTGGCGGGAAAATAAAGCCGTTATATGTTTTTGAATAAAGTTTCTTTTTCGGGTTTAACTGTCTCAAAATGACATTTCCTACAGGGTTTTTGAAAAAATTTTTTTTTTCTAAATGGTTCCTCAGATCCTAAAGAAAATTCCCATGGAGAAAATTCCTGGAAAATTCCACGCTTTCCCCCTATTTGAAGCACTTTTTGCATTTTCCTTACCCGTGGAAATATTAAAATTTTATTCATTGCTAAGTGTGATGGAGGATCAAAAGAATGCATACTTACCGCCGAAGTTTCAAAAAAGACTTTAGTTATCGAGAAAATCATATGCCAAAGAAATGCGGATTTCAATTCCACAAAATTCGTCTGATTCACCAGGCGAACAGGAAAAACAGAAGGTGGATGCCAAAATTTCAAATGCTTATATCTCGGAAACTACTGGGAATTTTCGGGTTTTGAAAATTTTGGTTTTTTCGTTATTTTTTGAAGTTTTTTTGGAATTTTCATTTTGGCGGGAAAATAAAGCCGTTATATTTTTTTGAATAAAGTTTTGTTTTTCGGGTTTAGCTGTCTCAAAATGACATTTCCTACAGGGTTTTTGAAAATTTTTCTTTCCTAAATGGTTCCTTAGATCCTAAAGAAAATTCCGATGGTGAAAATTTCTGGATAATTCCACGCTTTACCCCTATTTGAAGCACCTTTACTATTTTCCTTACCCAAGGAAAAATTAAAAATTTTCTCATTTGCACAGTGTGCTGGAGGCTCAAACGCACATAGAACTATACCTTATTGTGTCTTGATAAGAAGCTATAAAGTTTTTATTTTTTATTTTTTATAAAGAAACAATATTTGTAATAAACATAGATTTCTAAATATGTTCTGTACAACCTGTTGATCTGCTTTATAAAGATGAAAATATCTTAGCGTACATAGACTCGAATAGTGGGAGTAGAAAATTCTTAGATCGCTTTAACGTGCAATTGGTTTAGTTATTATTTTTAATGATATTCAAGCGTTTACAGTTTTACAAATGCGTAGTGTAAAAACTTCATTGCAAATAACCTACCGAATATTATACAATATTTATTAAAAAAAAATAAAAATTTTATAATAAATGATTGCTTAGGTCCATTAGCTAATGACTCTTTGATTTGCATGAAAAGTTTTTTGCTTAACTGTTTCTTCTTCTCGTAGATAAATATCAGTTTTATTCAATGCTCTTCACATATGAATGTTTTATATAAATTTCTAATGTGTATGTAGGTATGTCAATGTTACCATAGATTTTTACAGCAATTGGCAGCAATGAGACTCGGACTTCGTCGGCTGTCGTACATCGGTTTGGCGTTGTTTCTTACGCGATGATATATCCCTGATAAGATCATAAAAAACCTGATGGTAGAGAAGAAAAATTTTATTATTCTGTTCGTTTTAATAAATGAAAAAAAAGAAGATGGCCAACAAAATACAAGCAAACAAAATAACGCTAAGCAATTTAAGAAATTCAAGTAAAATAAAGTTAATATTGTACTCATTACATATAGCTGAACTTAAACAAAATAATAAAATAAAAACGTAACATAACATAAGTATACTTTATACACAATTACTGTTAAGTTAGATAAAACATGGTTAGATAACATTCCGAGAAATAAAGTTAACATTTAGGATAATGAAGATTAGGAAAAACTTTTTTACCATGGTCCTTGCTTTCAAACCGAGAAAACTTTATTGAATTTTATCTCCGCTTGTCTAAATTTTATTAACCCGTACATACCTCGAAAGAACATAGTTGAAATGTAATCCAAGAAGAACAGCAAACCCGGAAGAAGTGTTTCAAAATCTTCACTATACTGAACTATAAGACTCGTAGTCGTCAAACTACTTAAATTAAACTTTTCGAAGATTAAAACTTTCAAACGATAGTCTTCTTCAGGAGAGTTTAAACCAGGTTTATTAATTTTATATGAAATTTTTAGAAAAATGCCTTTGCATTTCATTGAGTTAAATTAGCATGAAGACTGAAAGAATATATTTCAAAATTTCAACTTTCGAAGTTCTTAAACCGGGTTGAAGCATTGCCTGAGAATAACATCTAACATCGCTTTTTCTCTACGATGAATTGAAAACGAAGAACTGGATAGAAAAAACACCCATTCTAAATGAATATTCCCCGGGAATTTGCTCCCTAGAAATTCTTTCAAACGAAAAAAGGGTCAATATTTAAGAAAAAGTTTGATGACCTTTGCTTAAAAATGTTCGGAAATCTTGCTCCCTTCCCAGTGTGTGCCTAGAATGAGAGAATTTTTTTCAAAAACCCGCGCAGAAAAATTTCCCGGGAATATTTGGAATTGGTCTGATAATAATTAGTTCAAGTGGGGAAATGGAATTTTTAATTTCGAGTAGGGTGAGTACATATATGGGAATCTAGAATTCTTCACATTTAGTGAGAACGGTGAAAACGGTTGATACCGCGGGAAACTATCGATAGACCAATATATCGGCTCCCTGAAAAATGGCCCCAATTCAAAATGGTCCCAAACTCAATATGCAAAAATGCCCTAAAAATTTTGTATTGAAAACAACAGTACGAATTTTAGGGGCCTTTTTTCATTTTCAGTTTTGGGCCATTTTTCAGGGAGCCCCATATATTGTAGAAATTAGCTTTGAGGAACGACAATCGTACGTTTTGGAGGATTTTAAAAAAGGAATGCTTCTATCCCGGTTATGGGATACAAACCCATTGAACTAGTAGGAATTTTTTTGACCAATTTTAATGATAGAAAAAAAAAGGTAGAAAACGATAATTTTGTGACTTTCTATGGGAAATTCACTCAAGAAAACATATCAAACCCTCTCTAGTTTGAACGATTGCTATTTGAATGACATGTAGGGTTAATTTCATATAACATTCGATGCCTTTTATCTTACTGAAAATATTTTCTATCGGGTATGTGATTGGTTTCCCTTTCGTGGGAAAGGTAATTCAATATCGAAATTGAAGTGATTAATTCCCATTTTTCCTAGATTGAGAGGGAAATGGAATCACTTTAATAGAGAATGCATGCATATCGCCAGTTAGATCATGAGGAGGTAATTCAAATTCCTCCTCAATCTAGAGAAAGGGAAATCACATCAGTTGGGGAATTGAAGGGAAAATAATCACATACTCGTATAAATTGATTCGCTATTTTTGGATGTTTACAAATCCTAATTTCGATAATGACGATTCCCAATTAAAACGAAGTGTGATCTTTTATATATTCATCTTTTATTTATAAGGTCTTGTCGAATAGGTTCTTAAAGCTTTCTGCTTGTCGTTGTTTATTGTTTTTATTTATTTATTTATTATTATTTTTTTTTTTTTTTGAGGCATGCGAATTATATTTATGAGGTCTTAAAATGAAACAATTCGAGTAATTTTTGAATTTCGATATAAATTTGTTCGTTTGCTTGGGATAAGTGATTAGTGATTAATGGGTTGTTATTTTATTTTTTTATATATATCTTTAAAAAAGTAGCAAAATATGTGTGTATCTATTATTTAGCGTTATTTTCTGCTATAAACTATGGATCATACATTGGGAGTATTTGAATCGTACAGGCGAACAAAAATTTGAAGTGAAAGCTTTAACCAATGAAGAAAATATGTATGCATATATTCATGTTTTGTATATATGTTTGTGTTTGTTAAAACGAAAATTAAATAAGGATAGAATTGAGGAATATATGTTAATTTGTGTAAGTTTGAGTTTCATTACAATATGCACCTATTGCCTAAAGAATTGTACACTTAAGCCTCCGCTTCTTGCATCTATCTTTAGCACGCCCACTTGTCGCTTTGGAATCTTCGGTTTTTCGTGATCTAATTTCACGCATCAAATCAAAAAATACCTGTATGGAAACAAAGAACAAGATCAAAGGGAGAGAGAGAGAGAAAGAGAAAGATGGGTCAAAATTCAATTTTTTATTTGAGCAGGAAAAAAAAAATGGCAAAAAGAAACGCATTTTGAAGTTTGAAGAACTTAAGAATTTCTTCTGATTCGTTCTATGATCAAATTATCCACAAAAGAGTTAAAGGAGAAAAGAATAAAGTAAAAGAAAAACACGATAGGTTAACAAATGTTTGGAAAAAGAAATCATCAAATATATATGTACAGTGAAACCTCTCAGAATCGGACTCATGGTGACAAACTATTTGCCCACAAATGAGGCCTGTCCGGATATGAGTCGTGTCCGCATATGAGACCTGTCCGCATATGAGGGGTGTCCGCATATGAGGCGTGTCCGCATATGAGGGGTGTCCGCATATGAGGGGTGTCCGATGTTGAGAGACTCCGCTCACTGTTGCCAGATTTATTAGGGAAATATTCCCCTGAATGTCTCAAAACAAGGCCAAATTTGTCGAAAATTTAATTTTGAAATCTTCTAAAAATAAAAACTTGGTCCCATAAGGCCCCATAAAAGTTTCCCTGACCAATTTTCTTCCCATAAGTATTTAATAAAAATCATAAACGTCTTTTTATTTAGGGGAGATTGCCCCAAAACTGACAGCAGTGGTTCTCCTGTACTTTTAACCAATTGAAATTTTGTAAATCACTCGTATTTTTGTTTTCAAATTGATCTACATGCGAATTTTCCGGTTCAATTTGAAATAAGTTGTAGTCGGACTATAGGTAGAAAAAGTCTTCCGTTTAAAGTTATGATAGAGTGATGAGAAAACCCTCGAATATTCATCTTTTCAAATGTGATGGCGCGATTAAATCACACTGGATGGCAAGAAAATCCATATGGAACAATTTAAAACAAGTAAGGGTGTTATAGTCAAGCGAGCCTGACAATAGAATACTCGACACGAACCACATTTTCAAATAATTGTTAATATCAAGAGGTGTTTAAGGCCATAAGAGGCCCCATATGGGCATTTCCACAGAAAGGTCTACCGGAAATGAAAATGCCCCAGTTCCTTAAAACAATTTTTGGGTATGTACTATCATAGTAACACATCTGAATTCCACTATTTAAGAAGATTGGTGGTTATAGTCAGCCCTCATTTCTGTAAAACATAGGTAAAGGCTTATTTTGTTGTAATTGTATTTCTTAAATTACCTTTAAAAGTGCTTTATCTTTGAAATTTGGGCCATTTTAGTAACCTGATCAATGGAAGTTATCGTCCTTAATAATTCCATTCAGAAGAATCAACCGAAACAACAACAACAAAAATTCTTTAACGAATAAGTTGATAATTATCTTCTAATTACGCAAGCTCAATTAAATATTGTTTTTGATAAAATTTATTATTGGCCCTTCTATTTATAATACCAGAATTTATGAATTAAAAGGAAAAAAGGTTAAAATAAAAGACTTTTTTCATGACTAAAACCCTTTTGAAATTTTAGTAACGTTACGGCAGGTAACGTAACGCCAGGTAATTAAGGCCAATAAAAAACGAACGACAAACGATTTTACAATTTTAAAACTTGGAAAATGAACTCTTATATTTTCCAATCTTATTGCTATAAGTTTAATACGAAAAGTTTTGCGAAATTAGCAGAGTTTTGCAATCTTGTAAACTAAGTCAAAAACCCACTTCTGTTTTTCGTAACGTAACGCTAGGACACTTTTTTGCTTCAATACTCAAATCCTTATGGTCTATTGGTCTAATTTTTTTACTGAACATAGTGCTACTTTATTAGTATGCAAATATTAAAAAACTTTTACTAAATTTGCAATTCTTCATTTAAAAAAAATTTTGTTTTTCGTTCGAATGTCACGTCACGTCAAAATGGAAATGCCCATATACCGCATTTTGTTGAATTTCTTTATGAAACCCGCCCTTTTGCCACGCCCACTTTTCCAAGTTTTTTGTTTTCTAATCGGAGGCCTTAATATAGGTTCAAATTCTAAGTTTCATTGAAATATTTCGAAAAAGCCCGATTTTAATGCAGTTTTTGTGATTTTCATAACAGACCCCAGTACTGGAGGTACCCTTAAATCAGTGGCGTGTCTAGAGAAATACTGCTTTGATAGTGCTTATATTTCCCACAGTGGTATATTGAACAATTATAAGACATTAACCCAAAAATTTTTGGGGGGGGCTAGAGGAAGTTTAGAGAGTTATGGACCAAAAACCAAAAAAATCCGAAAAATTTATGGCGTCCGATTTGGATGAAAATTTATATATAGAATAAGTGAAAAAGTTCCCCATCGATGACAAAACAGTTTCACCCCCTGCCGGTATAAATTTTCTCTCAATAATCTATTATTGAGAAACTCCCCCAATTTACTTCTTTAACAAATGATAGTGTCTGTCACTGAAGAATCAGGTATGGGTTTCCTTTATCCAAAAATGTGTCAAAAACAGGGTTGGGACAGGCTGCGATTTCCGTCCCTGATGTCACTCGATTTTTTTGGGTCTCACTTTGGTTATATATTTGGGTCTAGAAAATCTCACCAAATCGGCCAATCGAGTGCGAAAATGTCTCACTGAAACTCACCTTAGGGGGAGGGGGTCCAAAGCTGGAGAAAATATGTTGACGTTATTAATGGATGTCCCCTTTTAAGCCTTACAATAGAACTTTAAAAAAAAAAAAAATGGGACGTGGTAAGCCGTCAACGGAGCTGGAAAAGGGCAAAATTAAAGGACTTCAGAAATCTGGTCTAAGCCATTCCGAAATAGGTCAAAAAATTGGGCGGACCCGAAATATCGTTAGTAGTTTTTAGAGAAATTAGTCCGGCTGTGGGAAACACACGAGAGGCGGCACTTTTACGGCAACCAGAGAAGCCGATAGACGAGCCATTATAAGAGCGGCGTCGGATTCTCACGATACAGCCATGAAAATTAAAACAAAACCAGTTTTAGAGTTTCAGTCGCTTAATGTGCTTGGCATTACTTATGACCCATTTAATTGTAGAATAGCTGGCCATAATAATTTTTGCGCTGCTTGAAGCTTTAAACGCATTTATCTCGAAACCTATCTTTTTGAACTGGCGGCCATGATTACTGCAGTTCAACTGGACCGATTTTAATGAAACAAATCGGATTCGACGCAGAATTGTCACCATTAAGGCCGGACCCTAAATCATAATTTTAAAAAAAATTTTACTATTTTTTTTCTCTACACTGAACTACAAAAAAAAAACCCAATATCGATGTGTCATTTTTCAATGGCCGCCATTTTTCCAAAAAAAAAAAATCGGAAAATTATTTTCGAGCTTTCGACTGTATTGACATCTATACTGATTACAACACCGCTTTTCTTTTTCATTTCAGAGAACTTGGAGGAGGGAAATCGTGACCGCCAGCACTACAATTTTTTTTTTTTTTTTGGAGTCCCCACTTGGACGGCCGATAACTATTTGAACCGCACTCACATAAATTTTTTTTTTTAAAACTAATTTTAATTAATTCTGAACACAATGAAAAGAAAAATTGAAAAAGCTCTACGTTTTCTGTCAGGAATCTTTTAGAAAATGGTCCAAAAACTACCTCGCGAAGGAGACAACCCCCATTAATTTGAAGATAACTTGTTCAAATAGTATGAAGCATTGTCGAGTTCTGCTCGAAAATGTTGCAATACCCCACTTTAATTTTTTTTTTTTTTAAATCAATCTAAAAGAAAATCTTTGAAGAAAGTTTTTTTAAACATGAATTTCGTGTTTAGAACAGAGGTGGGCAATGTCAATGTATGCAATTTTTGTGATTGTATTGGTTACGCGTAAAAGCTCTTTTGTTGATAACATATATAACTATATATGTCACTCAGGAGCCGTTTCTATTTTTCAACACGGTCTTGGGTACCCACCACGGTCTTGGGTACCCACCAAAATGAGCATTTTTCACTTAGGTACTCACCAAAAGTATTTCTCTCTCGCTCTTTTTTTGCCTGCCGAGTAACATCTCTTTCTAACTGGCGCGAAATGTCCCGCCAAAAATCTATGAGAGTGACATTTATAGTAATATATGGTTGATAATTCGGCAAACAACTGATTGACAGTCGCGAACAG
Organism: Chlorops oryzae; assembly: GCA_020466095.1. Lineage (NCBI taxonomy): Eukaryota > Metazoa > Arthropoda > Insecta > Diptera > Chloropidae > Chlorops > Chlorops oryzae. The sequence continues at coordinate 7,174,214 of CM035808.1, read as the reverse complement.
GGCTGCCAGTGCAGAAAAGTCGCTAAACAAACGAAAATACCTCTACTAAAACAGCCGAATTAATAGCTAACATTACCATTACAGCTCACATGACTTCTACAATTTATATGTTCAAGCTAACTTCCTTAATTTAAAAATTCATGCAATCAGAGTATATACCAAGACCTCCTTACATTTCCTATTTTTTCCAAAAAAAAATCCTTCGTTGGTTTTTTGATTTCGGAAAATTTGGAAAAGGGGTTTTTAATAATTTTAAGGGGTTTTATTCTAGGAAAAATCCACTAAGCAAAAACCGGACTGTCCCGTATGTGTGAAAGGACAAAAGCTCATCTTGTGTACATGTGAAAGCTCTTCGCACGCGAGCTCAAGGCGTGCCCACCTCTGATTTGGAAGCTCAAAGTCCAAGAAAGAATGCATTTAGGTGTTCAGAAAAAATAAAAATTAATTTTTTGTAAACTAGTGTAATTGTTCTCAAGCAAATGGATTGATGCATGATACATGAAAACAAGATAGCGCCACTTGAGAGAGGAAACGTCACAAACTCAAAATCGCGATTCGTTGTTGTTGTTTCCCATGTTAAACCGGCTTTTTACTTTTTTGAATAGCATGGGAAACAACAATTTCTCGCTCAGTGACGTCACAAACTCAATTTTCGGCTCTCAAAGAGAGCCTCAAAATAGCGGTACTGAAGTGGCGCTATCTTGTTTTCTTGTATCATGGGGTTGATGTATGTGCTTAAAATACAATCCTGGTTATTTCATCTGTTGGAAATCGAAAATTTTTCACGCTAATTTTTCTAATTCATCCTAAAGAAGTATCCACTCGTAGTTGAAAAAAATCGAATTTATCTATTTGCTTGCGTGTAAAAAGATATGTTTTGTAGTTATGGATACAAACCAAAAAAAAAAAAAAGGAAAGTAAATAAACAAATCACGCTTGCAATGGAAGAAATATTAAAATGAAAAATGGCACAAATGCATGGCAACAGATGTAGGAAATTTTTAAAACATTGTGATAAGAAAGCAAAACGCATTTAAGATATGGCAATGAGTGTGCAGTTAAAACCATCGAAACGCTCTCGGAAACACACAGCAACAACGAAATGATATCGAGAACAGAAAAAAAAAACAGAAACAACAAACTGAAACTAATGAGATTTGGAGGAGAAATTTCCTTTCAAAAAAAAAAAAAAAAAACAAAATAAAAAATGAAAAAAAAATATTGAAAATAATTCGAAAGATTTCAAAAAATCACAAAAAATATTCGAACAAAGATAAAAACGATTAGCGCACAAAAGTCAAGTCAACTGCTCTGGGTGCATTTGAAGGCATTTGAAGAACTGAATTAGCAATAAAATATGTACGTACGATGAGCTTGAAACATAAAACGATCAGGAATTGAGTAGATACGAGAAATTGCAGTTAATTGAACAACAATGATCAACATTCGAACTTACTTTATCGACATTTTCTCGTGTTTTGGCCGAGGTCTCCACGTAGGGCACTTGCCATTGCTGTGAGCGCGCCTGGCATTCGCTGAGGGGAACTTTGCGACTATCATTCAAATCGCACTTGTTCCCGACGAGCAGAAACGGTATGCTCTCATCATTTTTTACACGTAAAATTTGTTCCCTGAAAAATGAGAGAGAGAGAGAGAGAGAAAAAAAGGGGATAAATAAAAGAATAGAAATTTCAATTTTAGATATTAATTCAATAGAGAGAGATAGAAGAGGAACTTCATATGCACATCGCAGGCCACAGACTCTAATCACACGCTTTAATTTGTCTGCCGTTCTTTGAGCATGAATATTCGAGAACGAACCGAACGATCGTTCCACAGACAAGGCTTTTATAATGAACAAAGTCACGTTTATTACCGCGAAACCGCATACAATAGATTGTGGAATAGCATAGCACAACATAACATATGATAACATAACATAATATATGCCATCATTCGCACGGTTGCTGTGAAACCGATGAGGTAACCTTAGATACCTCACATCGTTCGTGTTGCTTGCTCATCTGATTCGCGTTCAACTGTGCAGGTTTGTACGTGCAAAATTCACTTGTATCTAATTAGATTACAAAAGCGGAAAGATAGGTAGTATCGAGTACTTACTCTCAACAATTGGATACATCAAGATGGAATTTTTTTCTTATTTGGCTCCTAGAAACCTTTTTTTTAAATTAAATTATTTTCATAAATTTTAATTACTTTCCTAAAATCTCTAGACCATGGTTGACCCTAAAAAATTTCAATTACACCACGACCTTCTTTCTGGAGCTTGCGAAGCATCCTTAAAACATTAATATTCGAGAAGCAAAACGTTTCTTAGACTGATATAAGAATATTTGGTAGAATGACTACATTTTAATGGCCTAATTTATCCCGGCTAAAAATTGCCTAGAGAAATCTAGCTACTAGCTAGGGCCTAACTAGTGCCTTGCTAGATTTGCCCAACTAGATAAATCTAGCCGGACAAAGCTAGAACCGCCCCTATAGGGGGCGATGACTAGAATAATCTATACAGGGGCTATCTATTTAGTTTTCTCTAGGTAAAGCCCGGATAGAAAACTCTAGCCTGGCGCTAGCTAGATTTTTCCGACTTGATAAATTTAGTTTGGCACTACCGAGGGCCTATCTAGAACCCAGAGAGAAAACTTGAGACAAAACTTTTTTTTATAATTCTCACTTAGATTAAATTCGTAGAAATATAAACGGTGTGTTTTTTGTGTTGAGCGTCAGCTTTTCGCACAGTCGATATCGTAGACAATGAGGTGCGAACGAGGTGAGAACTTTACCCAATACCCCGTCGTCATGGAGTCGTGAAAATAAATCTTTATGTAAAACAAAGTGATTGACATATGGTCTAGGCGCTAGCCAGAAATTACTAGGCGGGCGCTAGCTAGCCGAAGCATTAACAAAGGCTAGTCTTTACTAGCTAAGTCCAAGATATAACCTACCTAGCCTCAGTGTTGCCAACTCCTCAGAAGCAAAAAGCGCTGATTCATTTTCAAAACGCGCTAATTTGGCATCAGTGCTTAGATCTATGGCTCGTTAAGTCCGAGGGCTGATTTAAAACAAGACATGGTGGGGTTCGTGGGGACATGGAAACGCACCAAAACGCTCCGACGCACAACAAAACTATCCACCGAGATCATTTTCTCAATCCCCTTTGTAATTCCGCGCATTTCGAAGGGGGCTTGAACCCCCAAAATCACCCTCCGAATACGCTCATAGTTCCCTTTGATGGTATTCGTCCTGAAAACGAAATTCCAATCATTATTTCCCTCCAAATGCAAAACTACCCCGAGAAATGGTAAAATGGGAAAATTCCTACAATTCTCACTGAATTCATGATTTCGGAAACGTATATAAAGCATTGAATTGAAGAAATTCTCAGTCATCTCAGTAGAGCTGGAAAACTGTCGGAAGGTATATTTTCAAATTTGAACACCATCATAATCATCAACACCATCATCTCCATCAACAACACCAACATCATCATCATCACCACCATTATCATCATCATCATCATCACCAACAACACCATCATCATCACCATAAACACCATCATCTCCACCATCCCCATCATCATCACCAACCTCACCATCATCATCACCATCAACACCATCATAATCATCAACACTATCATAATCATCATCACCACCATCATCATCATCATCACCACCATCAACACCATCAACAATATCACCACCATCAACAACATTAACACCATCAGCACCATCATCATAACCAACCTCACTATCACCAACCTTACCATCATGACCACCAACCTCACCATCATCATCATCATCATTACACCATTATCACCATCAACACCAACATCATCATCACCATCATCATCATCATCATCATCACCATCATCATCACCAACATCATCATCACCAACATCAGCACCATTAATATCACCATCATCACCAACCTTACCATCATCATCGATATTTTCGATTATCAATAATTTTAACAATCGATTATTTTGATAATTGAAAGATGAATGTTCGAGCTGTTCTCGGACTTATCTAAATAAAGGCTTTTTTTAGGAATCTGTCCATTTTAAAAAGAAGACAGCCCTCTGTCACCGCCAGCACCACCTTTCCAATGCTAAAGTAAATGTCCATGAATCAAAATTATCGATAGTCTTCAAAAACCATCGCTGTTTGCGATAGTTTGAAACCATCGATAGTATCGATAGTGCTACCGATTTATTCTCCAGCTCTACATCTAAGGTCACCTATGGTGTGCCAATTTTCTTAGCGTCGCATATAACCATATATGTCACTCTCATAGATATTGCGCGGGACGTTTCGTGCCAGATAGAAAGAGATGTTACTCGGCATGCGTGCTGACGGTTGACATGAGTAAGAACAAGTTCGAGAATGGATCCGATCGGACCATTTTTAGGGGTACCTCCAGTACTAGGGTCTGTTACGAAAATCACAAAAACTGCTCTAAAGTCGAAGTTTTTCAAGATTTTGATGAAATTTAACATTTGAACATGTATAAAGGCAATTAATATGATTTCCAAAACTTGTAAAAGTGGGCGTGGCAGAAGGGCGTTATTCGAAAATTGCCTCCTACACCCGAAATTCAAATGGGACTTGAACGAAATTTGGCACTTATGCTTCCTTTGTAGCCATAAACATCCTCCCCAAAAATGTTCTTGATCGGTCCATTATTAAGGGTACCTCCAGTACTAGGGTCTGTCACAAAAATCCCAAAACTGCCTTAAAATCGGACTTTTTCGAAATATTTCAATGAAACTTAGAATTTGAACCTATATTAAGGCCTCCGATTGGAAAACAAAAAAATTGGAAAAGTGGGCGTGGCAAAAGGGTGGGTTTCATAAATAAATTTAACAAAAGTCGGTATATGGGGCCCCTAATGGCTTTAAAAACCTCTTGAATATTCTTACTTAGTGGTCCTGTTTTTTGGGCGTTGTTCAAAAATTATTTAAACATGTGTGTCTGTGTCGGGTATTTTATTGTCTGACTATAACACCCTTACTTGTTTATTATTTTTTTTGTATTCGATATGTTTTTTCGACCTTTTTGATATTTTTATTTATTACTGAATATTATTATTATTATTTTTCTTTTTTTATTTCAAAAGTTAAAGACATTCCCTCATTTCGATTTCACGCATTCTACGGTAATTCTTTTGAACAGTTTATTTAATTAATTTTTATAATTAAGTATTCATGGCAAATTTGAAATAATTCTCTCTCTCTCTCTCTCTCTCTCTCTCTCTCTCTCACACACACACACTCACTCTCTCTCGTTGCCTTTTGTACTATTCGCAAGTTTGTTTTTATGTTTGGATTTTGTATGTAAACGCAGTTCGAGTCGAATAAAAAAGAAATTCTTTAGGCAAATATGCCGATAAAGCCAACGCCTTTCTTTCTATTGAGGCACGTAAGAACTAAAATAAAAAAAATGAATTAAAAAAAAAAATAAAAAACTTCATTGTCACGTCATTATTTCACCGAAAGAGTATCTTTTACTGCCCAAAAAAAAAAAAAAAAAAAAAACTTCATTTATTTGTTAATCTAAATATGC